>JAIUJO010000017.1:6396194-6718408 GCA_023846275.1 Vanilla planifolia | reverse complement strand
CATGCATGAGTACACATGTGAATGCATATGCATGCTAGAGTATGCATGTGTGTGCATATGATTTGTGCATATGCTTGTACCAATGTGCAATAGTACTTGAACGCGTGTACATGTGCGTGAGTGTGTGTGTGTGTGTGCTTGTTGGTGCACGTGTGTAAGCATGCTTGTGTGTTTATCCCCATGTGTTCATGCTAGTGTGCGTGTGTACATATGAGTGTGTGTGTGTGTGTGTCTACATGTGTAAGTCTTTATGCATGTGTATGAATGTGCCTATGTGAGCATGTGCACGTATTTGGGCATATAATTGTATGGTTGTGTGTGTGTGCATATCTATGTTTCTCCATGTTTATTGATAGATGTATGTTTGTGAGCTTATTTATGGGCATGCATTTGGGTGTGTGTATTTACATGTGTTTATGTGCTCATGTGCATGTGTGTGTGCATGAGTGTGTGTGTGTGTGTGTGCAAGCAAACATGCATGTCCATGTGTGCATATGTGTGTTTGTGTGCTCATGTTTATGAGTGTTTTTGTGCGTGTGTGTGTGCATACATGTGTGTGTCTATGTGCTTGCAGCATGTGTGCATCTATGTGCATGCATGGGCATGAGTGTGTGTGAATAGGTGTTCAAGTTTGTCTAGGTGTGTATGTGTGTATGTGTGCGCATGTGTACATGCATGGTTGTGTGTTTGTATAGATATGTGTCGATGTGAGCATGTGTGTATGCATTTGTGTGTGCATTTGTATTTGTGTGTGAGTGCATATGCATGTGTGTATGTGTGTGCATGTGAATCAGTGTGTGCATCTACATTTATGTTTGTGTCTATGCATGTAGGTTTATGCATGTTTGGTTATCTATGTGGGCATGCGCACATGTGTGTAGGCCTATATGTGTGTCTATATGCCTTTATGTGTGTGTGTCTATGTGTGTGTGCATATGTGTGATTGTGTGCCTACATATGTGTGTTAGTGTTACACCCCATTTTTTCCTAGGCTGATTTTTGGCATACATTTTTTTTTTTTTTTTTTTTTTTTTATATAGACAGCTCAGATCGTCCCATACCAACCTGAGCAGCCTACGAAAACATAGGATATAACACATCATTACACACCTACTTTCCTTAACAATGTGGATCCCATCTCCCGGGTACACCGTCAAGTCAGGTTCATGACTCCTGAGTTAACAGATGGACTCGCGCAATGTTACTCCTACTAGACCAAATACTCCTTACCCACACCGGTAGGAGAACCGATCTAATAGAAGTCTGAACCCCCACGGTTAAGTTCCATAGTCATGTAATGACCTCACCATCAAACAGAAAGATATATAACATCCACAGATAATGTAGCACTCCACTCACCATACTCCAAGACAATAAGATAAGACAGTAAATGGAACTACATTACAAGAATAAGATACAAGTCCACAAGTGTAATATTGTTCATCCAGATACTTAATTCCGAATTACCCTCAAATTATATGTAACATATGAGAATAACAGTCTCACTGAAACATCCAACAGCAACAATCAACTAACCAGAATATCTCAGACAATCACCAATCAGAAATCCTTCACAAGCCTGCTGACCACGATCCCACCTAATCCGGTAGCGTCAAGTCTGCCGAGCCACTGAAAATATATAATACAGGAATGAGCTACGCCCAGTAGGAAAGTCAGCTAGTAAAACTCACATGCAAGAGAAGGATAATAGCAAAAATACAGGAATACAGCATAACAATGTACGGTGGATAGGCACTCTCAGTCCCAGACTCCGACCAACCACAGCCACCCCAGTCACACCAGAGTAGCTCTCCTCTGGGCTACCAGGCAACGTGCCAGTGGGAACGCCCATCTCGAAACACGCATGGCGCCTAAGCACCCGACACCGCAGTGTCTCTCGTCAATCAATCTCCTGGAGACTACAGACAGATCCAGTCACATAATCTCTAGCCAACGTGAGACACCCCTGCCACCCTAAGGCGCGCAGGCCTACACACTTGGCTAGCCACTGCGAGACACCCCTGCCACCCTCAGGCGCGCAGGCCTACACACATGGACCAGGAGAGATTGACTCAGCCACCGTCCCAAGGAGTCCTCTACCAACAACTTCCATAGAAGCTCACGCCCCTACAGTCATTGCCAATCTCTAACTCCAAGATTCGGCAACATGTGTCCAGGTACAACAAGGCGTATACCAGTCTACATGTATACTGTGGAAGCTAAGTCCGAACCGCACAGTTACCTACCACAACTACCCTAAAACATCATATAGGGTCTATAGTAGTCCGGTCCAATATGCCAATCCATGAAATATGCCAATACTGAATAAACTGACTCAATCCATGCCGTTGCCATCAAAGCAACACAATTGTCAATTACTGACTGTTCTGGTAGCATCCGTGTACCATACCTTTGTCTGACTGTTTCCAGCTGTACTGTCATCAGTGATAACATTTTTCCCCACTTCAGGAAATTTGTTCTTTACCCACTGATCTCTAGAATTTTCGAAATTTCTCATTTCCAAGTTTTCTGATTTTCCTTGAATTTCCTAAATGTGAATAATTCCTAAAACTCAATTATCGAGTTTTTCCTAAATTTGAAATATCAAATTTTGCATTTTATCCATTTTTTTTTCCAAAATTCGGAATAATTCCCCGAATTTAAAATTTTGCTATTCACTATACCGCGCCGAATCCCCTGAATCGCATCTTGCCACCGGTTCGGGCTTTCATGCTGAACCAAACCCCGCCGGTCAGTTATTAATCCGAAATTCAGCCGACGCTTATATATAATATTAATGATTAATATTATTATTATTCTCTTAATAATTCAACTAATCCCTAATTAATCCTTAATTCGTCTCCTTCCTTCGCCCGTCGTCCGCGAACCCTAGCCGCCGCAATAGCCGACCAATACGATCATTCCGTCGATTTCCGGCGACTGCGTACAAGGAGAACATGTTCGTACTATCCTAATGTTCCAATAATGTCGCTAATTTCCTAAGGTTTAAATCAAGTTTTCCGCCGAGCAGTTTCGTCTAATCCTCATGTTGACAATTCACGAAATTATAGTTCTAGCATTATACAATCATATTAACATGAATAAAGTGGCATATTTAAATCCTCATGTTTGGTAATTTTCCAATTTCGGCGAAACAAATTAACGTCCCGAAAACCCTAACATGCAATTTTCGATAATTTGTACAATTAGCTTCAAAAATCACATTCGTATGCTTAGATAGAGATTTGCAAACTAATACATGCTTCAATTTGCTAATTATCTAATTTAAATATCTGAAATTCCTACCTCGAAGACGCCGGCGACGGTGAAGCTCGTCCGCAGCTCGCCGCAGCTCCTCGCCGAACGAATTTGGTCTCAAACGACTCTCCTCGTTCCCGTGAATCTCCAGGCACAAAAAGCCCCCTGCCAGGCCGCCGGAATCACGCGCCGTACGCCGGGAATTTCCTCGCTATCGCCGTCGAACGAAAACCCTTTTCGCTGCTTCGCGAGGGTTTTTATACCCCGGGCCGACACGGTGAACCCGTTACGCGTTCAACACGTTTTCGACACGTGAGCACCCGATACGCGCTGTCGACACGCTATCCACACGGTAAGCACACAATACGCGCTGTCGACACGCTATCGACACGGTAAACACCCGATCAGCCGGTTCGATCTCACCCGCCGATCTCGACCGTCCCGATCCGCTTATTAGAACGCACACGCAAACTCACCCGGCGAACCGCCTCCGCCTCCGCTGAACCGTTCCGGTCCGGTTCACGCGCGATAAAAAAAAACGATTTTCGGTTTAATTTAATTAGATTTTCGAATTTCTAAAAATCTAATAAATCCAATTAAATAGGGAAAATTAATTAAAAATTCCTCGGTGCTCCGAAAAATTCCCAAAAGATTTCAGAAATTCCAATAGCCTACAATTGAGTTCCTGGCTCATCCTACTGTCGATTCGAAATCATCTTAGCCACAATTAATTTATTAAAGATCAAATACATAAAATTTTACCGGGTATAACAATCTCCCCACCTTATCAGGAATTTTGCCCTCGAAATTCAGCAAGAAGTTCCGGCCATTTTTCAGCAACATCCTGCTCTAGCTCCCAGGTTGCCTCCCTTTCGTCATGTCTATTCCACAGAACCTTGACCATAGGAAACGACCTGTTCCTCAGCTGTCTGCTGCTCTCCTCGAGGATGCGAACTGGTAGTTCCACATAAGAAGAATCTGGTGCCACTTGTAAACCAGGAAGATCATCACTGATGCAATGAGAAGGATCTGGCACATATTTCTTGAGATTCGAAACATGGAACACATTGTGAATCTCAGTCAGATGCTCAGGAAGTGCCAACCTGTAAGCCACTTCACCGATCCTCTCCAGAATAGGATAGGGTCCAATGTAACGAGGTCGAAGCTTAGAAGGCTTTCCAAACCTGAATAGACCCCGCATAGGACTGACCTTCAGGAATACCCTATCTCCCACAGAAAACTCAACAGCCTTGTGCTTAGGATCATAATATTTCTTCTGGCGATCCTGCACAGTACGTAATCTGTCCTGCAATAACTTGACTTCCGCTGTGGTCTCCTCTACAATCTGGGGTCCCCACACTCTCCTGGAATCACCCTCCTCCCAACAAAGAGGAGATCTGCACCTACGCCCATACAACGCCTCGTAAGGTGCCATACCAATCGACGCCTGGAAGCTGTTATTGTACACAAACTCTACCAAGGGTAATCGTCTAGTCCAATCTGTTGAGTAAGTTTGTACGCTCAAGCGTAGCAAATCCTCCAAGGTCCGAATAGTCCGCTCAGACTGTCCATCCGTCTGAGGATGATAAGCAGTACTGAACCTTAACTGTGTACCCATGGCAGTGTGTAAGCTCTTCCAAAACTGTGATGTGAATTTGGCGTCTCTGTCAGAAATAATAGAACGGGGAATCCCATGCAATCTGACAATCTGCTGAATATATATCTCTGCCAACTGTGCCGCTGAATCCGTCTTCTTAATGGATAAGAAATGGGCTGACTTGGTCAATCGATCTACAATGACCCAAATAGCATCAAAACCTTGTCTGGTACGAGGAAGACCAGTCACAAAGTCCATAGTGATGTCATCCCATTTCCACTCCGGAATCGGCAATCTCTGTAACAATCCTCCAGGTCTCTGGTGTTCGGCCTTAACTTGCTGACATGTAAGGCATTTCCTAACAAAGGTAGCAACATCTGTCTTCAAACCTCTCCACCAGAAAACACTCCTCAAATTCCTGTACATCTTGACTTCTCCAGGGTGCATAGCCAAGGTTCCATAGTGAGCCTCCCGAAGGATCCTCTCCCTGAACTCCTGATGTGATGGTACACACCAGCGACCCCTGAAGGTCAAAATGTCGTCTCTGAGAGCAAAGTCTCCTCCCAATCCCTGCGATGCCAACTCAATCTTCTCCTTCAGCTCTTCATCACAAAGCTGAAGGTCACGCATCTCAGATAACCAGTCAGCCCGAATAGTCAATGAGCTGAGTCTGTGAACCAGTCTCTGAATAGACAACTGTTCCTGACATCTTTCAACATTCCAATCCAAGTCTGGTATAGAGTCACAGACTAACATATTATGCACGACTGCGTGTCTGCTCAAGGCATCAGCCACTGGATTAGCCTTCCCCTCGCAGTAGTTTATTGTCAGCTCGTAATCCTTTATCAGTTCCAACCACCTCCTCTGCCTCAAGTTCAGTTCCTTCTGAGTGAACAGATACTTAAGACTCTTGTGGTCAGAGAAGCAATCTACAGGAACTCCGTACAAATAATGTCTCCATATCTTCAAGGCAAAAATGACAGCAGCTAACTCCAAATCATGAGTGGGATAATTCTTCTCATGATCCTTCAGTTGCCTCGAAGCATATGCTATAACTCTGTTATCCTGCATCAGTACGGCTCCCAAACCTATATGTGAAGCATCAGTGTACATCTGATACGACTTCTCCTGTGTGGGTAACATCAATACTGGAGCGGTGCTAAGCCTCTGCTTCAGCTCTAGGAAACTGTTCTCACAACTCTCTGTCCACTCAAAAGATTTTCCCTTCCGGGTCAACTGGGTTAGTGGAGCAGCCAGTCTAGAAAAGTGAGGAACAAATTTCCTATAGTATCCAGCCAAACCAAGGAAACTCCGGATCTCAGTGACAGAAGATGGCCGTTTCCAATCAATAATAGCTCGTATCTTGTTAGGATCAACAGCCACGCCCTCCGCACTGACAATGTGTCCTAAGAATGCTACTGAGTCCAGCCAAAAAGAACACTTGGAGAATTTTGCATACAGCTCATTCTCCCGCAACATTGTAAGCACAGTCCTCAACTGATCTGCATGAGTATCCCTATCTCTGGAATAAATCAATATATCATCTATAAAGATGATCACAAACCGATCCAGAAAGGCATGAAAAACTCGATGCATCAGGTTCATAAATACTGCTGGAGCATTAGTCAATCCAAAAGGCAACACTGTGAACTCGTAATGTCCGTATCTAGTACGGAATGCTGTCTTGGGTACATCAGAATCTCTAATCCGGATCTGGTGATAACCCGAGCGTAAGTCAATCTTGGAGAACACAGTTGCTCCCTGAAGTTGATCCAGCAAATCATCGATGCGTGGTAAAGGGTATCGGTTACGAATAGTAACCTTATTCAATTCCCTATAATCTACACACAGCCTCATACTACCATCTTTCTTCTTGACAAATAAGACAGGGGCACCCCAAGGTGAACAACTGGGGCGTATGAGTCCCTTGTCTAATAAGTCCTGTAACTGAGTCTTCAACTCTGCTAGCTCGGCTGGAGCCATCCTGTAAGGAGCTCTAGCAATAGGAGCTACTCCTGCCTCCAAATCAATTGAAAACTCCACTTCTCTAGCTGGTGGAAATCCAGGCAACTCCTCCGGAAAAACCATAGGAAAGTCTCTCACCACTGGAATATCTGACATAGGGGTAGTGGTGGCTTGGCTATCGGTCACATATGCCAACCAACCAGTACAACCCTTACTTACTAACCTTCCAGCCTGAAGAACTGAGATCAGGGGAATCTGCCTGTTCAGACCAAAGTATATCACATCCCTCGAACCAGGCACTCTGATCCTGACCTTCTTCTCCCAACAATCCAGAACCACTGCATGGTGGCACAACCAATCCATCCCCAAAATGATGTCGAACTCTGCTAGTGGCACACATATCAACTCTGTCACGAATTCGTGTCCACTAATCAGAATAGATCCGTCAATCTTCTGAACAGTGGGAATCTCTTTCCCATCAGGAAGTCTAACCAGTAAGGGTTCCTTCAAGTAACCCTTGGATCCTGATATCTGATTCCAGATCCTCTCAGCAACAAAAGAATGAGATGCACCAGTATCAAACAAAGTCATGCACTGCACGTTGCCAAAATGAAGCATACCTGTGATCACTTCTGGTGACTCTGAAGCCTGCTGCCGAGTCAGTGCAAATACCCTGGGCTGTCCCCCAGATGAACCAACCGGTCCCGTGATCCTCTGTTTCTCTTGCCCTTTTTGTTTTGTTGGATATTTCTGAATTCCTTCCTCTTGTTATGAGTCTCTCTCTGGGCCTCCATCCGGATATCAATAAGCTCAACGGATCTCGCAGCCTCCACCAAGTCACGAAACCTGGCAAACCGACTCACAACTAGCTGGCACTGCAGCATAGGACGAAGTCCCTCCAGGAACATCTCACATCTGCGTTCCTCAGAAGGCACCAGCTCTACGGCGTACCTCGCCAGATAAGTGAACCTCGATAAGTAATCGTTCACTGACATCTGGCCCTGCCTGAGGTGTATAAGTTCCCTCCTGAACTGAGCCATGGCAGAGTCCGGAATGTAGCACTCCCTGAATGCCTCAACAAAGTCATCCCATGCTATCTCACTGTTCTGGGCCTCCCCAAACATAGCGCGCCGCTGGCCTCTCCACCAGGTAGCAGCCTCTCCCTCCAACACTAGAGCAGCAAGCACTACCCTCCTGCCGAATGGACATCCCAAGGCATCAAATAGCTCAAGCATATGAGCCATCCAGTCATCTGCCACCCGCTGGGTCAGCCGACCCACTGAAGCTCCGCGGACGCAACCGCATGAAGGCATCGATCCAACGATCCACGGCTGGCTCAACTGGCAATGCTGGGATCGTCTCCGGGGTAGGAGTAGTAGATACCGGTCTGCCTCTAGCTGCTCCACGAGCGGAAAGTCTCCTGGTACCCAGCCATACTGTCAAAAACAATTAATCTGGCATTAGAGTCGTCATTTGGCAATTGGCATATGGACTACTATAGTATACAAAAGAATCAACAGTTCTCCCCACCTTGGGTTGAACCCCTATACACGTCTAGCCCCGTTATCCTCACCTAGGGCTCTGATACCACTCTTGTTACACCCCATTTTTTCCTAGGCTGATTTTTGGCATACATTTTTTTTTTTTTTTTTTTTTTTATATAGACAGCTCAGATCGTCCCATACCAACCTGAGCAGCCTACGAAAACATAGGATATAACACATCATTACACACCTACTTTCCTTAACAATGTGGATCCCATCTCCCGGGTACACCGTCAAGTCAGGTTCATGACTCCTGAGTTAACAGATGGACTCGCGCAATGTTACTCCTACTAGACCAAATACTCCTTACCCACACCGGTAGGAGAACCGATCTAATAGAAGTCTGAACCCCCACGGTTAAGTTCCATAGTCATGTAATGACCTCACCATCAAACAGAAAGATATATAACATCCACAGATAATGTAGCACTCCACTCACCATACTCCAAGACAATAAGATAAGACAGTAAATGGAACTACATTACAAGAATAAGATACAAGTCCACAAGTGTAATATTGTTCATCCAGATACTTAATTCCGAATTACCCTCAAATTATATGTAACATATGAGAATAACAGTCTCACTGAAACATCCAACAGCAACAATCAACTAACCAGAATATCTCAGACAATCACCAATCAGAAATCCTTCACAAGCCTGCTGACCACGATCCCACCTAATCCGGTAGCGTCAAGTCTGCCGAGCCACTGAAAATATATAATACAGGAATGAGCTACGCCCAGTAGGAAAGTCAGCTAGTAAAACTCACATGCAAGAGAAGGATAATAGCAAAAATACAGGAATACAGCATAACAATGTACGGTGGATAGGCACTCTCAGTCCCAGACTCCGACCAACCACAGCCACCCCAGTCACACCAGAGTAGCTCTCCTCTGGGCTACCAGGCAACGTGCCAGTGGGAACGCCCATCTCGAAACACGCATGGCGCCTAAGCACCCGACACCGCAGTGTCTCTCGTCAATCAATCTCCTGGAGACTACAGACAGATCCAGTCACATAATCTCTAGCCAACGTGAGACACCCCTGCCACCCTAAGGCGCGCAGGCCTACACACTTGGCTAGCCACTGCGAGACACCCCTGCCACCCTCAGGCGCGCAGGCCTACACACATGGACCAGGAGAGATTGACTCAGCCACCGTCCCAAGGAGTCCTCTACCAACAACTTCCATAGAAGCTCACGCCCCTACAGTCATTGCCAATCTCTAACTCCAAGATTCGGCAACATGTGTCCAGGTACAACAAGGCGTATACCAGTCTACATGTATACTGTGGAAGCTAAGTCCGAACCGCACAGTTACCTACCACAACTACCCTAAAACATCATATAGGGTCTATAGTAGTCCGGTCCAATATGCCAATCCATGAAATATGCCAATACTGAATAAACTGACTCAATCCATGCCGTTGCCATCAAAGCAACACAATTGTCAATTACTGACTGTTCTGGTAGCATCCGTGTACCATACCTTTGTCTGACTGTTTCCAGCTGTACTGTCATCAGTGATAACATTTTTCCCCACTTCAGGAAATTTGTTCTTTACCCACTGATCTCTAGAATTTTCGAAATTTCTCATTTCCAAGTTTTCTGATTTTCCTTGAATTTCCTAAATGTGAATAATTCCTAAAACTCAATTATCGAGTTTTTCCTAAATTTGAAATATCAAATTTTGCATTTTATCCATTTTTTTTCCAAAATTCGGAATAATTCCCCGAATTTAAAATTTTGCTATTCACTATACCGCGCCGAATCCCCTGAATCGCATCTTGCCACCGGTTCGGGCTTTCATGCTGAACCAAACCCCGCCGGTCAGTTATTAATCCGAAATTCAGCCGACGCTTATATATAATATTAATGATTAATATTATTATTATTCTCTTAATAATTCAACTAATCCCTAATTAATCCTTAATTCGTCTCCTTCCTTCGCCCGTCGTCCGCGAACCCTAGCCGCCGCAATAGCCGACCAATACGATCATTCCGTCGATTTCCGGCGACTGCGTACAAGGAGAACATGTTCGTACTATCCTAATGTTCCAATAATGTCGCTAATTTCCTAAGGTTTAAATCAAGTTTTCCGCCGAGCAGTTTCGTCTAATCCTCATGTTGACAATTCACGAAATTATAGTTCTAGCATTATACAATCATATTAACATGAATAAAGTGGCATATTTAAATCCTCATGTTTGGTAATTTTCCAATTTCGGCGAAACAAATTAACGTCCCGAAAACCCTAACATGCAATTTTCGATAATTTGTACAATTAGCTTCAAAAATCACATTCGTATGCTTAGATAGAGATTTGCAAACTAATACATGCTTCAATTTGCTAATTATCTAATTTAAATATCTGAAATTCCTACCTCGAAGACGCCGGCGACGGTGAAGCTCGTCCGCAGCTCGCCGCAGCTCCTCGCCGAACGAATTTGGTCTCAAACGACTCTCCTCGTTCCCGTGAATCTCCAGGCACAAAAAGCCCCCTGCCAGGCCGCCGGAATCACGCGCCGTACGCCGGGAATTTCCTCGCTATCGCCGTCGAACGAAAACCCTTTTCGCTGCTTCGCGAGGGTTTTTATACCGCGGGCCGACACGGTGAACCCGTTACGCGTTCGACACGTTTTCGACACGTGAGCACCCGATACGCGCTGTCGACACGCTATCCACACGGTAAGCACACAATACGCGCTGTCGACACGCTATCGACACGGTAAACACCCGATCAGCCGGTTCGATCTCACCCGCCGATCTCGACCGTCCGATCCGCTTATTAGAACGCACACGCAAACTCACCCGGCGAACCGCCTCCGCCTCCGCTGAACCGTTCCGGTCCGGTTCACGCGCGATAAAAAAAAACGATTTTCGGTTTAATTTAATTAGATTTTCGAATTTCTAAAAATCTAATAAATCCAATTAAATAGGGAAAATTAATTAAAAATTCCTCGGTGCTCCGAAAAATTCCCAAAAGATTTCAGAAATTCCAATAGCCTACAATTGAGTTCCTGGCTCATCCTACTGTCGATTCGAAATCATCTTAGCCACAATTAATTTATTAAAGATCAAATACATAAAATTTTACCGGGTATAACAATCTCCCCACCTTATCAGGAATTTCGCCCTCGAAATTCAGCAAGAAGTTCCGGCCATTTTTCAGCAACATCCTGCTCTAGCTCCCAGGTTGCCTCCCTTTCGTCATGTCTATTCCACAGAACCTTGACCATAGGAAACGACCTGTTCCTCAGCTGTCTGCTGCTCTCCTCGAGGATGCGAACTGGTAGTTCCACATAAGAAGAATCTGGTGCCACTTGTAAACCAGGAAGATCATCACTGATGCAATGAGAAGGATCTGGCACATATTTCTTGAGATTCGAAACATGGAACACATTGTGAATCTCAGTCAGATGCTCAGGAAGTGCCAACCTGTAAGCCACTTCACCGATCCTCTCCAGAATAGGATAGGGTCCAATGTAACGAGGTCGAAGCTTAGAAGGCTTTCCAAACCTGAATAGACCCCGCATAGGACTACCTTCAGGAATACCCTATCTCCCACAGAAAACTCAACAGCCTTGTGCTTAGGATCATAATATTTCTTCTGGCGATCCTGCACAGTACGTAATCTGTCCTGCAATAACTTGACTTCCGCTGTGGTCTCCTCTACAATCTGGGGTCCCCACACTCTCCTGGAATCACCCTCCTCCCAACAAAGAGGAGATCTGCACCTACGCCCATACAACGCCTCGTAAGGTGCCATACCAATCGACGCCTGGAAGCTGTTATTGTACACAAACTCTACCAAGGGTAATCGTCTAGTCCAATCTGTTGAGTAAGTTTGTACGCTCAAGCGTAGCAAATCCTCCAAGGTCCGAATAGTCCGCTCAGACTGTCCATCCGTCTGAGGATGATAAGCAGTACTGAACCTTAACTGTGTACCCATGGCAGTGTGTAAGCTCTTCCAAAACTGTGATGTGAATTTGGCGTCTCTGTCAGAAATAATAGAACGGGGAATCCCATGCAATCTGACAATCTGCTGAATATATATCTCTGCCAACTGTGCCGCTGAATCCGTCTTCTTAATGGATAAGAAATGGGCTGACTTGGTCAATCGATCTACAATGACCCAAATAGCATCAAAACCTTGTCTGGTACGAGGAAGACCAGTCACAAAGTCCATAGTGATGTCATCCCATTTCCACTCCGGAATCGGCAATCTCTGTAACAATCCTCAAGGTCTCTGGTGTTCGGCCTTAACTTGCTGACATGTAAGGCATTTCCTAACAAAGGCAGCAACATCTGTCTTCAAACCTCTCCACCAGAAAACACTCCTCAAATTCCTGTACATCTTGACTTCTCCAGGGTGCATAGCCAAGGTTCCATAGTGAGCCTCCCGAAGGATCCTCTCCCTGAACTCCTGATGTGATGGTACACACCAGCGACCCCTGAAGGTCAAAATGTCGTCTCTGAGAGCAAAGTCTCCTCCCAATCCCTGCGATGCCAACTCAATCTTCTCCTTCAGCTCTTCATCACAAAGCTGAAGGTCACGCATCTCAGATAACCAGTCAGCCCGAATAGTCAATGAGCTGAGTCTGTGAACCAGTCTCTGAATAGACAACTGTTCCTGACATCTTTCAACATTCCAATCCAAGTCTGGTATAGAGTCACAGACTAACATATTATGCACGACTGCGTGTCTGCTCAAGGCATCAGCCACTGGATTAGCCTTCCCCTCGCAGTAGTTTATTGTCAGCTCGTAATCCTTTATCAGTTCCAACCACCTCCTCTGCCTCAAGTTCAGTTCCTTCTGAGTGAACAGATACTTAAGACTCTTGTGGTCAGAGAAGCAATCTACAGGAACTCCGTACAAATAATGTCTCCATATCTTCAAGGCAAAAATGACAGCAGCTAACTCCAAATCATGAGTGGGATAATTCTTCTCATGATCCTTCAGTTGCCTCGAAGCATATGCTATAACTCTGTTATCCTGCATCAGTACGGCTCCCAAACCTATATGTGAAGCATCAGTGTACATCTGATACGACTTCTCCTGTGTGGGTAACATCAATACTGGAGCGGTGCTAAGCCTCTGCTTCAGCTCTAGGAAACTGTTCTCACAACTCTCTGTCCACTCAAAAGATTTTCCCTTCCGGGTCAACTGGGTTAGTGGAGCAGCCAGTCTAGAAAAGTGAGGAACAAATTTCCTATAGTATCCAGCCAAACCAAGGAAACTCCGGATCTCAGTGACAGAAGATGGCCGTTTCCAATCAATAATAGCTCGTATCTTGTTAGGATCAACAGCCACGCCCTCCGCACTGACAATGTGTCCTAAGAATGCTACTGAGTCCAGCCAAAAAGAACACTTGGAGAATTTTGCATACAGCTCATTCTCCCGCAACATTGTAAGCACAGTCCTCAACTGATCTGCATGAGTATCCCTATCTCTGGAATAAATCAATATATCATCTATAAAGATGATCACAAACCGATCCAGAAAGGCATGAAAAACTCGATGCATCAGGTTCATAAATACTGCTGGAGCATTAGTCAATCCAAAAGGCAACACTGTGAACTCGTAATGTCCGTATCTAGTACGGAATGCTGTCTTGGGTACATCAGAATCTCTAATCCGGATCTGGTGATAACCCGAGCGTAAGTCAATCTTGGAGAACACAGTTGCTCCCTGAAGTTGATCCAGCAAATCATCGATGCGTGGTAAAGGGTATCGGTTACGAATAGTAACCTTATTCAATTCCCTATAATCTACACACAGCCTCATACTACCATCTTTCTTCTTGACAAATAAGACAGGGGCACCCCAAGGTGAACAACTGGGGCGTATGAGTCCCTTGTCTAATAAGTCCTGTAACTGAGTCTTCAACTCTGCTAGCTCGGCTGGAGCCATCCTGTAAGGAGCTCTAGCAATAGGAGCTACTCCTGCCTCCAAATCAATTGAAAACTCCACTTCTCTAGCTGGTGGAAATCCAGGCAACTCCTCCGGAAAAACCATAGGAAAGTCTCTCACCACTGGAATATCTGACATAGGGGTAGTGGTGGCTTGGCTATCGGTCACATATGCCAACCAACCAGTACAACCCTTACTTACTAACCTTCCAGCCTGAAGAACTGAGATCAGGGGAATCTGCCTGTTCAGACCAAAGTATATCACATCCCTCGAACCAGGCACTCTGATCCTGACCTTCTTCTCCCAACAATCCAGAACCACTGCATGGTGGCACAACCAATCCATCCCCAAAATGATGTCGAACTCTGCTAGTGGCACACATATCAACTCTGTCACGAATTCGTGTCCACTAATCAGAATAGATCCGTCAATCTTCTGAACAGTGGGAATCTCTTTCCCATCAGGAAGTCTAACCAGTAAGGGTTCCTTCAAGTAACCCTTGGATCCTGATATCTGATTCCAGATCCTCTCAGCAACAAAAGAATGAGATGCACCAGTATCAAACAAAGTCATGCACTGCACGTTGCCAAAATGAAGCATACCTGTGATCACTTCTGGTGACTCTGAAGCCTGCTGCCGAGTCAGTGCAAATACCCTGGGCTGTCCCCCAGATGAACCAACCGGTCCCGTGATCCTCTGTTTCTCTTGCCCTTTTTGTTTTGTTGGATATTTCTGAATTCCTTCCTCTTGTTATGAGTCTCTCTCTGGGCCTCCATCCGGATATCAATAAGCTCAACGGATCTCGCAGCCTCCACCAAGTCACGAAACCTGGCAAACCGACTCACAACTAGCTGGCACTGCAGCATAGGACGAAGTCCCTCCAGGAACATCTCACATCTGCGTTCCTCAGAAGGCACCAGCTCTACGGCGTACCTCGCCAGATAAGTGAACCTCGATAAGTAATCGTTCACTGACATCTGGCCCTGCTTGAGGTGTATAAGTTCCCTCCTGAACTGAGCCATGGCAGAGTCCGGAATGTAGCACTCCCTGAATGCCTCAACAAAGTCATCCCATGCTATCTCACTGTTCTGGGCCTCCCCAAACATAGCGCGCCGCTGGCCTCTCCACCAGGTAGCAGCCTCTCCCTCCAACACTAGAGCAGCAAGCACTACCCTCCTGCCGAATGGACATCCCAAGGCATCAAATAGCTCAAGCATATGAGCCATCCAGTCATCTGCCACCGCTGGGTCAGCCGACCCACTGAAGCTCCGCGGACGCAACCGCATGAAGGCATCGATCCAACGATCCACGGCTGGCTCAACTGGCAATGCTGGGATCGTCTCCGGGGTAGGAGTAGTAGATACCGGTCTGCCTCTAGCTGCTCCACGAGCGGAAAGTCTCCTGGTACCAGCCATACTGTCAAAAACAATTAATCTGGCATTAGAGTCGTCATTTGGCAATTGGCATATGGACTACTATAGTATACAAAAGAATCAACAGTTCTCCCCACCTTGGGTTGAACCCCTATACACGTCTAGCCCCGTTATCCTCACCTAGGGCTCTGATACCACTCTTGTTACACCCCATTTTTTCCTAGGCTGATTTTTGGCATACATTTTTTTTTTTTTTTTTTTTTTTTATATAGACAGCTCAGATCATCCCATACCAACCTGAGCAGCCTACGAAAACATAGGATATAACACATCATTACACACCTACTTTCCTTAACAATGTGGATCCCATCTCCCGGGTACACCGTCAAGTCAGGTTCATGACTCCTGAGTTAACAGATGGACTCGCGCAATGTTACTCCTACTAGACCAAATACTCCTTACCCACACCGGTAGGAGAACCGATCTAATAGAAGTCTGAACCCCCACGGTTAAGTTCCATAGTCATGTAATGACCTCACCATCAAACAGAAAGATATATAACATCCACAGATAATGTAGCACTCCACTCACCATACTCCAAGACAATAAGATAAGACAGTAAATGGAACTACATTACAAGAATAAGATACAAGTCCACAAGTGTAATATTGTTCATCCAGATACTTAATTCCGAATTACCCTCAAATTATATGTAACATATGAGAATAACAGTCTCACTGAAACATCCAACAGCAACAATCAACTAACCAGAATATCTCAGACAATCACCAATCAGAAATCCTTCACAAGCCTGCTGACCACGATCCCACCTAATCCGGTAGCGTCAAGTCTGCCGAGCCACTGAAAATATATAATACAGGAATGAGCTACGCCCAGTAGGAAAGTCAGCTAGTAAAACTCACATGCAAGAGAAGGATAATAGCAAAAATACAGGAATACAGCATAACAATGTACGGTGGATAGGCACTCTTAGTCCCAGACTCCGACCAACCACAGCCACCCCAGTCACACCAGAGTAGCTCTCCTCTGGGCTACCAGGCAACGTGCCAGTGGGAACGCCCATCTCGAAACACGCATGGCGCCTAAGCACCCGACACCGCAGTGTCTCTCGTCAATCAATCTCCTGGAGACTACAGACAGATCCAGTCACATAATCTCTAGCCAACGTGAGACACCCCTGCCACCCTAAGGCGCGCAGGCCTACACACTTGGCTAGCCACTGCGAGACACCCCTGCCACCCTCAGGCGCGTAGGCCTACACACATGGACCAGGAGAGATTGACTCAGCCACCGTCCCAAGGAGTCCTCTACCAACAACTTCCATAGAAGCTCACGCCCCTACAGTCATTGCCAATCTCTAACTCCAAGATTCGGCAACATGTGTCCAGGTACAACAAGGCGTATACCAGTCTACATGTATACTGTGGAAGCTAAGTCCGAACCGCACAGTTACCTACCACAACTACCCTAAAACATCATATAGGGTCTATAGTAGTCCGGTCCAATATGCCAATCCATGAAATATGCCAATACTGAATAAACTGACTCAATCCATGCCGTTGCCATCAAAGCAACACAATTGTCAATTACTGACTGTTCTGGTAGCATCCGTGTACCATACCTTTGTCTGACTGTTTCCAGCTGTACTGTCATCAGTGATAACATTTTTCCCCACTTCAGGAAATTTGTTCTTTACCCACTGATCTCTAGAATTTTCGAAATTTCTCATTTCCAAGTTTTCTGATTTTCCTTGAATTTCCTAAATGTGAATAATTCCTAAAACTCAATTATCGAGTTTTTCTTAAATTTGAAATATCAAATTTTGCATTTTATCCATTTTTTTTCCAAAATTCGGAATAATTCCCCGAATTTAAAATTTTGCTATTCACTATACCGCGCCGAATCCCCTGAATCGCATCTTGCCACCGGTTCGGGCTTTCATGCTGAACCAAACCCCGCCGGTCAGTTATTAATCCGAAATTCAGCCGACGCTTATATATAATATTAATGATTAATATTATTATTATTCTCTTAATAATTCAACTAATCCCTAATTAATCCTTAATTCGTCTCCTTCCTTCGCCCGTCGTCCGCGAACCCTAGCCGCCGCAATAGCCGACCAATACGATCATTCCGTCGATTTCCGGCGACTGCGTACAAGGAGAACATGTTCGTACTATCCTAATGTTCCAATAATGTCGCTAATTTCCTAAGGTTTAAATCAAGTTTTCTGCCGAGCAGTTTCGTCTAATCCTCATGTTGACAATTCACGAAATTATAGTTCTAGCATTATACAATCATATTAACATGAATAAAGTGGCATATTTAAATCCTCATGTTTGGTAATTTTCCAATTTCGGCGAAACAAATTAACGTCCCGAAAACCCTAACATGCAATTTTCGATAATTTGTACAATTAGCTTCAAAAATCACATTCGTATGCTTAGATAGAGATTTGCAAACTAATACATGCTTCAATTTGCTAATTATCTAATTTAAATATCTGAAATTCCTACCTCGAAGACGCCGGCGACGGTGAAGCTCGTCCGCAGCTCGCCGCAGCTCCTCGCCGAACGAATTTGGTCTCAAACGACTCTCCTCGTTCCCGTGAATCTCCAGGCACAAAAAGCCCCCTGCCAGGCCGCCGGAATCACGCGCCGTACGCCGGGAATTTCCTCGCTATCGCCGTCGAACGAAAACCCTTTTCGCTGCTTCGCGAGGGTTTTTATACCCCGGGCCGACACGGTGAACCCGTTACGCGTTCGACACGTTTTCGACACGTGAGCACCCGATACGCGCTGTCGACACGCTATCCACACGGTAAGCACACAATACGCGCTGTCGACACGCTATCGACACGGTAAACACCCGATCAGCCGGTTCGATCTCACCCGCCGATCTCGACCGTCCGATCCGCTTATTAGAACGCACACGCAAACTCACCCGGCGAACCGCCTCCGCCTCCGCTGAACCGTTCCGGTCCGGTTCACGCGCGATAAAAAAAACGATTTTCGGTTTAATTTAATTAGATTTTCGAATTTCTAAAAATCTAATAAATCCAATTAAATAGGGAAAATTAATTAAAAATTCCTCGGTGCTCCGAAAAATTCCCAAAAGATTTCAGAAATTCCAATAGCCTACAATTGAGTTCCTGGCTCATCCTACTGTCGATTCGAAATCATCTTAGCCACAATTAATTTATTAAAGATCAAATACATAAAATTTTACCGGGTATAACAGTTAGTGAGTGTGTGTGCATGTGCATGTGTGCGCATGTGTGCATGCTTATGCATAGTATGTATGTGTGTACTTTTATGGGATTGTGTGCATGTGTGTGTGCATGAGTGTGTGTGTGTGTGTGTTTATATTTAACTGTGTGTGTGCTTCTGTATGCTTGTGTGTGCTTTGTGTGTTCATGTGTACACACACATGTGTTTGTGTGTGTATGCTTTTTCTACACTTGTATATGTGTGAGTGTATGTTCTTTTGTTTTTTTACATTCATGTGTGTGTGTGTGTGGGTGTATATGTTTAGGTGTGTGTGGGTATACATCTTTGTGCATGTATATGCGTGTGTGTCTACTTGTGTGTGCATATGCACGTATACATTCATTTGTTCGTGTGTGTGTGCTTTTATTTGTGTGTGTACATGCTTGTATGTGCATGTGTGTGTGTATCTACCTGTATGTGTGTGCATGTGTGTGTTTGTGAGTACATTTGTGTGTGCCTATGCATGCCAATTCATGAGTGTGTTGTGTGTGTGCATGCACATGTTTGTGTACGATATATGTGTGTATGTCTGTGCATGAGTGTGTATGTGTGTGTGTGTGTGCATGTGTTTCTGTATGTGAATATGTGTGTGTATGCATGTATGATTTTGTTTATATACAAGTGTGTGTGTGCGTTTGTATATCTGCATTTTTTTGCATGCGTGTGCACGTGTGTGTGTGTGTGATGTGCATGCACATGTTAATATGTGTGTATGGGTACACATGTGTGTTGTTGTGAATGCATGTGTGCTTGTGTGCATGTGTGTGTATGTGCATGTGTACAAGCATGTGTGCACATTTGTTATTGCATGTGTGTGTGTGTTGGTGCTTGTGTGCATGCATGCATATGTTCATGGGCTTGTATGTGTATACATTTTTGTATGTGTGCATGTCTATGGGTGTGTGCATGTGCGTGTGTATTGGAGTGTGTGCAATTTTATGTTCATGTGTGTGCATGTGTATGCATGTGTGTGTACTTGCATATGCATATGTCTATGTCTATGTGTGTGTGAGTGTGTGTGTGTGTGTGTGTGTTTGTGTGTGTGCACTTCTGTTTCTACATGTGAGTGTATGATTTTATATATGTGTGTGTGTGCATGTGTTTGTATGTGTGCATGTGGGTGTGCATGCATGTATGTGTGTGTGCATGTTTGTGTGCTTATACATGTGTATATGAGTGTATGCCTTTATAAGGATGTGCATGTGTGTGTGTAAGTACACATAGATTTATGTGTGTGTGCATGTGCATGTGTGTGTGTGTTTGTGTTTATGTTTATGTTTGTATGCATGTGTGCATGTGAGTGTGTGCATGTGTTTATGTGTCATGAGTGAGTGCATGTGTGTGTGTGTGCATGGGTGCACATGTGTGTGAGTGGTTGCACATGTGTGTGTTGTGCATATGCATTTGTATTTATGTCTAAATTTATGAGCACATGTGTGTATGCACATGTCCGTCTATATGTGCACGTCTATCTCTTTGTGTATGTGTGTGAGCATGTTTGTGTGTATGCATGTGGGTGTGCATGTGTGTCCCTACATCTATGTGTGTGTGAATAAGTGCACAAGTGTGTGTGCATTCATGTCAGCTTGTGCATGCATGTTTCTACTTGAAGGTCTATGCATGTGTGTATACATGCTTGTGAGCATGTGCATGTGTGTGCATGTGCATGCGTCTGTATGTGTGCATGTGCATGTCTGCAAGTTTGAGTATTTATGTGAATGTGCTTATGTCTACTTTTATGTGTGTGTACTTGTATACATGTTTTCTATTGTGTGTGTATGTGTGTTGGTGCATCCATGTGTGTGTGCCTTGCGAGTGTACAAGCATAGATGTGTGTGTAGTCATTTGTGTATATTTGTTTGCTTATGTGTGGACATGTGTGTGCTTATGCATGTTTGTGTGTGTGAGTGTGCATGCTTGTTGGTTTATCTATGTCTATGCATTGTGTGTGTATATGTATGCATGCATGTATGTGTGGATATGTGTGTTGATATGTGTGCATGTGCATGTGTGTGGGTCTGTGCATATGCATTTGCATGTGTATGCATGTGTTTATGTGTGTGCATGTGTGTGGTCATGTGTGTGCCTACATGTTAGCATAAGTTTGCATTTGTGCAAGTGCCAACACAACTGTGGGTACATGTGTATGTATGTGTGTGCCTATGAGTATGTGTGTGTATTTTTGTACATATCTTAGCATTTGTGCATGTGTGTTTGTGCATGTGTGTGTTGATATTTGTGTGCCTAAATGTGTAGGCATGTGCATGCATGTGAATGTTTATGGATGTGAGATTGTTTCTATATACACATGCATTTATGCATGCCTATACATTTTCATATTTGTGGGTAAGTGCTTTTTGTGTGTGTGTTTGTACAAGTGTGTGTGTCTTTATGTGCATGTGTGTATGTGTGTGCATGTATGTGGTTATGTGTGTGTGTGTGTGTACGTGTGTCTGTGTGCATGGTTGTGCATGTGTAGGTGTGCACTCTTTTGTTTGAGTGTGTTGTGCATCATGAGTGCATCAAACTACGTGTGTGTTGACGAGTGTGTGTTAGCGTGTATGTGCATGTCCTTATGTGTGTATATGTGTGTGATAGGGATTGTGTGTGTGTGTATGGGAGTATGTGTGCACATGTGTACACATGTTTATGTGGAAGAAAGTGTGTGCTATGCATGCATACATGCGTGTGTGTCTGTGTGTATGTGTGTGTTTGTGTGTGTATGCATCCTTGTATGTGTACATGCATGTTCAAATGCATTTGTGTGCATGTTAATGCATGTATATGTTAGTGCATGTGTGGGTCTACTCCTCTACATGTGTGTATGTTTGTATGTGTTTATGCATGTGGATGAGCATGTGTCTGTGCATGTGTGTTGTTTTTTGCATGCATGTGTGAGTCATTGTGTTGTCGCATGCAAGTGCATGTGTGTCTGTGTGTACATGTATGTGGGTTTTCTTATGTATGCATGTGCATGTGTGTGTGTGCATGTGTGCATGGATGAGGAGGCATGAGTGTGTATGCATGTGTTCATGCCTATACACCTATGTGTGTGTGCATGTTTGTTTATGTGCATGGGCATGCAAATGCAGATGTGTGTTTTTGTGCAGGCACGTATGTGTCTGTGATCGTTAGTGTGAGTTTGTGTGGGTCTTTGTGTATATGTGTGTGTGTGTTTGTGCATATGTGTGTGCAAGTGAGCACATGAGTATGCATGTGGGTGCATTTATGTGTTATTTTGTGTGTTTGTATGTGCATGTGTGTCTCCATGTTTGTGCATTTGCATGTGTATACATATGTGCGCATGTGTGTGTGCATGTGCACATGGTTGTGCTTGCATGTGTGTGTGTGTGTTCATACATGTGTTTGAGTTATGTTAAAGTGTGTGGCTGTAGGTGGATGTATGCATGTGCATGTGTGTGTGTGTGTGTGCAAATGTGCATTGGTGCATGAATGTGTGTATAGGTGTCTATGCAAATGTATGGGTGTGTATTAGAGAGTGATTGTGTTCTTCTTTGTTTATGCTATAATTGTGTTGTTGTGTGCTACTGTGTGCACATGTTTGCCCATGCATGTGTGTAGGTGTGTGTGTTTATGTGTGCCTTTGAGTACATGGGTGTATTTCTATGTGTTCATGTGTGACTTTGTTTGTGTACCTACATATCCATGCATATGGGTACATACGAGTGTGTATGGGTGTGAGTTTGCATCTTTGTTCATATGCATTTGTGCATGTCTGCCCATTTTGGGGCAAGTGTTTTGTGTTTGTGAGTGTTCTCTTGTGCATATGTGTGGTGATGCATTTTCAAGCATGAGTGTTTATACATGTGCATGTAATTATGTGAGTTTGTTGTGCATACTAGAGTTCATTACACTATGTGTGTTTGTGTGTGTGTTTGTCAATGAGTGTGTGTGAGTGTGCATGTACTTGTGCATATTTGTGTAGGTGTGTATGATTATGTTTTTGTGTGTGTGTGTGTAAGTTTGTGTGCTTGTGTGCAAGTGTCTATGTGTGTGAGCGAGTGTAAGTGCATGTTTGTGTGTGTTATGCTTGCATACATCTAAGTGTGGGTGGGTTTGTACTTGTGGATGCGTGCACATGCACTTGTGTGCATGCTTGTGTGTGTATGTACATGTGTGCTTGTGTGTGTATGTTCATGTGTAAGTGTTAGGACGTGTTCATGTGTGTTCCTCTATGTGTTTGTGTGTGCATTTGTGTGAGTTTCATGTGCATTATTTTTTGCATGCACGAGTGTATGTGTCTGTGTCTATATTATTTTGTGTATGTGCATGTGTTTGTGCAAGTGTATGTGTGTGTGAGATTGTGTTCATGTATGTGGGTTTGTTTGTGTCCATGTGCATGTGTGTGTATGTGTGTGCATGTATGTATGTATGGGGGTTAAGTATGTATGTATGCATGTGTGTTTACTTGCTTGTGCACTTGTGTGTGTGTTTGTGTGTGTTTATGTGCATAAGTAAGTGCAAACATCTGTGTATACATTTGTTCATGCATATAGATGTGTGTTTTCATTGATGTGGTGCGTGTAGATGTTTGTGTATTTGTTTGCATATTTGTGCATGTGTGTGTGCATGCATGCATATGTGTATGCATGTGAATTCATACATGTGTTTGTTCATCTATTTGTGTGTATGTGTGCATGTGCATGTGCATGATTATTCATGTGTGTCTATATGTTTGTCTCTGTGTGTGTGTGTATGCATATGTCAATGTGTGTGTATGTTTTTGGCTTGCATATGTTTAGGGATGCTTGCATGTGTGCATGCATTCATTTGTGTGTGTGGCTATGTGTGGATGTGTGAGTGAGTCAATGCATGTGAGTATGCAAGTGTTTGTGTTCCTATGCATGTGTATATGTATGTGTGTGTGCATATAGAAATGTTTACACACACATGCAAGTGGGTGTGAGTGCATGTGTGTGTATGTTTGTTTGTATTGTATTTGTATAGATGTGTGTTTATATGTGTATGTGTTTACATATGTGTTCTTATACATGTGTATAGGAGTGTATGTGTGTGCATTTATGCATGTGTGGTTGTGTGTGTTTGCTTTTGTGTGCTTGTGCATGTGCATGTGTGTTCTTTTGAGTGTGTGTGTTTGTGTTAATACACATGTGTATGGTTCTATGTACATGCAATTGTGTACATAAGTGCATCATCATGTCTATGCATTTATTCGTCCTTGTGTATATGTGTGTGTGTGTGTGAGTGGGCATGTGTGTGCGTGTGCATATGTGTGCTTTTGTACATGTGTGTTAGCATTTCTTTGTGCAGGGGGTGTGTGTGTATGTGTGTACACCTATATACTGTGTGTGTGCATGTGCATATGCATGAGCATACATTTATATGCATGTGGGTGCGTGTGCGTGTGGGTGTGCATGGGCATTTGTTTATTCATATTTATGTGTGTGCAAGAATGCATGTCTATGTGTGTGTGGCATATGCATGCGTGTGTGTTTCTTAGTGTTCGTGTGTGTTGCGATCATGTGCATGTGTAGTGTGTGTATGCACATGTGCATGACATGCAGGTGTGTGTGCATGTTTGTGTATGTGGGTGTGCGTGCACACGCATGTGTGTCTTTATGTGTTTGTGTTCACATGTGCACGCATGTGTACATGTGCTTTTGTGCATTTGAGCATGTATGTGTATATGTGTGGGTACATGTGTATGTATGTGCATGCATTTACATGTGTTAGTGTGTGCATGCACATCTATGCATATATGTGCATGTTTGCATGTGTCTGTGGGTGGGTATGCATGTGCATGTGCATGCATGCATGCTTGTATGCCTACATGGGTCCATCTGTGTGTGCATATGCATGTTCATGAGTATGCAACTATGTGTGTGCATGCACACTTGTTTGGGCATATGCATGTATGCATGTGTGAATGAGTGCATGCACACATGTGTGTGTTTGCAAGTGTGTGTATTTGTGCATGCATGGGTGTAGATATGTGTCTGTGTGTGTGTGTGCTTATGCATGTGTTTGTGAGTATATGCATGAGCATCTGTGTGTGTGTGTTTGCTTATGTGTTTATGCATTTGTAAGTGCATGCATGGGTACAAATGCATGTGTGGGTGTGTGTGTATTTTTATTTGTGCACCTATTTATATATGTGAGTATGTGTTTCTACATGTGTGTGTGTGCATGTGCGACTAGGTACACATGCATGGGTGTATGTAAGTGTGTGTGTGTGTGTGGGTGCACATGTGTGTGCAGATATGTATGCATGTTTGTTCATGTGTCATCACTTACGAGCTTATGTGCATAAATGTGTGTGTGTGCATTTATGTGTATGTGTCTACGTTTATGTGTTTGCATGCTTGCATGCATGGGTTTTTCTTTGTGTGATTGACTGTGCGTTTGTGCACGTGTCTATGTGTCCATGTGTATGTGCATCCATTTATGTGTGTGTGCATATATCTGTGTGTGTGTGTGTACATGTATGTGAGTGAGTGTGTTTATGTGTGTGTATGTTTTTGTCAATGTACCTGTGTGTATAAGTATACATACAGTGTTTTCATGCATTTTTGTGAGTGTATGCTCGTATGCATGCATGCATGTGCACCTATGAGGGCATGCACATGTGGGCTTGTGCAATTGTGTGTGCATTATTGTGTGTTGAAGAGTGCATAAATGGGCATGTAGCTACATGTGTGCATGTGTGTGTATGAGTGTGTTTTCATGTGCGTATATGCATGTATGTGTGTGTTAGTGTGCATGAGAGTGCTGGGTGCATATGTGTGTGCATGCATGCAAGTGTGTACTATGTGTGTGCATGTGTGCTTGTGCATATGTTTGTATGAGTGTGTATGTGCATGTGTGTATGTCTGTGTGTGAGCATGAGTGTACGTGGGTGTGTGTGCATGTGCGTATGTGTGTATGTGTGTGTGTGCATGTGTGTCCATGTGTGCATGCATGTCTGCACGTGTATGCTTGTGTACATGTGTGTGTGTATATGTGCATATGTGTGAGTGTTTTTGTACATGGGACTATGCATGTGTGTGCAAATGTGTTTGTCACTACATGTTTATATCTTTATGTATATGTGTGCATGTGCATGTATGTTTGTGTGTGTGTGTGTGTGGATATGTGCATGTGTGTCTCCATGTGTGCATACATGTGTCTATGTGTGTGTTTAAGTAAATATGTGTCTATATTATTTTAGGTGTGGCTATGTGTGCTTGAGTGTCTTTCTATGCATTTGCATATGCTTGTGCATACATGGGTGTGTACATGTGTGTGAACATGCAAGTGTTTTTGTGTGCATATGTGTTTGTATGTACATGTCTTTGCATGGTGTGTGACTGTGCATGTGCATGTGTGTGGTTGTGTGTGGTATGAATGTGTGTTTCAATGCATGGGAATAAGTGTGTGTGTGTGTATAGGTGTGCATATGAGTTTGTGTGTATATGAGTGTGCATCTGAGCATGTTTTATTGCGTATGTGTATGCATTTGCATAAGTGTGTGCGTCTATGAATGCTTGTGCATGTGTATGTATTTGTTCATGTGTGCATCAATGTGTATGGGTGGGTGCATTTATTTGTGTGTGTGTGCATGTCTGCATTCACATGCACATGTGTGTGCAATCTTGTGTGTGAGTGAGTGAGTGGATGTGTGTGCTTGTGCATATGTGTGCTTATGTGTGAGCTTGTGCATGTATTAGTGCACTTGTGTGTGTAGATTTATGTTTGCATGCATGCATATGCATGTGAGTGTGCATGCTTGTACATGTGCAGGTGTGTGAGCACACCTATGTTTGTATGCATGTGTGGACATACGTGAGTGTCCCACTTATGTGTGTGTGTTTGTAGATATGTATATGAGTGTTTGTGTGCATATAGGTGCATGTTTGTGTACATGTGCTTATATTTGAGTGCCAAGTGTATGCATATGCATGGGGGCACATGCATGTGTGTAAATGTGTAGGTGTGTGTGTGTTTGTTTTTATGTTTATTTGTGTGTGTGTAAGTGTATGATTGTGTGATTGCATGTGTGTGTGTGTCTTTGTGGGTGTGTGTGTCCTAGTATGTGTAGGTGTGTGTGTGTGTGTATGTATGTGTGCTTATATGTGAGTGGGTACAGGCATGTGTTCTTGTGTGCATGCATTTCTATGCATGTGTCTGTACATTTGTTTTTTATGCATTTTTGTTTGTGCATCTAAGTGTGAGTGTGTGTATATGCATGTGCTTGTCCATATGCATATTAGTGGATGTTCATGTGTATATATGCACTTGTGTGTATGTGTTTATGTATTGTGTGAGCAATTGTGTGTGCATGTGTATGTCTGGGTGTGCATGTGTGTGTATATGTGCCTATGTGTGCATGTGTTTCTATCTGTTTATATGATTTTTGGGGTAAGTGTGTTGATGTGTGTGAGTGTCTGTATGTGTGTGTATGTATGTAGGTGCATGTGCATGTGTGTGTGTGTGCATGTTTTTGTATTTTTTCATATGTGTGTGAGCTTTTGTGTGCAAGTGTGTGTGTTTGTATGCGCATGTGTAAGTATGTGTGTCCAAGTGCGTGTATTTTTGCTTTTGCTTGTGGCTATGAGCATGTCTATGTTGGTAAGTATGTGTGTGTGTGTATGCATGTGCTTATTTGTTTGTGTCTACATGTGGGTGTGTGTGTGTGTCTACAGGTGTTTGTGGTTATGAGTGTGTGCATATGAGTGCATGCATGTGCGTGAGCTTATGCATATGCATTTGCATGTGCATGCATCGATATATGCATGGGCTTATGCATATGCATTTTCTTATGTGTGCAAATATATGCACATGTGTATGCTTGTATGCATGCCTCTGTGTGCATGGATGCACGTGTATGTGCGTGTACATGTGTTTGTGTGTGCCTGTTTGTCTGGTTGTGTTTGCGAGTCGTCATGTGTGTGTATATATGGGTGCATTTATGTGTGAGTGTGTACATACACATACATGTCTATATGTGCATGTGAATGTGCGTGTGTATGTATGTATATGTGTTTGTGCATACTAATATGTGTTTGTTTGTGATTGTGCACACATGTATCTTTGTGTGCATCTACGTGAGCATCTATTTGTGTTCATGTGAGTGCATGGTTGTGTGTATATGTTTGTGTGTGTGTTTGTATTTGTTTGTGCATGTTAATGTGTGTGTGTGTGTGTGTTGGTGTGGTTGTGTCTACATATGTGTATGTGTGTGTATATATATGTGTAAATGTATGAACATGTGTGTGTGCATGTGAGTGTCCATGTGTGTGCTTATGTGCTGTCGTGTGTGCATGGATGTGTGTATGCAAGTACGTATGCATGTGTGTGCACTTGTATATGTGCATACGCATGTGCATTTGCATATGTGTGCATGGGTATATGTATGTATGTGCATGTCCATGTGTATGCATGTGCATGTGTGTGCATGAGTGCATATGTGTGCATGTGTACATATGTTTTTTAATGCATGTTTGTGTGCATGTAAGTGCATATGACCATATGTGTGCATGTTTACATTAATGCATGTGTGCACCCACTTCTGTGTGTGTGCATATGTGCATGTATGTGCATAAAAGCATGTCTGTGTGTGTGTTTGTACTCATGCGACTTTGTTGTGAGATAGTGTGCATCTATTTGTGTATGTGTGTGTTTGCATATGGGGGTGTGTTTATCAGTTCCTGTTGTTTATGCGTGTGTATGTGTGCGTGTGTGTGTGTTTGTGCATATGTGGTTGTGCTTGTGCATGTGTTTGTGCACTTGCATGTGTGCATAGGTGTTAATGTGTGGAGGTGTGCATACATTTTTTTATGTTTTGTGAGCATTTGCATGCATTCTTGCATGTATGTGTGTTTTTGTGTGTGTTCTTATGTTTATCTGAAGTCTTTGTGTGTGTGTGTGTGTGCATGTGTGAATGTGTACATGTTTGCATGTATGTGTGTGGCCATGGAGTGTGTGCATTCCTATGTGCTTGTATGCATATTTGTGCATGTGTGTATGTTTATGTGTGCAACTACGTGTGAGCACTTTATGAGTGTGCATCCTTATGTGGCATGTTTGTGCATATTTGCTCATTTTGCATGCATCTATGTATGCATCATGCATGTGTGCATTTATGTGTGAGTGTTTTTGTGTGTACCTAGGTTTGTGCTTGCAATTATGTGTGGGTGCATACATGTGTGCTAGTGTGCATGAATTCATGTGCATGTGTGTGTATTAGTGTGCATATGTGTGTGTCTGTGTGTGCATGTGTGTGTTTGCATGTGCTTGAGTGTGCATATAAGTGGGTGCAATTGTGCATGTGCATCTATTGTGCATACATGCATGTAGGTGTATGGGTCATTATGGATGTTTGTGTGTGTGACTACATGTGCATGTGTGTGCATCTGTGTAAATGCTTGAGTGTATTTGCATGTGCATGCATGTACCTATGCATTTGTATGAGTATTTGAGTTTTCATGCATGTAGTCTTGCATATGTCTAGGTGCTTATGTGTGGGTATATGTTTGTGTAGTTATTTACATACTTGTGTGAATGTGTTTGTGTGTGCTTATGTATTTGTGTGCACATGTGTATATGTGTTTGTGTGTATGTAAACATGCACATGTATGTTTTTATGCATGTGTGTATGTTTATTTGTGTGTGTGTGTATGTTCATGCAAGGTTGTGTTTTTTAGTATACATGTGTATGCATGTGTGTGTGTGTATATTTACACATTTTTGTGTACATCCTTGCCTGTGTATGTGTGTGTGTGCATGTATGTGCATCAATGTATTTGGTTGTGAGTGCTTGCTTGTGTACGTTTTTGTGTGTGTGCATGTGTGAGTTTATGTACGTGTTTGTGCATGTTTGTGCATGAGTATGTGTTTGAGAATGTGTGTGTGCAAACATGTGTGTTTTTCTTTGTGCATGTATGTGTGTGAGTGTTTTTGGATGTGTATGCACACAAGTGCATGTGTGTGTTCATGTGTTTATGTACATGTAGATGTGTTTGTATCTGCATACACACTTGTGTGAATATGCGTGTGTAAGAGTGTGTGTCTACAAGTGTGCATGCAAGCATGCGTATGTATGCATGCTAGTGTGTGTGCATGTCTATATGTGTGCTTATATTTGTGCAAGTATAGTTGTGGGTGTTTGTGTATGCTTGTGTGTGCATCAGTCGTGTGTGCACCTATGTATGTGTGTGTGTGATCATTTGTGTGTTCTTGTGTGCTTCCATGCAAGTGTTTATGTGTGTGCGTGTGTATGTCTGTGTGTGTCTTTGTGTGTGTGCATGCATATGTGAGTATGTGTGCAGGTTTATGTACATGACTTCATGCATTTTTGTGTGTGCATGCACATGCGTGTGTGAGTGTGTTCATTTGTATGCGTGTGTACATGTGTGTGTGCAAATGTGCAAGTGTGTGCATGTCCATGTGCACATGCATATGTGTGTGTGCATGCATGTCTATGTGTAGATGCATTTGTACGTGTGTTTGTGTCTGTATGTGTGTGCATGCATGTGTGTGTATGAGTAAATGTGTCTATTTCTACTTGCATATGTGAATGTGCATACATGTATGTGTGTGTATGAGCATATGTGCATATGTTGTGCTGGTGTTCATGAATGTGCACATGTACATGTGCTTGCTTGTGTGTATGTGTATATATGTATGTCTATGCATATGTGTGTGAAGGCATGTGGCATATTTATGTGTGTGTGCATGCTTGTGTGTGTGTATACAAGAAAATTTTGTGCATGTGTTTGTGTGCATGACTATGCATGCATCTATGTGTGTGTGTGCATTTTAATGCCACACATGTGTGTGTGGGAGCATGTCTATTAGTCTATTTGTATGATTTTGTGTGCATCTAAATGGGTGCATGCACTTGTGTGTGTTTGTGGTTGACTTGTGTGTGCATGTGAGTGAGTGTGTGTGCCTATGAATGGGCATACATGTATGTGATTATGCATAGGGATATATGTGTGTGTGCATGTGTGTATCAGTGTGTGAATGTTTGTGTGTGTGTGGGGGGGCGAGTTTATGTGTGTCTATATGCATGCATGCACGTTCATAAGGCTGCATCTTTATTTATGTGTGCGCATGTGCATGTGCGTGTGTACATGTGTGTGCTTTTATGTGTCTGCATCTATGTGTGTGCATGTGTGTGCATGCATGCATGAGTGTGGATGTGTGCATGATTGTGTGTGCATGCATACAAGTATGTCTACACATATGGGTATATGTTTGGGTGTGTAGTGTGCATGTGTATGTGCATGCATGCACATGTGTATGCTTATGTGCTTATGTGGGGAGGAGACATTGAATGCATGAGTTTGTGTTATGTGTGTGTGTGCAAGCACGTCTATGTGTTTGTGTATGAGGGTGTTTGTCTATGTGTGAATGTCCGTGGACACACAAGTGTGCTTGTGAATGTGGATATGTTTATCCTTATGTGTCTACATGTGTGTATGTGCACATGTGTGTGGGTGCATGTGTGTATGCTTGTGTATGTAAGAGTGTGCATGTGTTTTTGTGCTTGCACGCATTTACGTGCACATGTGTAGTGTGTGGATATGCGTGTGTGTGTATGCATTTGATTGTATGCATACTTTCATGTTTGGATATGTGTGTGCTTGTGTTTGTTTGAAAAACAATTCATGTGTGTGTATGTTGTGCTTATGTGTGCATGTGCATGTACATTTGTGAATGGGTGCTTGTTTATTTGAGTGTGTTCACGTGCATGTTTGTGAGTGTGCATGTGCTTATGTTTGTTTGTGTGCACGCATGTGTGTTACATTTTGTGGGGATGTGTTGTGTGTATGTCTATGTGTATGTGTATGTGTATGCATGCATGCATGTGTGTGTGCACATGCACACATGTGCTCATGTATCCCATCAGTGTATGCAGATGTGTGAATGAGTGTGTGTGTGTGGTTGTGAATGCTTGCATGTGTATGTGTGTGCAATTGTGTGAGTATGCATGTGTGGATATGTGCATGTGTATACATGCATAGGTTTGTGTATGCTTATGCGTATATGTACATAAGCATGTGTTTGAGCATATGTGTGTGCATGTATGCATGTGTATAAGTGTGTGTGTGTGTGTACATGTGAGTATTTTTCATGTGTGTGCTTGTTTGTGTATGTAGTTGTGTGCACATATGCATGCTTGCATGTGTGAATGTGCATGTGTGGGAGTATGCATATGTGCATGCATGTGTGTGCCTACATATAAGTATGTGTGCATGTGTGTGTGTTTAGATGTGGGTATGTGTTCACACAAACATGCGTGTGTGTGTGCATGAATGTTCGTCAGCATGTGTGTGCACCTATGTGTGTTTGTGATCGTGTGTGTGCACCTATGCATGTGTTTATGTATTTAGGTGTGTGTATGTGTGTTAGTGTGTGTGTGTATGGTTAAACATGTATGTGTGTTCTTGTGCACATGTGGCTATGTGCATATGTGTATGCATTTACATGTGTGTATTTGTGTGTGTAGGTGTGTGTCTACCCATGAGTCTATGTGTGTGTATGTGCATGCATGTGTGAGTGCATCTTTGTATACATGTGTGTGAAAGAGTGGACGTGTGTGTTTTTGCTTGTATGCATGCACGTGCATATGTTTCTATGAGCATGTATGCATGTTTATGCTTATGCACTTGCATGTTAAAGTACATGCATGTGTGTGTGTTTTGGTTCATGTGTGTGTGTGGTGGGGTGAGTGTTTATGCATGTATGTGGGTATGTCCGTGTGTGCATACTTGTGTGTGTGCATGCATGCATGTGTGGATGTATTTGTGTGCATGAATATGTGTGTGTGTGTGTGTGCATGCATGCGAGTGTCAGTGAGTTTGTGTGTGGGGGAGTGCATGCGTGTGCATGTGCTTATATGTGTGTGTTCATGTGTTTATGTGTGCATCTGCATGGGTGTTATATATGTGTGTCTATGTACACATGTGTAATTAAGCATCTGTATGCATTTAAGTGTGCATCTACATAAGGGCATGTGTGTGAGTGTGCTTGTGTGTGTGCATTTTTGTGTACCTTTGTGCATGCATGTGTGGGTGCATCTATTTGTTCCTGTATGTATGCAAGTGTGTTCATGTTTGTGTGTGTGTGTGTGTGTGCATGCATGTGAGTGTACATTTGAGCTTTTGTGTTTCAGTGTTTCCATGTGTATGTGTGTGTTCTTCTATGTGTCTTTGAAAGTGCATGCATCCATGTGTGTGCACACATGTGTGTAGGTGTGTGTGAGAGCGTATGTATATGTGTCTGATCACATGTGTATGTCTTTATGTGTGTCCATATCTATGAGTGTGGATCCAGGTGTCTATATGTGGGTGAATAGGTGTGTGCGTGTGTGTGTGCGTACACATGTGTTCTTATGAGTGTCTATGAGCATACGTGTGTTCGTGTTGTGTGTGTATGTGTGAGTGTGCATGGGTGTGCAATTGCATGTGTACATGTGTGTGTGTGTACATATGTATGTACATGTGTAGATACATGTGTGTGAGCACTCGTGTCTGTCTAAATGTGTGTTTATTTGTATGCATCTATGTGTGCATGCATTTATGCATGTGTGTACGTGCACGAGTGGGTGCATGTGAGTGTATAATTATGCTTATGTGTTTGTGTTTGCAAGTGTGCACATGCACGTGTGCTTGTTCATGCATGTGGGTGTGTGTGTTTGCAAGCATATGTGTATGTATATGTGACTCTCTCCTCTATGTGTGAGTGTGTGTGTGTGTGCGCTTGCATGTATGCATGCATGCATGTGTACAAGTGTTTGTGTGCATGAGTGCGAATGAGTGCATTAGTGCATCTATGTGCATATGTGTATGCATATATCTGCATGTGTGTGTGCATCTATGTGTATGTTTGAGTGCAAGTGCATGTGCAAACATATGTGTGTCCTTGTGCTTGGATTTTCATGCATTCATGTGTTTGCGTGTGTATGTGTTAGCATGATTGTATGTGTGTGCCTGTATGTGCATGTGCCTATGCATGCCCATGTGTGTGTCTCTGTGTTTCATTATGTGTTCTTATGCATATAATGTGTGTGTTTGTGTGAGCATGTGTTCATATTTATGCAAGTCCTTGTGTGTGCATGTGTTTGTATGCATATGTTTTATGGGTGTGTGTACACATGCATATATGCATACATGTGTATGTGCACGTGTATGTTCGTTTGTGTTTGCATGCATGTGTGTATGCATGTGTGTACATTAGTTTATATATACATGTTTGTGTGTTAGGAATGTGAGTGTGCATGTGTGTATGCATGTGTATGTGTAGGCTTGTGTGTGTGTGTGAGCATGCATATGTAGGTGACAATTTGTACATGTGCACATACATGGATGAGCATATGTGTCTCTGTATGCATATGTTTGTGTATGTGCATGTGTGTATGCTTATGTGTATGGTCATTTATGTGCATTCATGTGTTTATTTCTATTAATGTTTGCATTTGTGATTGCAATCTTGTGCAAATATTTGCATGGAAAGTTGTGTGTGTGTGTGCATGCATGCATTTGTGTAAGTCTGTGTGCACGTGTATATGTGTGTTCATGTGCGTGTGTGTACATGCACACTTGTGCTTGGGTTTGTGTGTGTGTGCATATATGTGTGTATGTGGGTGCATGCATTTGTCCACAAGAATGTTTGCATGTATGTGCATGCTTGTGCTTGCGTATGTATGTATGTGTGTGTGTGTGTGCATATGAGTTTGTGTGTGATTGTGCTATGCATATATCTGTGCATATATTTCGGTGTGGTTGTGTTTTTGTGTGAGTGCATGCACCTACATTTGTGTGCATGTGCATCTATGTGTATTCTTATGTGTGTGAGTGTATGTGTTCTTATGTGTGTGTGCATGTACAATTGCATGTGTGTTTTTGTGTGTGCATCTGCATACATGTATGTATGCACATGTCTATATGTGGTTATGTATATGAATATGTGTAATTGTGTGTGTGCATGTGTGTTTGTGTCCATGTATGTGTCATGTGTATGTGCTAATTAATGTGAGTGTGTGTGGGTTTATGTGTGTGTGGACATGCATAAAAGTATGTGTGGGTGCATATGTGTGGGGGTGTTTGTGTGTCTACTTGCATTCTTACATGTATATTTGATTCTAAGTTTGCACATATTATGCAAGTGAGTGCATTGATGAATGTGTGCATTTGAATGTGTATGTGTGTGTGTGTGTGTGCTTGTGTATGTGCACGTGTGTGTATGCATACACATGTGTGTATGTGGTGCATCCTCATATGCATGTGTGTTCAGGTGTGCATCTGAGCATGTGTGCATGTTTGTGTATTTGCACGTGTGTGTGCATGCATGCACACATGTACATGCATGTTTATATGTGTGTGTGTGTGAGTTTTTGTGCATGTGCATCTGAGTATGTGCATCTCGATGGGTGTATGCATGTGTTTGTGTTTGTGTGTATGTGTGTGTGTTTGTCAGCTTGCATGCATGTGTGAATGTGTGCATGTGTGTGTGTTTTTGTGTGTGTGTATGTGCATATGTGCATTTGTTCATCCATAGATGTGTGCGTGTGTGTGTGTGTGTGTGTGTTTTCTTGCATGAGTGTTCTTGAGTGTGCACTTGTGTGCATATGTGCTTTTGTGTGTGTTTGTGTTTGTGAGTAATGTTGTGGGTGTGTGTGAGTATGCAGTTATGTGCTTCAATTTGTAGTTGCATGCCTGTATGTGTGTACATCAATGTTTCTGTGTGCATGTATCTATGTGTTCAAGTGTCTGTGTGTCTATCTGTAGTGTGTGTAGGTGTGTGCATATGTATGCATGCAATGTATTCTTCTTGTGTCTACATGTTAGTGTACATATGTGTGTGTGCATGTTTCTTTCTTTGTGTCTATGTGTGTGTGCATTTGTGAGTTTGAACATGTGTGTATAGGAGTGTGCATGTACTTTTATGGTGCATGTGTGTACATGTTCATGTGTATGTGTCCAAGTATAGGTGCAAGTGTGTCGTGTGTGCACATCTGTGCATGCATAAGTGCATGTGGGTGCTTGTGTGTATGTGCATGTGCACACATGCTTGTGGGTTTGTGTGCATGTGCATGTGTCAACATATGTGTGCATATCTACATGTGTGTGAGTCTATATGTGTGTCTCTATATGTTTTTGTGTGCATGTGTGATTGCATTTCTATGTGTCTATGCATGCATGTGTGGATGTGTGTTTGTCTGCATTTGTGAACGTGCATGTGCATATGTATATGCTTGTGTATGTGTGTGCACGCTTGTGTAAGTGTGCATGGGTGCATGTGTGTATGTGTCTGTGCATGTGTGCATGCATATGTGTGTGTGTGTGTTTGTGTGTGTATATTTTTGAGCATGTGTGCATTGCTATGTGAGTTCATGTCTATGAGACCATATGTGTGCATGTGTGTGCGAGTGTGCCTATGCATGTATATGCATGTGCTTATGCATGTGTGTGTGTGTGTGCATGCATATGTACGTATGTGTGTGTATGTGTGTGTGGGTGGTACTTGTGTGTATGTGTGCACTAGTGTTGTGCACATATGTGTGCAAGTATACTTGTTCATTTGTGTGTGTGTATGGGTGCATGCATGTGCATATGTTGTGCAAGCAGACAAGCATGTGTGTCTATTTGTGTTGTGTGTTTGAGTGTCTATTTCTGCATGCATGTGTGTGTGTATGCAAGTGTGTGAGTGTGTTTCATGTGCATATATGCATTTGTGAAGATGTGCATGCATGTGTGTGTGAATGCATGTGCATGTATGTGTGCATGCATATGTGTATGAGTAAGCATATGTGTGAATGCATGTGTGTGTGTGTGTGCAAGTGTTTATCTATGTGTGTGTGTAAGTGTGTGTGTGTGGGTCCATGCTTTCTTGTGCACACATACATTAATTTGCTAGTGTGCATGCATGAGTATGTTTATCTACCTATGCATGCTTGTGTGTTTGTGTGCATATGTGCTTGTGTGCATGTGTGTGTGCAATTGTGTGTGTCGTGTTGTGTGAACATGCATATGTGCACATGTGTAATTGTGCAAATCAGCTTGTGTCATGTGCATGTGCTTTATATGTGTGTGTGTGTGATGGTCCATGTTCGTGTCTGTGTGTACATGTATGTAAGTGTGCATTTGCTTTTGTGTGTGTGTGCATATGTGTGATTGTGTGTGTTTACGGGTGTGTGTGTGTGTGTTTGTGTGTTTCTGTGTATACTTGTGTGTGTTCATGGGCTCATCTACATGTGTACATACATGAGTGAGTGGTTATGTGTGTGTAAATGTCTAGATATATGTGTGCATATGTATATGTGTATGTGTGTTTGTGTGTCTATTTGTGCATGTGTGTATATGTTTGTGTGTGTTGTGCATGTGTATTTGTGTGCACACACACATGCTTTTAGGTGCATGCACGTCTATCTATATGTGTGTATCTGTGTAAGTGCAAGTGTGCTTGTGTTTTTGGCTACATGTGGGTGTTGGTGCATGTTTATGTTCTTCTGTATGTGTGTGTGCATGTTTGTGCTTGTGTATGCATGTGTGTGCATGGGGTTTTTTTGTGCTTCAGTGTATGTGTATGTGTGTGTGTATATGTATATGTGTATGTGCATGTGTGTGCATATGTGTGAGTGTGTGGGTTTGTGTGTGTGTATACTTATTTTTATGCATTTAGGTGTGCACCTGCATATGTGTGTGTATGCATGTGCATGTGCACATACATACAAGGCTATATGTTTGTGTGTGTGTTCATTATTATGCGTGTGAGTGGCTGTTCATATGTGTGTGTGCATCTATGTGTGCATAACTATGTGTGTATATGTGTGAATGTACATTTCATCACTTGTGTGTGTGTGTGTTTATGAATATGTGTATGCATATGCATTTGTGTTATACATGTAGGTCTACATGTGTGCATGTTTGGGTGTATCCATACCTATGTATTGTCTTTGTGCTTCCTTATGTGTGTACCTGTGCGTGCATGTGCATGTGTACATGTGTGTGTGCCTACATATCTGCTTTATGTAGGTGAGTTTGTGTGTGCTACTACACATGCATGTTTGTGTGCAAGAGTGTGTGTGTTTGTGGGCACATAAGTGTGTGCATGTGTATGCATAAGCAGTTGTGTGTATATGTGCAAGTGTGTTTATGTGTGTGTGTGTGTGTGTATGTGATCCTACATGTGAGTGTATGTACGTGTACATGTGCGCATCTGTACATGTACGACTTTGTGTGCTTTCGAGTGTGTGCGTGTGTGTGTGTGCGTGCATATTTGAGTGTTTGCTTATAGGAGTGTGTAGGTGCATGTGTGTCCTAGTGTGCAACTGTTTGCATGCGAGTGCAAGAGTGTGCATGCCCACATGTGCATGTGTTCATGTATGTGTGTCTATGTGCATGCACACATGTGTTTTTGTGCATGAACATGCACATATGTGAATTTATGTGCATGAGCATGTGCATGTGTGTGGTTGTGTGTGTCCATATAGGTGTGTGCATGAGGGTGCATATGAGAGTGTGTGCATTTTCATATGCATTTGTGTTTGCATATGTTCATGTGCATGTGTGAGCACATTTGTGTGTGTGTGTGTGCAAGCACAAGCGCATGTGTTCATCTGTGTCTGCTTTGTGATTATGTGTGCTTATGTTTATGTTTTCTTGCGTGTGATTATGCATGTATCTGTGTTCTTATGTTTATTTATGTGAGAGTACATTTGTACTTTTGTGTGCATATGTGTATGTTGTGTGCATCCATGTCTATACATTTGTGTCTGTGTGCTTTTGCATTTGTGCATCCTTGCGTATGTGTGCATGTGTGTGTGTGTGTGTGCACATGTTTTTATGTGTGTGAGGGTGTGCGTATGCATGTTTGTGTGTGTGTGCCTATGCCTACGTACACATGTGGGTGCATGCATTCATGTGTGTGTTCATTGGTGTTGGTATGCATGCATGTGAATGTGTGTGTGATTATATACATGTGCATGTTTGCATGTGAGCACATGTGTGTGCGTTGGTTCTTGTGTGTGTGCATGTGTGATTGTATATGTGTGTCTTAATCTATGCATAAGTGTGTGTGTGCATTTGCATGCACATGTTTGTGTGTGTGTGCATGTGTGTACTTGTGTACATGCTTGTGGGTCTACATTAGTGTTGGTGCATTTGTGTGTGCACTTCTATATGCATGTGTGATAGTTCATGGACATGTTAGAGTACATACATGTATGTGTGCATGCATACGTGTGTGCATGGGTGTGTTAGTGTGTGTGGGTGTGCATAGGTGTGTGTGTATATGTGTGCATGGGTGTATCTTTTTATGCACATGTGTTTGCACGTGTGTTTTTTATGTAATTCTATGTGCATGTGCATGTATGTGTGTGGGCATGCATCTGTGCATGGCTGTGCATGTGTTCTTATGTTTACGTGTGTGTGCATGTGTGTGTGTTCATGTGTGTGTGAGTACATTTTTTTATACATAAGTGTTTGTATGCATCTTAGTGTGTGTTTTATATGTGTGTATGTTTTTATGCAAATGCATGCATATGTGATTATGTGTTTGTTTTTGTATTTATGCATTTATGCCTGTGTGGGACCACGTGCTCATATGGATGTGTTCAAGCGCGTGTGTGTGTGTGTATGTGTCTGTGCATGTGAATGTACGTGGGCATGTGAGCATGCAATTACATTTGTGTGCATGCATACATGTGTGGGTATGTGTATGTGCATATGTATGTGTGTGCGTGTGTTTGTGTGCTTATTCTTAAGTATGTGGTTAAATATCTATTTATATGACAGTGAGCATATGAGCGTGCATGCATGGGTACATCTATGTGTGCATGTGGATGTGTGGGTATGTATGTGTGTGCATTCACTTGCATATGTGCATGTATGTTTGTACTTATGTGTGCATATGATTTATGTATGTGCATGTGCCTATGTGTATTGCTACTCAAGTGTGTGTACATGCATAGGTGCATGTGTGTATGCATGCTTGTGTGTCTATCCCCATGGATGTAAGTGCATGCATGTGTATGCATATGAGTGTGCATTTGTGTGTGTGTGTGTGTGTGTGTGTGCATTTGCATGTGTGCACATGTGCATGTGTGTTCATGGTCATGTGTGTGTGCACAATCTATATTTCTCCATGTTTGTTTCTGTGTATGCATGTGCGCATGTTTTTGTGTGTGCATGTGTGTGCTCGTGTGCACGTGTGTGTGCATTACAGTATGTATGTGTGTGCATGTCTGCATGCATATATATATGTGCATGTGTGCATTTATGTGTCTGTGTGTACTCCTGTATATGTGTTATGTGAGCATGTGCACGTGCATGTGTTTATTTGTGCAAGTCTATGCATGAGTGTTTATGTGTGTGCGCATACATATGTGTGACTGCATGCATGTCAGCATGTGCATCTGCATGTGTGTATGTGAGTGTATGTGTATCTATATGTAAGCGTGCGCATGAGTGGGTGTGACTGTGTTCATGTTTGTGTATACATGCATGTGCAGATGTGTGCATGTGCTTGCATGAGTGTGTGTGTGTGTGTGTGCATGTATGAGTGCATGTGTATGGGTGTGAGCATGTGTGTATGTGTGTGCATTCATGTGTTCATGTGTGCTTGCATGTGTGAATGGGTGTATCTGTGTATATGTGTGTGCATGTGCGTATGTGTTTTCATTATGCAAGTGTGGTTTTTTATGCACGTGTGTTTATGTGTGTCAGCATATGTGTGAGTGAGTACGTATGTATGTATATGCATGTGCATGTGAGTTCATATGTGTATGCTTATGCATTAGTATGTGTGTACACTCATGTGTGTGCGTGATTGCTTGTGTGGGATTATGTGCCTGTGTGTGTGTGTGACTACATGTGTGTACTTGTGTGTGTATGTGTGTGTTTCTCTGTGTGGGCATGTGTGTGCTTTTTCATGTGCATCTATGCTTGTGTGCTAGTATAGGTGCATGAGTGTACATATCTGTTTATGCATTAGTTCAAATGTGTCTATGTAGGTATGTTCTTTATTCTTATTTGCATGCATTTGTGTGTTCATGTGTATACATGTGTGTATGTGTTTTCATGCATGGGTGTGTATATTTGGGTGTGTATCTATGTGAATGTACATGTTTGTGATTCAGTATGTGTGTCTACTTGTGTGTGTACATTTGTTTGTTCATTGTGTATATGCATCTGATCATTTGTGTGTGTATGCTTATGTGTGTATGTATGTGTGTGTGGGTGTGCCTCTCTGTGCATGTGCATGTACACGTTTGTGTGTATTTTCTAATTTATGTGTGTGAGTGTGCTTTTGTGTACATGTGTGTATCCAATAGTGTGTGGAAGTGTGTCTAGATGTGTGTTCATTTGATTGTATGCTAGTGTGTTCTAGTGCATGCATTTTTGTGTGTGGGTGCACATGTGTGTGAAAATATATATGTGCATGTCTATGCATGTGTGTGTGTGCATGTATTTATGCATGTGTATGTGTGTCTATATGCATGTGTGCTTTTGTGCACATGTGAGTGTTTGTGTGTGTGTTCATATGTGTGCTTTGTGTGAGTTTGTGTATGTGTGTGTGTGCATGTATTTGCATGCGTGTACATGCATGCTTGTGTTAATGTGTATTTTTGTGTGTGTTTGTGAATTTATGTACACTTGTGATCTTGTGTGCATGTGTGCATGTGTATATGTGCATGCATTCATGCTCATGTGTTGTTGTATGCATGTGGGTGTGTTCCTATGTACATACATGAATATGTTCATGGACATGTAATTTTTGTAAGCATGCATGTTAATATACATTTGTGGGTCTAAGTATGTGTGTGTGAGTGTGTCTTGATGTGTGTGCAAGTTTGTGTGTGTACATGTGTGTATGCATATGTGTGCACTTACATGTGCATGTGTCTATGTGTATGTGTGTGTGTGTCAGTGAGCGAGTGCATGTTTATGCATGAGTGTACATGAGTGAGTGGGTGTAAATATGTGTATGTGTGTGCACTTGTGTGAGTGCATGTGTGTGCAAGCTGCATATGCCTGTATGTATGCGTGTGCATATATGTACGTATGTGCATGTGTTCATGCTTGTGCAGTTGTTTATGTGTGTGTGCATGCATGTACATGTGCTTGAATGTGTTTTTATATGTGTAAATATGAGTGTGTGCTTGTACATGCATGTGCGTGTGTGTGTGTGTATGTGAGTACACAAGTGTGTGTTTGTGTGCGTGTGCATCCATGTATGTGTGTGTGTTAGTATTTGTGTGCATGTGAGCACATGTATGTTCATGTGCTACCACATGTGTTTGTATGCGTGGGCATGTGCATGTTAGTTCTTGCACATGTGTGTGTGCAAGTGCATATATATTTACATCTATAGTTGTGGGCATGTGCGTGCATGCCTGTGTCTATGAATGCACGTATCCGTGTTTGTGTCATCTTGCAAATGTGTGCGTGTGTGTACGTGTGTGAGCATGTGGGTGTGCATGTCTGTGGCTACCTGTGTCGATGCGCAAATGCACGAGTTCATGTGTTTGTGTGTGTACGTGCATGCGATCTTGTGTGCTCATGTGTTTATGTGAGTGTGTGTGCATGTCTGTGTACGTATGTGTGAGTGTTTGCATGCAAGGATGTGTCTTTGGATGTGCATGCATCTGCATGTCTGAATGTGCATGTGTGGGCTAGCTATGCATGCACGTGTGTGTGTCTGTGTGTGTTTTCATGTTATGTTTGCTTATTTGTGTGCATCTATGTGTTTGTGTGCGAGTGTGCATGCATTCAAGTTTATCGATGTGTGTGTGTTGTGTGTTCATGTGTATGAGTGCATGTAGGTGTGAGTTTGTGTGTGGATGTGTATGTGTTTGTGCAAATGTGTGTGTGTATGCAATTACATATATGTATGCATGTGTGTGGATGCGTGTGTGTGTGTGCATATGTATGTGTGTGGGCATTTTTATGTGCACTTATGTGTTTGCATTTATTTTAATGTGTTTGCATATGTATACAGAAGCATGGGCACATGTGTGCTTGTGTTTGAGTGCATGAACGAGTGTGTGTTTGTCTATGAGTATGCATGGATATTTTTGTGCATGTGCGAGTGGTTGTTTGTGTGCCTACAAATGCATGCGTGTGGGTGCATGCAAGTGTGCATGAATGTGAGTTTGTTTCTACGTGCATCTGCATTTCTGCATGTCTATCTATTTTAGTGTTCATAGGTGAGTGTTTATTTTATGTGTGAGTGTGTGGGTATACGCATGTGCATGTGTGTGGTTGCACATATATGTGTACGTGCATGTGTGTGTATGCATGCTAATGTGTGTGCAGATGTGTGTATGCATGCTTATTGGTGTGCATGTGTGTGTGTGTGCATGCTTGTGTGTGTGCATGCATGTGCATGCATTTGTTTGAGTGTGTTGCACATGCATGAGTGCATGGCACTATATGTGTGTGTGTGTGAGTCGACTAGTGTGTGTCAGTGTGCATCTGTATGTGCATATGTGTGTATGTGCATCTAATTTTGTTTGTGCATGTAAGTGTTTATGCATGTTTGTGCAAATGTATGTTTGTGCGTGAGTGTGTGTTGTGCTTGCATTCTTGTAGGTGTGTGTTTGTGTGTGTGTGCCTGCATGTGTATGCTATTGCATATGTGTATTTGTACTTGTGTAGTTTTGTGTGTGTGTATACATGTATGTGTTATTTCATGTGTGTTCTTCTGTGTGTGTGTGTATTTATGCATGTGGGTATGCACGTGTGTGTGTGTGTACGTGTATTGTTTTTTGTATGCATATGTGTACGTGTGTCTATTTGTGTTATTATGTGTATGTGCATATGTGCATGCAAATGTATATGTGTGAGAGTATGTGTGCATGTATGTGGGTTTGCATGCATATGCGTGTGTGTGTGGGTGGGGCGTGTAAGTATGTATGCATGTGTTTATGCATGTGTGTGTATGGGGGGTGGGGATTGGTAGTGTTTATGCATGTGTGCATGAATACTTGTGCACATGTGCATGTATGTGTTTATGTGTATAGGCATATGTGCACACATGTGTATGTGTTTTTGTGTAGGCACATATGTGTGTGATCATTGGTGTGGGTGTGTGTGGGTCCTTGTGTATGTGTACATCTGTGGTTCATACATATGTGTCGGTGCATGTGGGCAGTTGTGCTTGCATGTGAGTGCATATGTGTGTTGGTTCGTGTGATTGTCTATGTTTTAATGGTAGTGATTATGCAAATGTGTTAGCATGTTTGTACATGTGTCTATGTATATGTGTATGTGCTTGTGTGTGTGTTCATGTCTGTGAATGTGTGTGTGCTTTCAAGTAGTTGTGGATGCTTGTGTGTGTGTGTGCATTTGTGCAATGTGTAGGTGTGTGGATGTGTTAATATAGGTGTGCACGGGTATGTTCATATGCATATGTGTATATGTTCTTATACAGGTATGCATGAATATGTGTGCATGTGTATATGCATTTGAGTGTCTATGCACTTGCACGTGTGTGTGTGTGTGTGAGGGCATGTGTGTGCTTCTTTGTGTGTTGTGTTTGTGTTTTGGTATGTGCTTATGTGGATGTATTTCCATATGTGGCCCCATACCAATGTATGTATATGCATATGTGCTTATGAGTACATGTATGTGCTTTTATGCATGTATGTGTGCGTATGTGTGGTTGTTTGTGTGCTTGAATGTGCATGCATGTGGGTGCATACAATTGCGTGGGTGTAAGTTTTCTTTTGTGTGCATGTGCATTTTGTGTCTATCCATTTTTTTGGCTAGTGTTTTGTGTGTATGTGTGTGCATGTGTGTGTTCATGTGCATGTGTGTGGTCATGTGTGTGTGTGTGCCTGTGTGTGTTCATGCTTGTGTATGCGTGGGTACGCACACACATGCATGCATTTGGGTGAGTTTGATGTGCATGCGAGAGTGCGTGGCACAATGTGGGTGTTGGTGTGTGTGTGTGTGGTTGTGCATGTGCTTTTGTATTTGTGTGTATGTGTGTGATTATATTTATGTGCATAGGCATGTGGCTATGTTTGTGTGTGTCTATGTGAGCATGTGTTCATGCATATGCATGTGTGTGCAAGTGCCTGTGTGCGAGTGAGTGAGAGTGCATGTTTGTGTGTGTTTATGCTTGCATGCATGTAGATGTCTGTGGATGTGTGTTTGAGCATGTGGGTGTGCATGCATGTGCACACAAATGTATGAATTCATACGTGTGCATGTATATGTGTGCATGTGTGCTTCTGTGTGTGTATGCATGTATGTGTTAGGGCGAGTGCATGTGTTCCTCTGTGTGTCTATGTGTTTATGCATGTGTGTGTGCATGTGTGTTAATGTTTTAGATGATTGTGTGTACCAATGCATATGTTTGTGTTGTTTTGTGCATGTATATATGTGCATGCAAGTGTATGTGTGTGAGTGAGTGTGTGTGCATGTGTATGTGTTTACATGTGTGCATGTGAATGTATGTGTGCATGTGTACTTGTGTGTCAGGGGTGAGTGCATATGCGTGTGTTTGTGCATCAGTGTTTATACACTGGTGGACCTATTTGTGTGTGTGTATTGAAGTGCATGGGTATTTGCACACAAGTGCATGTGTTTTAGTTAACACACATATATGTGTGTTAATTGGTGTGGGTGTGTGTGCATGTTTGTGTATATATGCATGTGTGTGCACATGCATGCACACGTATATGTGTGTGGGTGCATATGTGTATTTCTGCATGTGCATGTGTGTGATGTGCATGTGTGTCTGCATGTTTGTTCGTGCATATGTGTGTGCATATATGCATTCATGTGTTTGTGTGTGTGTGTGTGTGCTTTTTTTGTTTGTATGTGTTTGTGGATGCCTGTGTATGTGCATGCTGGTGTTTGTGTGTGCATGTGTTTCTACATGTGGGTGTGTTTTATGCATGTGCCTGTGTTTGTGTGTGTGTGTGCATACTCATGTGTGCATGTAAGTGTATGTGTGTGTGTGTGCATGTGTAGGAGTATCTATACATTCATGCACGTGTGTGTGTGAGTGCATATGCATGTATGTTTGTTTGTTTGTGTTTTTGTAGGTTAGTACTTGTATGTGCATGTGTTTGTGTGTGTGTGCTCGCCCGTGTGTATACGTGCATATGTGTTTGTGTGCATGTGTGCATTTGAATATGTGTGTGCATTTGTATTCTTTCGTATGTGTGTGTGTTTATGTTGGTGTGCATGTGTATATTGTTGTGTGCATGTAATTATGTACATGACTATCTAGTTTTGTGTTCATTTGTTATGTGTGTAAGAGAAAGTTTGTACATGTGAGTGGGTTTGCATGTGTGTGCATGTGCATATGTGTGCTTGTGTGTACATTTGTGTGCATTTATGTGTAGGGGGTGCATGTGTATGTGTGTGTTTGTGTGCATTTATGTGTGCACTCTTGTACCTGTGTGTATACATATGCATGAGCATACATTTGTTTGTGTGGGTGTACCTGTGTGTGTTTTTGTAGGTGTGTGTGGGTGTTTGTTTATTAGCATAGATGTTTATGCATGAGTGCATGTTTGTGAGTCTATGTGCATGTGGGCACATGTATGAGTGGGAGGGTACATTTATGTGTGTTTGTTAGTGTGTGTACTATGATCTTATGCATGCGTGTCTACATGTGTGTGTGTGCATGTGTGTGGGCATGCATGTGTGTGTTTGCATATGTGCTAGTGTGTGCATGTTTTTGTGTGCTAGTGTTATCAAACATGTTTGTGTGCATGTGTGTGTGTTTTTGTGCTTACGAGCATGTATGTGTGCATATGTTTGCATTTGTGTGTGTGTGTTCGTGTGTTTATTCTTATGTGTGTATGTGCATCTATATATATGTCTATGTGTGCATGTGTGTGTATATGTAAGTTTGTATTCATGTGAGTGTCTATGTGTGTGGGTGTGCATCTGTACATGTCCATGCTTGTGTGCATATGTTGGTTCATGTGTATGTATGTTACTATGTGTGTTTGTGTATGCAATTATTTGTGTGCATGTGCAAGTATGTTGGCATGTGCATGCATACGTATGCTAATGAGTGCATGTGCATGTGTGTGTGTGTGTAAGTGTGTGTGAGTTTATGCAAGCATGGGTGTGTGGATGAATGTGTGCTTTAGCATGTGTGCACTTGTTGTGCGTGTGAGTGCCTACTTTTGTGCATTGGCATGTGTGTCTGTTTATGTATGTGTTTTTGTGCACATATTTGTGTGTGTGTGTGTTTATTTGTGTGTGTGCATGTTCAAACATGTGCAAGTCTAGTGAGTGTGTGAGTCTGTGTGCATGTATGTTTGCATGTGCATTATGTGGGTGCATGTGTATGTGTATGTGTATGTGTATGTGTGCCTATATATATATATGTGTGTGTGCATGTGTGTGTGTGTGTGTATATGTGTGTGCATATATGATATGCATTTGTGGGTGTGTTTATCTTTGTAGACATGCATCTTAGTGTGTGGATGCGGGTGTGTTTGTGCATGCATGTATGTATGTCTATTTGTGCATTCAAGTGTGTGTTTTTTCATTTGTGAATGTGTGTTAGCACATGCATCTGTGGATGTATTAGTACATATATATGTCTGTGTATGCATGCTTATGTGTGTCTGTGTCCATGTATGCAGGTTTATGTGTGTGTGTATTGGGTGTGTGTGGGTGTGCATCCATGTGCATATGGGTGTGTACGTATGTTTGCCTATACATGTGTTTTGAGTGTGTGCATGAGCATCTTGGTGTGTGCATTTGCATGTGTGTGTGGGTACAAGTGTGCATGCATGTGTGTCTATGTTTGTGCACATATGTATTTGTGAGTGTGTTCTTGTGCATGTGTGCACGTGTGTGTGTGCGAATGCATGTGTGATTAGGTACACATGCATATGTGTATATGTGTGTGTGTATGTGCATATGCATGTTTTTTTGTGTGTCAATGCCAATGGCCTAGTGTGCATGCATGTGTGTATGTGCACTTGTATCTATATGTGTGTTTGTATGCTTGCCTGCATATGTTTTTGTGTGAGTGTGTGTATGTTTGTGCACGTGTCTATGTGTCCATGTGTGTATATGTGTATGTATGTGTGTGTGCATGTGCATGTGCATGCATATGTGTGCGTGTCTTTGTGTGCCTATATATGTGTGTGTGTACAAGTGTACAAACTATGTTTTCAATTATTTGTGTGAGTGTATGCTAGTGTGCATCGATGTGTATGCATGTGTGTGCATGCATGTGCATGAGCGTGCATACATGTGAGTGTGTGCCAGTATGTGTGCATGCTTTTTTGTGTGTATGCATGTTTGTGTGTGTGAATATGTTCTTATATGTGTTTGTGCACATGTACATGTGTGTGTGTGTTCATGTGCATGTCTGTGCGTTCATTTGTTTGTGTGTGTGTCTACGTGCAAGTGTTTGTGTGCATGCGAGATGCTTGGGTACATGTGTGTACTAGTGTGTACTTGTGGTCATGCATGCATGTATTTGTATTATGTGTGTACATATGTGTATGTTAGTGTGAGCATACATGTGCACGTATGTGCATCTATGCATGGGCATGCGTGCATGTGGATGTGTGTGTACGTATGCATGTTTGTGTATGTGTGTGTGTATGTGTGACTATGCATGCGTTTGAGTAAATTCATGTCTATATGTGTTTGTGTGTGGCTAAGTGCATAGTGTGCTTGTGTGCATTTGCATGTGCATGTTTGTGCCTAAGTGTCTACGTGTGTGTGAGCATGAAAGTGTTTGTGTGTGCATCTATGCTTGTGTGTGCATGCATGTGTGTAAGTGTGGGTGTGCATGTGTATCTGTGTGTATTATTGTCTGTGCATGTGCATATGTTTCTATGCATGGGTGTGCATGTGTGTGTGTATATGCATGTATGTGTGTGTATTTGCATGTTTTGTTACATATGTGTATGCATTTGCATAAGTGTGTATGTAGGTGAATGTATGTATATGTTCATATGTGCTTTAGTGTCTGTGAGTGCATTGGTTTTTCTATGTGTGTGTGTGTGTGTGTGTGCATTTGTGCATGTATGCATGTCTATGTGCACATGCACATGTGTGTACGAGCTTGTGTGTGAGTGTGAGAGTAGATGTGTGTGCTTGTGCATATGTGTAAATGTGTGACCTAGTGTGTATTAGTCCATGTGCATGTTTGGATTTACATTTTTGTGCATGCATGCATGCTTGCACATGTGCTGGTGTGTGAGCACATCTACATTTGTGTGTGAGTGTGTGGGCATGTGTGAGTGTCCTATTTATGTGCGTGTTTGTATGTCTACAGATGCATGTGTGCACATGTTTGTGTGTGTGGTTGTACACGTACTTATGCTCGAGTGTAGGTGTGTGTTTTTGCATGAGGGCACATGTGTGTGTGTAAGTGCATGCATGTGTGTGTGTTTGTTTTTATGTTAATTCATGGATGTGTGTGTATATGTCTGAGATTGCATACATGTGTATGCACGTTTGTATGCATGTGTGTATGTTTACGGGTGTGCATAAACAATTGTGTGTTGGTGTATGTGTATGCGTGTGTGTGTGTGTAGGCTTGTATGTGTGTGCATGTGTGCATGTGTTCTTACGTGCATGCATTTCTATGCATGTGTGCATGTGCATGTGTGCGTCTGTGTTCTTGTGAATGTTCATCTATGCACCTACGTGTGAGTGTGTGTTTGTGTGTGAATATTTGTATACATGTTAGTGGATGCCCATATGTGTATACATGCACATGTGTGCATGTGTGTGTGGTGTGCGCATTTGTATGTGCATGCGTATGTCTAAGTGTGGGTGTGTATACATGTGCCTATATGTATTTCCATGTGTGTTTGTGTGCTTTTGTGATTGTTTGGGTATGTGAGTTGATGTGTTTGAGAGTGTCTTCCTATGTGTGTGTTTGTGTTCATATGTGTTTGTTTAGGTGTGTTCTTGTGTGTTGTTGTTGTCAGCAAGAATTTGAGTGTTTATGTGTGTGTGTATGTATCTATATGCATGGACAAGTTTGCAAGCATGTTTATGTATGTGGGTGTGTGGGTACGCAAGTGTGTCAATTTATGCATGTGTGCATGTGTGTATGTGGGGAAGGGGTGTCTGTGCATGTGTGTGTGTGAGTGTGTATGTGAATCTACATATGCATGCTTATATGTGTGTATTTATGTGTGTGCACGTTTGCACATTTATGTGTGCATAGGTGTTCAGGTGTATTTATGTGTTCATGAGTGTCGGTGTGTGCGGGTGTTTGTGTATGTGTGCATGCATGCACATTTATGTGTGCATGGGTATTCATGCATTTCTGTGTGTTCATCGGTGTTGGTGTGTGTAGGTGTTTGAGTGCGTGCATGTAGGCTCATGTGTGTGTGTGTGGGGATGTTTGTTTGTATATATGTTAGTGTACACATGTGTGATTATGCCTATGTGTCTACATGTCTGTGCTTGTTGGTGCATATGTGCATGCATGTGTCTGCATATGTGTGTGTTTTTGTGTTTTGTGTGTGTGTGTGAGTGCATTTATGTGTGCATATGTGTGTGTTTGTTTGCGTGTGTGTGCTTGCGTGTATGTGTGCCAGTAGACGTGTGCCTACGTGTGTATTTGCTTGTGCATATATGCGTGTTCATGTGCATATGCATGCACATGAGTGTGCATGTGTGATGGCACTTGCATGTGTGGGTGAATAAATTTTTTGTGCATGTGACTACGTGCATGTGTGTGTGCATGTATGTTTGCATTTGTGTGTGTACGTGTCTATGTGCATGGGCTAGTGTGCATGGGTGTGCATGTTTGGGTGTGTGCATACATGCATATGTGTGTGTGTGTGCATGTGTGTGTGAGTGTGTGTACATGTGTGGTGTGAGAGTGAGTGTATGCATCAATTTGTTCATGTCTGTTTTTTTGCTTGTATTTATGCACCCATTTGTGTGTTTGTATATGCACATGTGTGTGTGCATGTGTGTCTTTATGTCCATGCATATGTGTGAATGTGTGTGTATGTTGGTGTGAGTGCATTCTTATACAGGTCTATGTGTGTGTGCGTTCATGTACCTTTGTGTGTTCATGAGTGTGCGTGTGTTCGTGTGTGTGCATTTTTATGAGCATGTTTGGGTGTATGTCTGTGAGTGTTTGTGTGTACATATGTATTCCTATGCATAGGCATGTGTGTGAATGTGTGTTTAGTTGTGCATGCACATTATGTGCATGTGAATGTGTGTGTGTGCATGCATGCTTGTTTATGGATGTGTGTACATGCTTGCGTTTATGTATGTATGCATGTGCATGAGTATGTGCACCTATGTGCTTGTCTATTCTTGTGTGTGCATGAGTGTGGGTGCATGCACTTGTGTATTCCATGCAAGTGTGTAACAACGTGTGCACATGCACGTTTGTGTGTGTGTGTGTATGTGCATGCTCAAGCAACTGTACATGTGTGTATCTTTGCATGCATATCGGCATCTATGCATGTGTGTATAATTATGTGTGTGTGTTTGTGCATGGGTGTATGAAGTTTTATGTGTGTGTTGTGTGTGTGTGTGTGTGCATGTGTGTGCATGTAAGCATGCATGTGTTAGTGTATATGTGCGCATGAATGCATGTGTGTGTACATATAGGCGTGTCTTCATGTGGGTGCAATGTACATGTGTTTATGTGTGCATGCCTATAAGTGCATGTGTTTGTGTGTGTGTATGTATATGTGTGAGTGTGTGTATATGCATATCTATGTGTGGGCATGTGTGTGCAAGTCTATGTGCATGTGTGTGCATGTTTATCTATGTGTGTGTGCATGTGTCTGTGAGTCTATGTGTGCATGTGTGTGTGTGTGATGCATGTGTGTGTGTGTGATGCATGTGTGTGTATTTCTCTTTTAGTGTGTGTGTATTTGTGTGTGAGTGTGTGCATTTGCATGAATTTGTATTCATGTGTGAAAGCATCTTAGTGTTTGTGCATGTGTGCAAACATATCCACATGTGTGTGTGTTAGATTACCTATCTGTGTGTATGCATGCATGTGCATGTGCATGTTATTATGCTTGCACAAGCAAGTGTTAGTGTGTGTGCCTATGCATGTGCATGTGCTTGTGCATTTGAGAGTGTACTATTGCTATGAGTGTGTGCATGAGTTTGTGTGCATGCATCTTTACAAGTTTCTGTATGTGTGTTCATGTGAGTGTGTGTGTGTGCATTTGTTTATGTGTGGACATGTATGTTTGTGTCTTTGTGCATTTGGATGTGTGTGTATGGTTGTGCATGTGTGTGTGTGTGTGCGTGTGTGTGTGATTGTGTATATGTGTTTTTATGTGCATTTGCATGCTTTCATGCATTTGTCTGTTGGTGTGCTAGTGTGTGTGTGTTCATGTGTTTTTGTGTATTTGCATACTTGCATGCATGTGTGTTTGTGCATTTCTGTGCTTGCTTGCATGTGCACATGGTTATTCATTTGAGTGTAGTTGTAGACATGTGTGCATGTGTTTGTGTGTGTGCATGTACATGATCATGTATGTGTGTGCATATGTGTGCATACATGTCTACACATGTATGTGCAAGAGCATATTTGTGTGTCTACAGTTCAGTGTGGGTGTGCCTATATGTGTGATTGTACATATGTACATACTTAATTGTGCAAGTATTTATGTACATGTGTGTGCTTGTATGTAGGTCCATGTGTGTGTGTGTATTTATACGTGTGCTTATGTGGATGCATACATGTATGCATGTCTGCATGCATGCCTATGTGCGTATGTGTCTTTGTGTCTATTTGTTCATGTTTATATGTTCATATGTGCATTTTCATGTGCATGTATGTATGTGTGTGAGTCTCTTTGTGTGTGTGTACATATGTGGACATGTGTATGCATAAGTACATGTGCGTGTGGATTTGTGTGTGTGTGTGTGTGTGTTTATGCATGTGTTTGTGTATGTGAGTGTGTGGGTGCACGGTATGAGTATGTGTATGCGTGTATACATGTGTGCATGTGTGTATATGTGCAAGTGTGTGCCTATGCATGTGAGCATGTATGGTTGAGCATATGTGTATGCGTGTGTGATTGGGTGTTAGTGTGTATGTGTGTGTGTATATGTTTATATGGATGTGTGTGTATATTTGTACATATTTGAGTGCATGTGTATGCATATATATGCATGTGTGTGTGCATGTATGAGCACTTAAACACATGTGTATATGTGTGTTAATGTAATTTGGGTGCATGCATGTGTGTGCGTGTATTTGCATATGTGTTCATGTTTGTGTGTGTGTGAGTATGTGTGTGTGTGTATGTATGTGCATATGCAGGTGCATATTTACTTCTCCATGTGTATGTCTGTGTCCATAAGTTTATGTGCATGCATGCATGCAAGAGTTTTCTTATGCATGTGTATGTGTTTGTGCATAAGTGTACTAGTGTAAATGTGCATGTTCTTGTGTGTGTGATTGTGCTTGCAGGTGTGTGTGTGTATGTGTGCCTGCATATTTCTATGGGTGTGCATGTGTTCGTGCATGTGTGTGTGTGTGTGCCCATTTGTATGTGTGTGTGCATGTGTTTGTGTATGTGTGTGAAGTTGTGCATTTGTACATGCATGCATGTGTGTGTACTTCGCATGCTTGTGTTCATGTGTGTGGGTGTGTGTGTGTGGAAAGTGCTTATCTATGCACACATGTGTAGGTGTTTATTCTTATATATTTTTTCTTATGTGTGTGTGCACATGTGCATGTGTGTTCCTATGTCTGTGTGCATGAATTTGTGTGTAGTTGCATGTGTGTGACTTTGTGTTAATGTATGTGAAGTTGTGCAAATGCATGTAGCTATGTGTTGTAAGTGTGCGTGTGTCTACATGCATGTGCGTGCGTGCATGCATGTGTATTTGAGTGTGTGTACATATGTGCATGTGTTTGTGTTTGGAGGAGATTTGTTAATGTGCATATGTGTGTCTATGTGCATGTATGTTTGTGTGCATGTAAGTGTTTACATATGTGTATGTCTATTTAGGCATGTATGCATTTGCATGTGTGTGTGTGCATGTATATGTGTATGCATGTGTTTGACTATAACTGCTTGTGTGTGTGTATATTTGTGTGTGTTTGTGTGTGTGCTTGTGCCTATATATGTGCATGTTTTTGTGTGTCCATGTGCTTGTGTGTGTTTTCATGTGCTTGTGTGTGTTTTCATGTACTTCTGTGTGTATTTTTGTGTGTGTGTGCATGCACATATGTTTGTATGTGTGTTTAGTTGTGCATTGAGTGTGTTTGATTATATTTACATGTGTGTTTTTGTTTGTGCATGTGCATGTGCATGTGTGTATGTGAGTGGATGTGATTAAGTGTGTTTTGCATGTGTGTGGATGTGTGCTTGCGTGGATGTGGTGTGTGCATGCATGTGTGTGTGTGTGCATGTTTACATGTGTATGTGTGTTTGTGTGCATGTGTGATTGCGGGTGTCCATGCACATGCATGTCAATATACCTCTATGTGTATGTCTATCTACATGTGCATGCTTGCTTGTATGTATTTATGTTTCCATATGTGTGCATGTATATGTGTGTACATATATGTGTGTGTTGGTGTGTGTGCATGCATGTGCATGTTTGCATATGATTCTATGTTTGCTTGTGCATGTTTGTGCATTTGTGTGTATGTGTGTGCTTGTGTGTGCATGTGTGTGAGCACATGTGTGTGATTGTGTGCGATCATATGTGTAAGTGTGCATGGGAGTATGTTTGCCAACATGTTTCTGTGCATATGCAGATATTAATGCATGCATGTGTTTGCGAATGTGCCTATGTATGTGCATATTCGTATGCACGCATGTGTGTGTGTGTGAACATGCATCTTTGTGTTCGAATGTGTGCATGCATGTGTGGACACATGTGCATGTGTGTGAGTGTGTGCATAGGCACTTGTGTGTGTTTGTATATGAATGCATGCTTGTGCACGTGTCCATGTACATGCATATGTTTGTAATTTATGTTTGTGTGTATGTGTTTGTGTGCATATAGGCGTGTCTTTGCTAGTCGATATGTTTGTGCGGGTGCATTTGCATTCTAGTGTGCACGCTTATGTGTAATAGTGTGTCTATGTGTATGCATGTGCATTTCTATTTATATGTGCAAGTGTGTGCGCAAGTTTGTGAGCCTGTGTGTACGTGTGTGCTTGTGTATGTGAGTGTACATGTGCATGCATGGATATGCATGTGCATATATGTTTGTCTACATGTCCATGTGTGTACATGGGTGCATGCATTTATGTGTGTGTGCGCATGTACATGTGCATGTGCATGTGTGCTTGAGTGAGTATTCATTTATGCATGCTTGTGAGTATGTGCATGTGTGTCTGTGTGTTCCTATGTTAATGTGTGCATGTGTGGTTGGTTGTGTGTATGTATGAGTGTCGACGCATAGGAATCTATGTGTGCCTTTGCATGGGCATGTGTGTGCATGTGTGCATGTTTGCGAGTGTGGTAGGTAGGTGTGTGCATATGTATCCATGTTTGTGTGCAAGTGTGTGGGTGTATGTGTATGCATGTGTACATGTGTGTGTGTGTGTGTATGATTAAGTGTGTAAGTGTGCACGTGTGTGTGTGTGCATGTGAGTGTTCATGTCTATGATCTTATACGTGTGTGCCTATACGTGCGAGTGTGTAGATATGTGCATGTGTGTGCATTTGTGTTCATATTAGTGTGTGTGTGTATGTGTGTGGATGCTTACATATGTGTATGTGTGTGCATGTGCATTTACATATGTGTTTGTTTGTGGGTGTGCCTTTGTGCATGCATGTTCATATGTGTATATGTGTACATGTGTGAAAATGTGCATCTATGCATAGATGTGTGTGTGCCTGTACGTGGGCATGTGTGCATGTGCATGTGTATGACTATGGTGTGTGGCTGTATGCATGTGTGTGTTCATGTTTGTGTGTGTGCATGTCTTTGTACCAATATGAGTACATGTGTGTACATGTATGTGCATGTTTGTATGTACACGTGTGTGTGTGCATATGCATGTGTGTGTTTTCATATGCACATATGTGTACATGTGTATGCAAGAATGTGAGGGTGTCTTTGTATGTGCATGCACTTGCGTTAGAGTGTGTATGTGTGTATGCACACATGTCCATGTGTGTACGGGTGTGTTTGCAAGTGTGTGTGTGTGCATGCGTGTATGCCTACATGTGTGCCTGTATGTGTGCCTACATGTGTAGGTGTGTGTGGCTATTTTTATGTGTTTGTATGTATGTGCACGTGTGTTCCTATATCTATGTGTGTGGGCACATGCATCTTTGTGTGCTGTGCATGTGAGCAAATTTGCATGTCTTTGTGCGTGTTTTTGTTGGTAGGCACGTGCATGTGCACATGTGTGTGTGTAAGTTTGCATGTGTCTATGTATGCATATACATGTGTGTATGTTTGTATGTGTGTGCAAATATATGTATGTGTTGGAGTTTGTTTGAGTGCATGTGCATGTGATTGTGTGTACTATGCACATGTGTGATTATTTGTACATATAGACATGTGTGTGTGTGCATGTGTGTACATGTGTATGTGCATGTGTTCATGAGTATGTGTGTGTGTGAGTGCATCTTTCTTTTTGCATGTGAGTGTGTGTGCATGGATGTGTGTATGTTTGTGTGTATGTGTGAGTGTATATATGTATGCATTTGTATGTAAATAAGTATGCATGCATGTGTGCTTGTGTTTGTGCATGTGAGTGTGTGCTTGTATGTGTGTGTGTGCATATGCAAGTGTGAGAGTGTGCATGTGCTTATGCAATTGTGTGGATGGGGTATATACTTGTGTGTGCATGTGCATTGCACATGTGTGCATGGCTACACATGCTTGTGTTTGGGCATGCATGTTTGTGTGTGTGTGTACGTGCATGTGGGAATGTGTGCATCGTTGTGGTGTGTGTGCTTGCATGTGTGTGCATGTATATGCTAATGTGTATTTGTTTGTGTGCAAATTTGCTTGTGTATGCAAGGGCATACATGAATGAGTGTCCATGTGTGCATGCATGGGTGTTAGTGTCTATGTGTGCATGTGAGAGTGGTTGTGTGCATGGTCATGTATCAGTTTGTATGTGCTTGTGTGTGTGTTAATGCATTCTTATGTGCTTGTACATGTGTCTTTGCATGTCCATGTGTGCATATGTGTTGTGTGCATGTGCATAGTTTTGCAAGTGTTCATGTTTGTGTATTTTTGTGTACAATTGTGTGTGTTGGCATGAGTGCATAGGTGTGTGTACATGTGCGTGTGTACATGTGCATGGAAATATGTGTTCATGTATGTGTGTTCTTTTATGTGCAGCGTGTGTGCATAGGAGTGCACATGCGAGTTTGTGTATTCATATGAGCATGTGTATGTATGTGTTTGTGTGCATGCATGTGTTTTTACATGTGCTTGTGTAAGCATGTTTGTGCGTATGCATGTGGGTGTGTGTGTCATAGCCTATGTGGACATGTGTATATGTATTTATGTATGTTTGCATATGTGTGTGTCCATGTGTTTGTGGGCAAGTATGCTTACGTTTGAATGTGTGTTTTTGTGTGCGCATGTTTTTGTGTGTGTACATGTGTTGTGTGTGTGTGTATGTGCATCTATATGTATATATGTGTTTGTGCATATGAATTTGTGTGCATAGGTGTGTGTACATGTGCGTGTGTACATGTGCATGGAAATGTGTGTTCATGTATGTGTGTTCTTTTATGTGCAGCGTGTGTGCATAGGAGTGCACATGCGAGTTTGTGTATTCATATGAGCATGTGTATGTATGTGTTTGTGTGCATGCATGTGTTTTTACATGTGCTTGTGTAAGCATGTTTGTGCGTATGCATGTGGGTGTGTGTGTCATAGCCTATGTGGACATGTGTATATGTATTTATGTATGTTTGCATATGTGTGTGTCCATGTGTTTGTGGGCAAGTATGCTTACGTTTGAATGTGTGTTTTTGTGTGCGCATGTTTTTGTGTGTGTACATGTGTTGTGTGTGTGTGTATGTGCATCTATATGTATATATGTGTTTGTGCATATGAATTTGTGTGCATATGAGTGAGTGTTAATGTGTGCATCTGTGTGTGTGAGCTTATATACAAGTGTGGTGCATGTTTGTGAGTTTGTGCGACGGCATATGCATCTATGCATGTGTTTGTATGCATATACATGTGTGTGTGAGCATGCACAAGTGTATTTGTGCAAGTGTGTGAATGTATGCTTGAGTGGTTGTGTGTTTGTGTATATGTGCATGTGTGCTCACATGTTTTTGTAGCTAGGCATATGTTTGTGCCTATGTGTGTGTGTGTGGGTGTGTACATATCTATGTGTGTACGTGTGTGGGAGTATGTTTTTGTGTGAGCATACCTATGTGCATGTGTGTGTATATATGTTCATGTTTGTGTGTGCATGTGTGTGTACAAATGTTTATGCTTATGTTTGTGTTTCTGTACATGTGAGTTTGTGTATGACTGTGTGTGCATTTGTCTATGTATATTTGTTAGTGTATGTGTTTGTGCATGCTTGTGTATGTGCATGTGTGCATGTTTATGTGCTTGTGCATGTGTGCATTTATGTATGTATGAGCATATGTGCATGCATCTTTTTGTTTTTGCATGTGTGTGTGTGCATGCTTTTAAAAGTGCATGTGTGTGTTTGTTTCCATGTGTGTGTGCATGTGTATATATGTGCATGAGTGTGTGTGTGTGTGTGCATGTTGGTGTGCATGCATGTATGTGTGTGTGTGCATACATGTTTGTGCACATGTGTTTGCCTATATGTGTGCATGTTTAAGTGGTCGAACATGCATGTGTATGAGTGTGTGTGGTTGTTGGGGTGTGTGTGTGTGTGTGTGTGTGTGCATCTACAAGCATGTGTGTATATAACCATGTGTGCATGTTAGTGTTTGTGCATGTACTTGTGTGTGTTTTCATGTGTTTATGTGTGCCTATGCTAGAGTGTACTTATGAGTGTGTCTAATTTGGTGAATATATGGGCATGTTTCCTTCTATATGCATATGTGTTGTGGCTATGTACATGGATATATACGTGTCTGTGTATGTGTATGTCTATATGCATGTCGATGTGTTCAGGCATGTCTATCTGTAGGTGCATGTGTTCATGTGTGTGCATGTTTGCTTGTGCATGTGCAGGTGGGTATGTGTGTGTGTGCACATGAGTGTGTACATGTGCATGTGTTTGTGTTTGTTCGAGTCTATGCATCTTCAAACATGAACATGTGTGTGTGTTTGTGTGGTTGTGTGTGGGTGTTTTTGTGTGTATGCTTGCTTGCATGCATGTGTATGTGTGTAGTTGCACATATGGGCACATCTTGTGTGATTTCGTGTGTGTGTGTGTTTGTGTGTGAATGTTGGCACTTGTGTGTGAGTGTCAAGGTTAGTGTGTGTGTTTTTATTTGCATGTGTTTGTGCAAATGTTTGCATGTGCATGTGCTTATGTATGCATGGGTATGTGTGTGTGCATGTTCTTTAGTATGTATGTATGCATATATATATATATATATATATATATATATATATATATATATATATATATATATATATATATATCTGTGTCTGTGTGTGTGTGTGTGTGTGTATTTGTACAAATGCACATACTTGTGTCTATTTGTAAGTATGTGTACGTGCATACGTGTGTGCCATGCATGTGACAAGTGTGTGCATTTGTTCTTTCGTGGGTGTGTGTGTGCACTTGCATATGTGTGTGTGTATGTGCATCTGTGTGTATGTGTGCCTATGAATTTGTGTGCATGTGAGCATGTGTGCTTATGTACGTGTATGGTGCATGTTTGTGTGTTTGTGCACTAGCATGTGCATCTATGCATGTATTTTTATGTGTGTACATGTGTGTGTGTGTTCTTGCATGTCTATGTGCATGTGTGGTTGTGTGTGCATGCACAAGTGTATTTGTGTGACTATGTATGTATGCATATGCATGTGAATGTGTGCATAAGTGGTTATGTATTTGTGTATTTTTGTATATGTGCATGTGTGCTCACATGTTTTTGTGGATGGGCATATTTTTGTACTATGTGTGGGTGTGTGTGTGCATATGTGTGTTGTTTTGTGTGTATGTACATGTGTGTGCATGCTATATGTATGTGCAAATGTTTATGCTTGTGTTTCTATTCCTTTACATGTGAGTCTGTGCATGGGTGTGTATGCATTTTTATGCATTTATGTATTTGTGCATTTATTTGTGTGTGTATTTGTGCATGCTAGTGTACGTGCATGTGTGTGTACATTTTGTGTGCTTGTGCATGTGTGCATTCTCATATGTTTATGTGTATGAGTGTGTGTGCATGTGACATTTTGTTTTTGCATGTGTGTATGTATGTGTTTGCATGTGCATATGTGTGCATGAGTTTGTGTGCGTGTTTGTTGATATTCGTGCATGTGTGTGCTTGTACATGCATGTGTTTGTGTGTGTATATGCATGTGTGTGTTCATGTGTGTGGTTGTGCACGTTTATGCCAATGTATGCATGTGTGTATGCATATTCGTTTGCATGTGACAACATTGGTGTGTGCATCACTGTATATATTGATGTGCAAGTTTGTGTGTGTGTGTGTGTTTATTTATGTATGAGCATAGGCATATGTTTGTGTGTGTCTACAAGTGCATGCATGAGTGCTTCTACTCACTTTGAGGCCATGCACGTGTGTGTGTGTGTGAATGTGCGCATGTGCATGTATTTATATGTATGCATGTGTATGTGCTCATATTTTTGTGCATATATGTATGCATGAGTGTGATACTATATATGGGCATGTCTGTGCTATTGCATGTGCATGCTTGTGTATGTGAATGCACATGCATGTGTGTTTGTGTGTGTATGTGTGTGTGTGTGCATGGGTGTACATGTATGTGTTTGTATTTTTTCTTGTATTTGTGCATGCAAGTGTGCATGCTTGAGTGGTTGTGTGAGCTTGTGCCTATGAATGCGAGGTATGTCCATGTGTGTGCAGATGTGTATGCATCTCTGTGTAGGTGTCTTTGTAGGTGCATTTGTGTGTCTGTGTGTTTATGTTTATATGTGTATGTGCATGCATACGTGACCATGTGTGAGAATGTGTGTATAGATACTTATTCATGTGTGTGTATGAATGATTTTATACATTTGCATACATGTATATATATGTGTTTGTGCATGAGTCTTTGTGTATGTGTACATATATGGATACATGCATGTGAATGTGTGTTTTTGAAAGCTTGCGTGTACGTATTTGTGTTTTTGGGCATGTGCACAAGTATGCATGTGTGTTCTTGTATATTTATATGTGTGCAGGTCTATGTATGTGGGCATGTGTGTGCATATGTGATTGTGTGTTAGTTTGCATCTATTGGCATGTGGATGAATGTGTATGTGAGTCTATGTTTGTGCATGCATGTGTATGTGCATATGTGTGCATCTCTACATTTGCATGCATGTGATTGCTCGTTTATGTGTGCATTTTCATTTGTTCATCTATGTCTGTTTATGCATGTGCATTTATGAGTTTGTGTGCATGTGCATATATGTTCTTGTGTTGGTGCATCGTCTATGCAGTTGTATATATGCATGTATATGTGTGTGTCTATATTTGAGCATGTTCATTCATGTGTCTGTAAGCATGCATGTCTGCATGCGTATGCATTTGTGCATGTGTATGCATGTGTGTGTTTTTATGTGTGTGTGCATGTGAGTGTCAGTGTGTAGGTGTGTGCATTCATGCATATGTGCCTATGTGTGTTGCATGTGTGTGTATACATATATGCATATGTGTGCTTATGCACATGCATGTGTGCATCGGTATGTTTGTGTGTGCATAGGTATGTGTATGTGTGTGGATGTGTATTTTTATGCATACACATTTGCACGTGCGTGAGTTTATATGTGCATGTATGTGTGTGTTCGTGTGAGTGCATGTTCATGTTCATGTGTTTTTTTGCATGTGTGCTTGTGTGAGTGTGTGTGGATGTGCATGTTTATATATGGGTGTACGTGTTTGTATGTGTGTGTACTTTTGTGTTCATATGTTCTTATGTGTGTGTGGGTGCATGCATTTGTGCAAGCATTTGTACATGTGTGCATAGGTGCATACATGTGTCCATGCGTACTTGTGCATGTGTGCACATAAGTGTGTGTGTGAGTGTGTGTGCATATACATGTGTCTGTGTGAGATGGTATGTTTGTGTTTGTGTGTGTTTGCACGTGTTCATTTAAGTGCTTATGTGCACATAAATGGGTGTGAGTGTGTGTGTGTGTTTGTGTGTGAAGTATGTGTGTGTGTGTGTGGATGTGGGTGTGTGAGTGAGCATGTGCATGTGTGCGTGTCCATGCATGCATCCATGTGTAAGTGTATATGTGTGTGTCTACATCTATGTCTGGGTTATGCACGTGTGCTCATGCTTCTGTGCATGTGTTCATGTGTTTGTACAGACATGCATCCATATTTTTTGGTGTGTGTGCAAAGGACGTAACTACAACTTTAGTAATTTTGAAGAAGAAGAAGAAGAAGAAGAAGAAGGCAAAGAAGAAGAAGGAGAAGAAGGCAAAGAAGAAGAAGAAGAAGAAGATGAAGAAGAAGGAGGAAAAGATGAGGAAGAAAAAGAAGATGAAGACGAAGAAGAAGAAGATGAAGACGAAGAAGAAGAAGACAAACAGAAAGAAGAAGAAGAAGAAGAAGGAGAAGAAGAAGGAGAAGAACAAGAAGAACAAGAAGAACAAGAAGAAGGAGAAGATGATGAAGAAGAAGAAATAACCTCTTCTACTTCTTCTTCTTCTACTTCTTCTTCTCCTTCTTCTTCATCATCATCATCATCATCATCTTCTTCTTCTTCTTCTTCTTCATCTTTTTCTTATTATTCTTATTCTTCTTCTCCTTCTTCTTCTTCTTCTTCTTCTTTTTCTTCTTCTGTCTTCTTCTTTTTCGTCTTCATCATCATCATCATCTTCTTCTTCTTTGTCTTCTTCTTCTTCATCTTCTTCTTCTTCACTTTCTTCTTCTTCTTCACTTTCTTTTTCTTCTTCCTATTCTTTTGGATAATTACCTTGACATATTTTCTATTTCTTCTTAGCCAACAAATCTTAGCACAGAAGTGGACCATCCTACACTTGTAAATATATGAAGCATTACAAATTGAAAAACATTTTTATTTTTTGTAGCTGACCAAACTTTCTAATTTTTAACAGGAAATTGCAAATATATGAAGCATTACAAATTGAAAAACATTTTTGATTTTTTTGTAACTGACCAAACTTTCTAATTTTTAATAGAAAATTATAATGAAAAGGCATACCTTTGATCATCTCTAAAAATAGGTCATAGAAATATATGAAATAAATACAGGTAGTAACTCCCAAATAAGACTACATCAAACAAATCTATTGAATAGCTTTGGCCATTTACAAGTGCTCACTATGTCACTCCCAAGTAGTCACTCATTCTACAAAATTATTCCATTACAACATAGGTAACCTCTTATTCCTTATCTGTTTAGTGTAATGCTCTAAAATGCATACTAGACACTCTAAAGAAGTTTCAACTTACAATTGAAAAACTTCTTGTACTTAAATATGTACACACACAAGGTTTTGGACATATCTTTCCAAATTAAAGACTTGGAAGACTTCATCAATCATTAAAAATTATTCTAGAAACTAAAGCTAATGTGATGTAGACCCAAGCCTCTCCAGAATTTTGTACCATCCAATTTACCTATTTGTCACTTTGAAGTATTCCCAAATGTTCCAATCTACACATTCAGCTAACCTTAAAGAATATTGAAACTTCATTAACAAATCTAATTAGGTTGTGTTTTCCATCAAAATATTTCTTTTGTCATTCCTAAACAACATAACCTATTATCTAATCATTAAATTTCCTTAATATTCTTCTCAATGTATCTTCTTAGGATCATTCTTCCCATGCGCAATTTTGATCTATAAACACCACCCATAGAATTCATCATATGGTTCCATGTCCATCACCAATTGATAGTTATTATGGTACTAAGATTCAATCAATAGCAGCCACTGGTACCAATTTCTAGAATATGATCACATTTATAGCCTTATAAGATCCTAAATATTCTAAATCATCTAAGAAGAATATGTTTTACTAAACAAAAGAGTTATTCACAAAGTTTGATGCAAATCATTTTACAATTATGTATAGAATTTCATTTATCTATAAAAAATTATCACTATAGGAAATCTATATAGTCTAAAAATCTACTATGCAAATAGCTCTACCAATCTACTAGTCGAATCCATCTTCTTAATAACATGACATTGTTTTCATTTATTTTATTATACATAATCACAAAAATCACATCAAAGCCATTCTAGTGCTTAGGAAACGTTATGCAAAGCTTATTGTGATTTTGTCCCATTTACTTAAAAGTATTGCCAAATTATAAAATAAACCACCATGCTTCTAATTATTTTCTTTACACATTCATAAATCATGATTCTTTGAACATAATAGACTACACATATCTTTAAATCTCTCTACAAAAGGTTGGAGTTATGGTTTTATTTTACCTCTTATTCTCACATAGGTGAAAAGCTAACCTGTTGTTAAGTGACTTCCTTAATAGTCTCTCTGAATTATTGTCGTTATGGAATACAACTCCTATGTTGTAAGGTCAAAATGGTGCCCTTCATCACAAAAGTTTTACAATAACTACAATAAAATATAGAAATCCCTTTATATAACATCAAGAGTTCCCATTGAAGAATCCCAAAAAAATCCATCCAATTAACATAAATATGAATAGTACTATGTAGAGCCACTAATGACAACAATACAACCTGAGAACAAGCTCTAAGAAAATCCATCACAAACTCTTTCCTCAATGAACTCCTCAGTCATAAACCTAAGACCTACACTTCTATTTGAAGTATCTATCATTGCATTTTCTTTTCCCTCAAAGTCGTTCATGTTCAAGTAAAAATAATTAATGAGATCCAACTAATGTCATTACCATAGGTTAAGCTCCACAGTTAAGAAAATAATGTTGAGGCATTTATCATCATTATGAAGATCAACCTACATTGGATACAAGAAATGTTACTAAATGTTGATGCTAAATACTACAACTACCAACTGTAGGTCATGCATTACATAATTGTGTTCATGCTTGCATAACTCATCGAAGTTGTTTGCTACTAGTAAACATTTCTTTATGTGAACTAGACCCAAACAAATGTGATGTATTAGTAAAAAAACTTTCTAAGGCCTATGCTACTTGAGGTTAATCGTATAGAACTTTTGCTCACATTGATTTGATTGAGAGAAAGCTGCACCAACATTATTAGTTGAGTCAACTATGCATTAAACAATAAGTTTGACACAAACTTCTTGTAGTACTATAAAACATCCAACAAAAATGCATCTTCATCTTTATAACCCTTTTTTTCCACTTAGTAATAGCATGAACCATATTGGGTTATATTGAAACTCCCTTTGCTTTGACAATATGACCAAGGAATGCTATTTGATTGAACAAAAAGGATCACTAAGAATATTGTACATATAAGTACTTGTTCCTAAGCAAATCCAAGAATATTCAAAATGTAATCAATAAGCATTATGATAAAATAGTAAAGGAAAGGCTAAAAATGATTTTAATAAGATTCATAAATAATATGACTATGAACTCATAATATTTGTATAATATGTAAAAATTTTCTTGACGAGATACACCTCCTAAATTTATATTTATTGATATGTTGATTGAAGATCTATCTTGAAGAATGTTGTAGTACCTCAAATTTGATCTAAAAAGTCATATGTTTAGAAAATGATATCAGTTCTAGTCTATCACTATTTTATAATCTTGGTGATTCACACATATATGTACACTACAATCTCTCATTTTAACAAGGGGTACCCTAAAGAGAAGCATTGCATTAATAGACTATTTGTTTTTTAAGTTCTATAAATGAACCTTTGTTCCTATCACACTATTAGGGCCATGCAAAAAATATTATTTAGAAATAAGGTATTTGTTGGCACTAGGTCAATACCAAACATAACTTTTTCCTTAAAAAACACTCCTAATAAATCACTTTGATAACTATGCTTAATCAAAGTATCATAGATGTTAAGGTTCCACACCATGCATATTCCTTTCTTAGCCACACTAATAAGCTTCTATATAGTAAATCTAAAGTTTAGATTGCTAAAGGGATGGAAATAAATCATTTTGTTATAAAGAAGGAATCTATCATTTTATTACAAAGGAGACCATGCTAATAGAGTTTAGCACCTTCATGAGAAAAGTTATTTTCCTAATAATCAATCACCAAGCCATATTGAGTTATTTAGTCCATACTTAGAGATAATTTCAACCTAAATGTTGGACTTGGATAAGCTCATTGTTTACACTCCAGCAAAAAATATTTGCCTCTTTGAACTCTATTCTCAACTTGAACCTCATCATTTGAAGGTATCTTCACCATTAGTGTTGATTATAGATATTTTTATTACCCTTAATCCTCTTCCAATGTAGCATTGAAAAAAAAAGGAATGTCAAGCCCTAGTATCATGAAGGAAAACAAAAGTAACTGCACAAAAATATGATCATCTAAGCCATTACATTCGAGTGCATATATCATTGGCTAAGCTCTTAAAACATCACATAAACCACCAAGGCCTTTAATACTCTTCTGGCACTAAAAAATCAACTTTTTAGGGTTGGAGTTTAAAACGATAACAAAATCACTGCTACGAATAATAAGAACCACCAAGTCTTTTAGAGCACTAGTGACACCATATGCTGACACTTTAGTTTGCTTTATTTGTAGCTCACTTACTAGTGTTGGAATAACTAGTGTGATAAATAATATAAAATCTCTTATAGCTCATTTTTCAATGGAACATACCAATATTTTTTGGACATGAAAGAATCAAAATACCTCAGTGTCTTATGAACCACTCTTAATGTTAGAGCTTTCCTATTCAACTATCTTGGCTACTTTTACCAAATCTTGATACAAAGTAAGTTCATTCACTACCATGTACTTCTCAAGAGAAGGTCAGAATTCCTTAATGAAAAGCTTACATCATTGCTCCTCTAATGGCAAAAGATTTCTTTCATATCTTGTCAACTTAGTGAATTTGGAGGTAGAATAAGCTATTATCATCCATCTTTGATTGAGATATGCAACCTATCTTTGAATCTTAGCGTTGGTATTCTTTGCAACATAAAAATCTAGATATTTAGCCTCAATTTTTCAAATGAACTATGTGATTCATGGTATCTTTGAACATAGTTTGGAACTAACCTCGTGACCATGTTGTGGCCTCTCCATCAAAGATTATTACTACAATTGTGACTTATCTCTCATCTAGGCTCAACACAAAACATGGGCTAACCAATCATATTTCAATGTCGGGCCTACAAAACTCATAAAGGTAATTGGCCTTAAACCCATAAAGCCCTCCAGCAACCTTGCCACTGTAGGCTTTGCCATCTTTTATTGTGTCTTAGCCTTAACAGGCTGTACTATCTTGAGTTGTACTTACACATGAGCACTACTCACTAAAGTATCTCCTCACTATTCTATAACCCCTTATTATCCTCTACTCAGGAAATACCAAGCAAACATTATATATTCTTGGTGGGAAGTCATTAAAATAATATAACAAGATAATATAATTCTATGATCCAGTCCACTAGCCTAAATGGTCATCAACCTAATTTCCTATAAATGTGTTGGAATATAAACAAGATTCTCATGCCATTTGTAAATAATTTACATAAGTAGACACTATCAACACTCCATGCTTAATGTTTAGAATGGTGATAGAGATCTCCCAATCTAATCCTATGAATGTTTAGTCACACCAAATGAACCCAATCTCTTTACCAATTGGTCAAAGCAACTGATTCAAAAACTTGCTAACTAGAGCCTAAGACAACTTTTTGGCATTCATTAACTAGTATATAGTACCTACAAGAAATCTACAAATAACTTGCATATCATCGAGTTACAATCCACGTGTGAAATAGTTAAATAAAATAATGCAATTAATGCATAATAATCTCTAATAAATCTTTAGTATAGTCCATGACAACAAACACATATAATGTCACTTATATTAATAGAATAGTCCCACTACATATAAAAAATAAGGGAATTAATTATTGAAAGCAAAAATTGTGATGGTCATCTAACCTACCTACCAAATGTTGCCTTCAAGGAAAGTACCTAATTATTTTGCACAATATGTAATAGTAAGGGGTGAGATAGAAAGCTCAATAAGAAGTGTCAAGGGATGTTATAAAAGTATGTAGTTGTGAAATGAATATAACTAATTTGCGTGCAATGAAATATAATAAAGATGCATGTAAAGTAATATATTGTGTCACAATAATGGACATTAGCTTAAAATGTTAAGACAAACATAACTGAGATACCAAATGCTAAAAATACACTTCTTACACAAAATAGAGAACCTTAGCTCGCTACAAAAATATAAAAGCATTGCTAATCCCAAGAACAACAAGATTTATTAATGTAGTAGTTCTTGCATCGAATATACAATTGATAATCTAAGACACAATCATCACTTAGATAAGCACATCCATAATTTTATGAGGGTACAAAGAAAATTTTGGCACATCAATAATCCTTTTAAATGACCAAAATAGTGTGACACATATATTGTTCTTCATGATGTCTTAAACAATGAAGCACTTAATTGTCCTTTGGAGATTGAGATCCCCACTACCTTAATTTATGATATTATACTCCCTAACTCAAGCAGCAATACATAATGACGAATGAGTAGCTCTTTTCTAAGCCCTTTACTATGCTATTTTTAAGTTTCTACTAAAATTGTGAACCAACTAGAATCCTTTCAACACCACTTTAGGCACTTGCTTCTTTTACACTAAGGTTAGCTAAAAGCTTCTATTCCTTAGGTCTAATGTATTAAAGGTGTTGCTACATAACCCCAAAATAACCTAGGTCCCAAATAAACATATCTACAATCTCACCAAGTGTTACATCTACTAATCTAACTATTTAGGATATTTTTTGGTTTGTTAAAGCCCAAACCCAATTATCTAAGGTTTTTGGTGTTTCATCCAAGTTTTAACTAACTTATCTAGGTAATTTATGTATCCTTTAAACCTTAATTAGCCTATTTATTATTATTTTAGGGTTCCTTCTAAATCTCAAAATATTTATTATGGGTATCTTATGACTTTCTTAAAACATAGTTATCATTCATAGGTACCCTATAGTTCTTGTAAACTCTAAATGCCTTAATTATTGTTACCATAGCTTCTTAGATTCATCACCTATTGTTAGCCATTAACCCATTTTTCTAAGACTTGCCATTACCATTTTACTATGATCTCCCTTGGGTCACTCTAAACCCAACATTATTATTTAGATTTTTTAGCATATGCATTAAGAGCATTAAAATGTCAACTAATTGTCTGACCCTTATCTTGGTTAAGATCAACACCTTTCCTAAGGCAATATTCAAGTGTTCTCTAAACCAAAAAATACCATCTAACATAAAACTTATAGTGACTTATGTTCAAGTCCAACTCTAAACTATCCTTAAGGGCTCACCAAGTGCTATATATTCATGTCCCTAATCATACATGATACCATTAGGTTCACATAGAAAAAATAAAATCATAAACCTCAACATATGTAATAAATTTGAGATTATCATCATTCTCTTCAATGTTAAGCTCATAAGTCTCCTTCCCTTTCTATAGCTACTTGTGGCTATAACAAAATTTAAAGATTAACCTTTGTTTTCAATTTTCATGAATTGAAATTACATGTGTTATTAATCTTGTCTCATAAATTACTTCAAGATTTTACAAATTTAAACATAGTTTTCATCATCAAGGCATGGTGAACTCATGACTTCATATTAACTACAACATCCTTTAAAAAATGACATTGCTTTTATAAAACAAATGTTGCATTTTTACCTTGATAATGTCCCAACAATTTCCTAAGAATTATTTAAGTTTAACCATCACACAAAAATTATTATTGTATGGATCAAGACACAATATAGATCAAATACATAACATCCCCAGATAAGGCTTGATTTCATGTAAATTTTTTTATAAATTTAACCTAATAAAAATTTAGGAATTGTTTTTGTATAATTTAATTTTAGAAGAAAAGACCATGTCATGGAACAAAACTTTATATGAAAAGTTATAGAATCTAAGATAGTTCATAGTTTTCTTTCTCAATGGAATTTATTTGATAAATTAAAACTAGATGAAATATGATATGTGTCCACTATAAACTGTGAACTCTTCCAAGTTTCTTGCATAATATATTTCTAAGTTATGTTAGTTATCATTATATATTTCTTTCTTGAGTTTTTTTGATATCCAAGTCATTTCAATAGTTCATTGATATATTTGGTTTGCAATATGAATGATTCATTATTACCATGCTTTTCTTCAAGTTCAAAAAAGATATTAGTGCTATTGAATACTGAACCACTTTTTACTAGTTAACTAGAAAGGGAACAATTCTATGTTATGTTAATAATTTTTTTAAGTGTTTTAAATGATGCATCCCAAAATTATCATTAAACATCTTGAAGAGCTTAGCGATGGCTCATATGTTTTAGTGGCACGTTTTTGTATGAATGAATTATATAGCAAGCAAGAAGCTTATGCACAATTTGAGATGTTACCTTTAAGAGTCATGTTTAAAAAGTTTGGGAATGTAGATGCTATAACAAAATTCTTAAAGCACTACAAAAAGAGTTAATTTGAGTTTGTGTGAAAAATGCCATTTCAAAATATTTCCAGCACAACTCATCATTCTTTAGTTCACATACAAAATGAATTCAAAGGTGGTCCTAGGCTTATGAATATACTAATATTAAATATTGAAAATGTTTCTTTATAGTTATTAAAAATGAAAAAAATTCTTTAATTGTAAAATATAAAAAATGACTAAAATTGCATATAAAATATGTCTTATTATCAATTAATGAGCAATACATTTAGTCCAAGTCAATAAGCTCGTATATTGAGAATGTGATAGGTCAAATAGAAAAATGATTTCAAAGCTTTTCATTCTAGTTGTATGTGTAGTGCATTTAGTTCAACTTAATAAGCTTGCAGATTAAGAGTATTATATGTGATGTAAATAACTTTTTTCCAAAGCTTTCATTCTGATTGTATAGTACACAAAATTCAAGTTATTTCATGCATTAGGAAAATGCATAGCATCTATAGTGCTTAACGTGAAACCGATTGCTCATATAGTACAAGAGTTTAAATACATAATATATTTAGTTCATTTGGGTGTAGGTTCTATGTAGTGAGGCAAACATCATGATTCATATGATATAATTTATTTAATGTATGGTATGAAGATAAAAAGTATTGCTTAACAAAACATTTGACATTTAGAATGTTGGGTATATTTTGTAAATTCTAAATGTGTAATGACTTGTTTTAGAAGATTTTATCTTATTGAAAAATATCTATTAGAGAGTCATTCGTGGGTTTTGGAGCCATCGCAAGACCTCCATAAAAAATATAAAAGGATTCAAACATTTATATCTCAGAGACATCCTATTCTTCAATTATAATAGATTGTATTAAGCATGGTTGTTTTTAGAAAATATGCTATAGTGAAGGAGAATACTTAATAATGTAATTGTAGATTTACTGATATTGTTAATGGTTTCTTAAATCTTGGTAGATTATTTTCTAATGTTAATCAATTGAGGAAGACACTTGAAGTGATGATTAAAGAGTTTTATTTTTCTATGGCCAAAATTAATGCCTCCAAGAAGCTAAACTTATGAAGTAGATGAGCTACTCAGAAATTTCATAATAAATGTGGTCTCAATTACAAGAGAAGCGGGATGCTAAAGGACAAGGAAAACTTGGCATTCAAGGCTATGATATCCTTGTTTAAAGATAAATAATCTTGTAGTTTAAAGTAGGAATTCCTTACTAAATGTTTTACATGAAATATTTAGGAAAATACCAACAAGAAGAGCTAAAACTAAAAAAGAAAATTCTAAAAATTGTACTACGAATGCCATTAACCAAGAAATTTCTACTCAAATTGACCAAAATTTATAGAGAAGAAACAATTGAAGAAAAGTTCTAAATGATGAGAAGTAGGCCATGGTTTCCACTTGGAGTTATTTGGGTCCATCATAAAAATCTTAAGAAAATTTGGGAATGAGGATGAGAAAAAGTTGTCTATGAGCAAAGCTTGGTTCATTCTGTAGCAGCGAAGAAGTGGAGAAAAAGAGAATGTGGATTACTTCATGCAAGTGAATTGTCATCTAGGAGAAATAATGAAGAGGAAAGTAAACTCTTTGATATTGAATTAGAAAGTTTTTTGATTGAGTTGATAAACTCTTTTAAAGAAAATTTTAAAAAAATGTGAAATTTAAAAAAAGCATATTTTTTATATGAGGAGTTCAATGAAACGAATACAACATACTTGCATGTATTAGAAATCTCAATGGTTCAACTTGCCCTATGTATTAGCTTGAAAGAAAAAGGAATATTAATTTTTTTTAAGTTCAAAATGTTACATTCAAATTGGTTTACATGACATCATACAAGTTGGGACATTTCTTTCAAGTGTAATAGTTCATGGATATTGAAATGTCTTGAATTACATCATGACTTACTTGTCATTATCACATGAACTCAAAATAAACTTGTATTTTGGATGGATAAGATTAAAATAAAATGTTATTTTAAATTTTTAAAACACTTAATACAAGGTTTGCCATTCAAAAATCCAACATGGTTACAAAATCAATGATTTAAATTCCAAAGAATATCTACATGCGTCACTAAAATTAACTAAGAAATTAAGAGAACCTTATGCATATCCTTGTTGATTATTTTCATTATATTTATAGCTTCTTACTTCGATCTTTAATTCATTTTATAAATAGCACATTTATAAATATAAAGGAAAAAACATTAAACTCTTTCATTCAATTATTATGTGCTACTTTATTTACATTTGCAACAATTGAGAAATCTACAACAAGTGGTATGTTTTAAATATATTTATATATGAATATATGGAAAAGATAGTAGAAAAAGATGATATCAATAATTTGTATTTTGACCCTTTGGTTCTAAACCTTTTATAAGTTAAAGAAGTGGTGTTTTGATCTCTTATTTGACTTTTAATGTGTGACATAATGGGGAAGGGGAACCTTTATTTTTCAAATTACTATTATTTCATGAATTTATTTAGAAGAAAAAAAGAGGTTAAAGAAAAGAAAAAAGATGAAGTCATCCATTGTGATTGCAAGAAACTTAGGTTCACACGAACAATGAGCCTACCAAAAAATAGAAAGAAGAAGGAAATGTAGCAACTTGGAATGATTCAAGTCCTAATGAGTCATCATCTTCATCAATAAGAGATGATGCAATGAACTCTTCTTTGTGGTGTAGAACCACAAGTCTAAAAGAAATAAGGTACATTGTTATAATCTTTGTTATAATGAAATTGAAGACACTCTTTCAGAGTTGTACTTGGTATTTTAAAATTTTTGAAAAGTGTGACTCCTTAAATGTATAATGGATAAAAAGAAAGAGTATTTTATTTCATGAGTGTGAAGCTTACCAATGAACACAATATGTATTTATTCTTGTTATGCCATCTAAAAGATTGGAAATAATCCTTTAAAAAATTATAACAGTTAATTGCAAAATCATTTCTATGTCCAAAGAAAATTTTTCATTTCAAATGTAAATCACAATTCTCTAGAAATTACATATCTCTAAGGCTTGATTTTGTGTCACTCAATTTTCTAACAAATAAATCAAAAAGCAATGCTAATTATTTACTATTTGGTAAACATAAGAGAATATCCTTATGTTATTAGTGCACCAAAGATCAACAAGAAATGCTCACTATTTTATATTCATAACTAGAACAGCATAAATTTAATTTTGTAATATGAACTCATTAGAAGAAATATTAGGTGTCCTGACATCAAAAGAAAAAGATGATAAAGAATGCTCCTAGTAAAGAAAATGAATTGAAAAAGAAACCTTGCAGAGAAAGATAAATAAAAATCATAATAACTTTATATATGACATATTATACCTAAATAATATATAACAGCATATCAAAAAGAAATTATTTCAATGTTGATAATCTTTGAAGATAGGATGTTCCAATTTTGTTATCTCAAGCTACTGCTCCCATGGTAGGAAAAAATGGTGTAAGTGGCCACATAAGGGAATACAAGTGTAGGGTCATGCCAAACATTTGGACATTGATGTAAATAACAATCATAAGAAAAGTTTCATGCAACTAAATAAATTATTATGCATCCCACATGTATTGGGTTGATTAATATAATGAATGAATTACATCATTTTATTTCAATTATGACAATGTTGGCATTTGCTGCCATTTTCTTTCAAGTACTTTTTATCATTAGCAAGAACAATCACACACTTGCATTTGATTGGTGATCATACATCCAAGAAATTTAAAAATAACATGTTTAACTATAATATAATTTGAAGTTTACAATAATCATAAAACTTTTCAATGAGAGATGTTGAATGCCATTCCTTAGGCACTAAACCTGCGATCAATACATTAAGCAAATGTATAGCTCAACCATGTAATTTTCTTACATTAGTTTAATATACATTTCCCTTCTTTCACTTTTCTTTTTTTTTTCCATAGAATTGTTCATTGATTTTATACACATTAGTTTTTTCTCATGAATCGAACACATGTTGTGATTAGAAAAACAATAACTTTCTACATTACATCTCCCTATTATATGCCATGATTTACTTCCAATGTTTGAGCAAATTTTGAGGCATTAATTTGAAGTTCTATTTTTTTATTGGAAAATCTATTTAGCCAAAGAGCCAATTTGTTGTAATAGTCAAATGACTAGATGCTTATTTTGTAAATATTTAGCACCTATAGTTTTTATGATATCAAACTTTTTTATTTCTCTATATGTCATTAATAGACAAGTTAACAGCTTTGTTAAATACTTTGGCACCAATGAAATCTTTATCAAATACTTTGATCTTAATCAAATGATAACATGACATCAAATTCTTAAACATTCTTACAATTTGTTTGGACCATTCAATCCATTGTAAGCACATAAATGAAATGAAAATAATTTGCAGTAATATTTTTGAATCATTCTTAATTCCTTTTCTTCATGTCCCCACCAAACACTATAAGGAAATGGGCCTAAAAAGAAGCTTTTAGGCTTGCCACATATGAACCTAATTTGAAATTTTAATATATCCTTTCAAAACAATAAAAATTTTAAAAGAAGGCTCAACTTGAATTTCTATGAGATGAGGTTTAAAATATCCAAGTGAATTTGATCTCATCTACAACCTCAATTGTATTTAACAATCTCATTCATTTTTGGTTGTGTAAAGAGCAAGTTCCTTCTCGATCACATCTTTCTCTCCAATTCAAATTTCTCTTTGTGTTTCATCTTTTAATCCTAGACTTTTCCTTTTCCTTTAAAATATAAACCTTATAAGAAATATTTTCTTGTTATTTTTATTCCAAATTTCTTGTCACATGCACTAGATATCTTTTAGACTTAGCTGATCTTCATTTCAACAAAATTTTTGAATATTCTAACATTAATTAGTACCACTAATAATGATCTTTATGGAATATTGTTATGATTAAATTATTATTGTTTATTACTAGTTTTTACCATATTTTTGTTTACGATCAATTGTTATCCAACTCAAGTGAAACTATTGCCAAAACATTTGTTGTAGCCATTATATTTAACATTTTCTTTCCCCATTTAGGTGACATTACTATACTATAATTATTAGCAACATTTGCCAAACACATTCCGTGAAGGTTATCTTCTAATTCATTTATTAATAAACAACATGGATTGATATTTATTCAATGAACATTAATTTGATCTTAATGGTAAAGATATTTCGATTACAACTTTTTAGATCTCTTGCACTACAAATCTAAAAGTGAAACTAAGCATTCAAAATGAGTAATCTTCCATTTAATAATAGCTTGCACTTGCTAGGAGGCATATCATGTAAATGCTAAAAGTTTTCTAATTGAAGCTAATAGTCCAATAATTCTTCACTAAGAATAGATGAACCTCATGAGCTATTTTTACTTTTCTTGCCTTCTCTAACCCTTAATTGATGGCCATTAATGAAAAATATAGTCAAACAATACTTTCATATTATGCTGTCATTGCTATATAGTTGTACATCTTTTACATTGCCTCCATAATGGTATAAAATCCCCTCTTCTAGAAAGTCATCAACAGTTATAGGTCCATAGCACTGGCAATTACCATTATGGATACCAAAGTGTGTCTTCCACTAACATAGCTTCAATCAAAAGCAAAAACACCTAGAATTATAGAAATCATCACAAACTCTTAGCAAAGTTAACTCCATTTTGGCACAAATAATAGACATTGACATAAAAGATGTAGGGCGGGTAATGTAGTGTGGTATAAAAATAATGATGAGAAGGCATCATATTAAAATGGAGATAATGGAGTTGGAAAACAATTGGTGCAAAGAGAAACAATTGATGAAGGAAAACTAGAGTTAGTGGTACCTATACATCCACCATAAATCTATCACTTGTTTCCTATGTCATCTTAAATATCTTGATGGATGCTTTAGCCATTCAAAATCAAGAAACTTCACTAGCATAATGCAAAGTTTTCATCTAATGCAACTCCATAATGTTTAATGAAATAATGGTTATGTGCCACTACCTGACTTGTTCTACTCCTTTGCCAAGTAAGATAATTGAGATATCAAGGAAGAAATAGCTAATGTTCCTCTACAAGCAAAAAGGAGATGACTAAGTCATCAAACAATAAATGAATCAATGTCAACAAGAAGCCCAACATCACAAAGCTCATCACCAAGATTTTGTTCAAATTTCTAGAAGAGTGTCATAAGCTTTAGAGGAAAATAAAAAGTACATATATAAATTTTCAATTAGATGTGAGCATTTTAAATTTTCGTTACAATAATTACTTCAAAAATTTTAACGTTTTATACTTTTTAATTTGCATCAGGTAGTATCCTTCTTTTTGATATAATTGTTATTTTTGTAAATATTCTAAATAGCAAAGGGCTTTATTTTAAATAGCATTTTATTGATATATTACCAAATCATTTTCAATATTTAATTTTTTCTTAAGATAATTTCTAATGTTCAAAATTATAAAAATGTTTTCATGGATGTAGTTTATTATTTTAGCTCGTATGTATTTTTTTCTAAAATTTATATAAATATTTTATTTTCTAATTTTAGTTATGAGCAAGATATTAAATATTTCAAATATTTTGTCATTTCATTAATTTTTTAAAATTTCCTTTCTCATTTTTATTATTGAATTTAACAATCCTACCTTTTGAAGAATTATTAGAAATTACATGAGGATTTGCAGATTTTAAATAAAATGATTTTAAGATTTTATTTTTTTAATCCCTTTAGTATGTATTAATGCATCATTATTTTTATCAAATTGAAATTATAAATATTTTTTATATCGATTTTTTTTGCACATTATCAAACTCTTTATGTTTTTGATATTTTAACTTTGCCACAATTAAGCTTTTTTCTCATGGCTAATTTCTATATATGTATTTCTTGAATGAAATATTATTGTTATTTTAATTAAAAATGAATAATGTTTCATTGCTTGATAATTTATTATTTTTTGGAATTTCACTATTTTGTCATGGAAAAGTGTTATCATATATTGTTGCATTACTAGGTTGTACTTTATGTAGAACCCTTGCAATTTACACTAATAAAATGTTAAAACAAAACTTGCGTGTTGTCATTTTAATTATTTTTCTTAAGTATTTTTAAATCATGCATTTCAATATCAAATAGCTTGATCATATGAAAATGCTTGAGCACTTGACTCAAGAAGCGAGAAGCAGATTTTTTTTTGTCTTAAGCATAATTGGAAACGTTTCTATGAAGTCCCAAAGGAAGAGTAGAGTTGGGGGCCCCCCTCTACAGAACTCATCATGTTGATGATAAAATTCATGGACGTCAAAAGAAACATAAGCTTTAGTAACTCCTAATGAAGATCTTTACCGAGTTATATTTTTTGATATTAACAAGTTAAAAGTATAAAAGTTTGCATATGACACTAAGTATAGATAAAATTGAGCATGAATGTTAATTGTTTTAAAGTCATCTTTCCACTCATATTGTTATAATCTTAAGGAATGCATCTTATTTTGGCATAGTTACATAAAAATATGCATTATAATGTTATAAATTTAACAAAGAACTTTGGTTAGTACAACCAAATAAATTAAGAATTTTAAATTGAATGAACAAAAAAATATAAAAAAATGCTTATTTTACATGCATGATGGATTCAACAGACAATATGACTTCTTTGCAAAGTGATCAGACAAAGAGAATGACATTTTTTATCCAAGGTTAAGTTTATTAAATATGCATTATACATGTGCAATGTGATTACCATGCAAGTGTGGATCCATTTCTTCCAAGGGTGGTAAGTGGAGATATCGAGCTGTTGTTCTTTAGGCAATTTAATATCCTTATCATAATTGTTTGATCAATTCCTTGGAAAAAAAAGAAGAATGTGCTTATATTGGTGATTAATTATGTGTTATTGTTTGTCTTATCATATATGTATGCTATATCATAATAGTATGATAACCCTTTTTAAAGACGTGGTACTTGTGACTTAAGATTGAAGCAAAGACACTAGCATTTACAAGTATGATTCCATTATTACATACAAGTTATGTTTTATTTGTAGCGAGAATAGTACATTTTAATGGCTTTGAACATGTATAATAGTTGTTATCTTATTATATCACCTTGTGAAAATTTAAATGATGAAAATCTAGATTTTTAGAGTCTTTTTGTTTATATGTGGTGTGGCTATGGTATCAGTATAATTATTTTTTAGTAAGTTAAAAACACTAATCAAAATTAGCTAATAGTTAGATGATGTGCATATGATAGAATCATATCTATATATCTTTTGATTAGAGAATGATTAAGAATTATGTGTAATGACTAATTTGAGTAAATTTTTGAAAAATTGACTATTTGTGTTTGAGATTGTTTGTAGGCATTGGAGAGCACTATAAATTAATTTGAATATCTATCTTGCAATAATTTAATAATATTTAAATGACCTTGTTAAATTTATTTTTGTATAGAACCTTGTAATTTCAAGTTATATTATATTTCTTTATCTCATTGTTGCGACTTCGTATTTTCTCTTTGTATTGATCCTCTAGTCAGTTTGTATTCTTTTTTGTCCTTGCCATTTTTTGGGTCTTTTGACTTGAATATTTGAAGTGACTTTTTATCCTAACAATTTTTAGAGTCCTCTTGACTAGTGCCGTTGGATTCTATGTGCTAGTGTTTATGGTGTTTTTGTCCAAGTGATTATGGAATCTTTTTGGCTTGTTTGTGGCATTTTTTGGGCAACTAACTTTAGTGGTAATTTATTTTTTTCTAGCTTGTACATTTGAGTGTTAATTGAACAACATGAAAATATTTTGCTTTTTTTTTCTCGTTGCTCTCCTACTAAAATTATTCAAAATTAATAATTGTTGTAAAACAAATTTTTTTAAAAGCCTCTAAAAAAGAGAAAAACTTTCTTATGTCATACATTTAGGAATATTCAAGTTTATAATTTTTGATATGCAATATGATGGACATCATGCTCCTTCATTCTTAACATTTTCCTTCACTGAGTACAGCACTAGTTATTCATATTAAAAAATGCAATTTTTCTTGTTGGCAACCTCCCCTTAGTTGTCTTTAAACTTTATCATTTATTTAATTTGCTATCATATCTAATAGTCTTATCTCACTAGAAAAGCTTTTCTTGACTTGACAAATCAATACGAAAGTATTAAATATGTTTACTTTTTTTATTATATTTTTTGTTTTATATCTTTTAATATTTGTTTTATGTACGCTAGAGAATTATCAAAGATATCTAAAACATATGAATTTAAATACTTAAAATATTAAAATTTGAAATTAACTTTTTGTTTGTTATAACATTCAATGTTTTTGTGCAATATCAAGGGATGAATGTATGCTTTTATAAGGAAATTTTCGTTTGGCAATTGCAAGCAAAGGTTTTTTTAATAAGTCCATTTTTAAAAATTAAATTTTTTTATACGTTTTATACATGTTGGATTTCATAGCACATTTCAATTTGTAACATAATTTCAAGTTAAAATGTTAACATACGAACAAAAATTTCAAATATATATATATTACAATGAAAATTTTTTATCATTTTTTTTTTCGTGTTTTAATTTTTTTTTGATATTATATTATTGAAAAAATTATCTACTGATGTGTATTACATATATTATTGATAACTTAAAAAGTTTTCTCTATCTTAGTTCTTTTAGTTTTACAATTTTTTTGTTGTAATATTTTTATATTAGTAAGATAACAAAATAATCATTTTTAATTTTTTGTATATCATGATTTTAATAAGTTAATCTTTGTTATGATTGAATAATGTTTTGTTCTTTTTTATTCTACTTTTTAGTTCTATTTTATTTTTAAGAGAATTTTGTGTATTAATCATCATAAGAATAAATTTTTGTGGTAGGTTTTAATAAATTTTAATGATTTTGAATGTTCTATTTGGCTTATCATTTTCTTCTAGAAAATTTAAAATCTAAGTCCAACATTCATAACCTTTTAAAAGCCTTAAGATGTTCATCAAGTTTTCACATAAATTTCCAAAAAAAAGGAAATTCATCACTTACGACAAAATACAAACAACACACTTGAAAAAAAAAATTCAAGAATATAGTTTTGAAAGAGACATTATTCTTATAGATTAATTGAGATCTCCTCTCATTGTTCAAAGAAAGAAAATTACTTATTTTCATCACCTCCTAAATAAAAGTAATACAAAGATGGGGTGGTGGAAGAAAATGGTATAAAAAATAGGAGGTAGACATACTCTTTTTAGGAATGTCTAAGTCGTAATACTTGTCTTTTGCCTGATGAAAGTCTATCAACATCATAACATTATGAGTAGAATTAAGAAAACCTTGAATGATTTAGTTTTGTGTGACTTAAAAAATATTATAGGAACAAGAGGCCCAATTCATGAAGGTCTATGTTCTAACTAAAGAAAGCATTAAGTGGCTAGGCATGCATTCTCCGCAAAATAGAATTAGAAATTACCAACCAACAATTAACTATGGTCAACCTAAATGATATTAAAATTTCCAAGATCTAGAAGGAAAGACAACATATCTAACACCTTTATGCATATGAAAAGCCAAAAAGAGATGGTTTTGAAAGTAATTACATTTAAACAATCATTTCCTTGGTGGTAAGTTTTAATAGTCGACTACAATTCTGTAAGTGTTTAAGAAAGATCAAGTTTTAGAAGAATTCAAAGTGTCATACAACTCTAATGAAGGGTCAATGGGCCAATGCATTTTATGTTGATATCAAGAAAATAAGGTATGGTCTATCTTTTCCAACAATGTACGAACTGAACCGGTGTAAACTAAAATGATCTTCTATGCATCTCATTGGTGGACGTAGGGAAATAATTGCATAGGTTGAGGAAATGGCATTCTGATCCATCTTATTATTTCATGCAACATATGGTAGGCTAATAACCCAAAAATCCATATGGAAGTAAATTAGCCTGTAAACACCATTATCAGTTTTGTCATATTGAAGGGTTAATACTATTAGTTGCATTACCAACACAAACCTAGCTCAGGAGAACCATTAAATGTCATAGCTTGTCTTAGTCCATATTCAATTATGAGTTACAAAGGTTAATAAGTTGTGAATTGGTGCCCTCCACACAAAATGTGCAACATAAATGTTGATGGTTTTCTAAATAATCACAATGGGCAACATGGTAGTATTGGAATTATATGTGATCAAAAAAGGGAAATAAGGGAATCAACTTATCTCATTATGGGCAACAAATCATTATTAGAAACTGAAGGATTGTCTATGCTCTTAGCTCTTTTTTTGAGTAATAACAAGAACATAAATATGTTTCATGTAAATGGACCACATAGCAATCCTTAAAATAGCTAAAGGATGAATCAACATTCTCTAGAAGCTATCAAACATTCATCAAAAAAAGAAGCAATAGGGAACAATAATAACAGTTTAGTAGAGTTATATTCACAAATAAGTAAATGGTGTAGCGAATTACGTCATCACAACGATAGTATAATCTGTAAAGTTAAATAATTATGATGAGTAAAACATTTTAAAGATATGCATAGCTGTTTGTCAATTGGCTTAAGTTAAAATGTCATACAATTATACTTCATACTAACTCTGAAGCATCATCTTGGAGTGTTAGTTCTAATATAATGATAAATGATTTTTAATTCATTTTCAATTATCCAGTAGGATTTGATATTCATATCATATTGTGCAAAGACACATTGCTTACAAAATACTAGTATCAGAACAAGATATTTTTCCTTTCCTTAATTATGTTTAATTATGTTTTATAGGAATACCTAAGTAGAAATAAACTATTCTTAAATTACGAATTTCAAATTTAAGGAAATGGGCATTTATGGCTAGCCATCATTCACATTGTTCACATTTAGAGGTCATTGTACCATTTGTACCCATTTTTTTAAAACATGAATGCAGCAAAAACAAAATAATCGCAATACCTAATTTTGAAGCAATTTATAAAAAAAGATCATTAAAAATAATGTGATGTTAGGAGTTTCAAAGAATTTTGGTCATCTTTAAGATAATAGCATAAACATAATATCCATAAAATTAATTTATCATTTAAATCTACTCCATTCTAAGGAAACACCATGAATAGATACAAAAGATTATTTGGAAAACTTTTTAAGAAACTACCAAAATTAGCATTATAGTTATATAGCTTACATGCCTAATAAAAAACTATTGAAAAAATATCAAATTTACCATTAATAATGATGAAATGAAGATGGTAAACCATCCAAGTATTGCACTCATTTTGATATTATCTAGCTTGATCACTTCTGAACCTCTTGCTCCCTTGTCCAACAAAAATATTATGGGTAAACTTAGGCTTAATAGAGCATTCTGGAGTCAAACTATAAAACTAACATATAATAGCCCAGAAGTATGTTTGAAACAATTAAGTAAATAATGTTAACAAATGAAACTAGTTTTTAACTACCATAATGACATCACCATCTACCAACTAAGTCAATACATACATGCACACACACACACACACACACACACACAGATATATATATATATATATATATATATATATATTGTGTGGGTTTATTTATTTTCCTTAAATTGTGGCTTAGTAATCCTTGTTTGTTCTTATACACTCTTCTATCCATGAGAATCATGATAACAATGAAACCTTATCACATGATATAATCTAAGATAAAACGAAGGAGTGTTGATAACATGGACTAGCCTTGTAAGGTTCAAGAAGTCCTAAAAATCCACATGTACACCCCTCTAAAATATAAGATATCATGTGATGCACCATAATGCTAAATATGAAAATGTTCCCTCCTATGACTATTTTTATAATAAGACTTAACTAATCCTATAAATTCTTATAATGAGATCTAGCACTCATCTTATAGGATCAACCAACCACGTGTAACTATCTTTTGGCCAATACAGTAGAGTTGCTTAACTTGCTTATCTCTTGAATTAGCATGCATAATCAATGGCTCGCTACATCTGATCCTCTTTTGATCATAATAATCACCTTAAGGTGTACCACCCTATTAACTCTATACCAAAACAATCTAAGATTCTTCATGTCTTAAGTTGACATAGGTTTTGAATTCTAAGCTAACTTTGAGTTACCCATAGTTGCTATTATCAGAATGATATAGGGATTTTTTTTCTAATCCTTAATTCAACTATTTATAATTACATAACAAATTTTATTATATTTTTTATTGATTTTATTGAATTTATGAACATTTTCTTTCAAAGCTAACTTAGCAGCTCAAAAAGACTTTTCATTTTCTTATTGTTCCATGTATTTTTTATTGTCATTATAATAAAACCTATGCTCACAAACACATCCATTGTGACCCAGAGCCCCAACAACAACATTGAGTCACCATACCCTTCTAAGGAATTTCTTGGGCTATAACATATTCCTAAGATATTTAATCATGGTGTCAATACAAGCTTAAGAGATTAAATAAGGCTACTTATGTTCTTACACAAAGGACCTAGTGAACTATGTGGTTTAGCTAGTATATTAACCTTCTCGATTCCTTGATCAAACCTAACAAATTATGATGTCTTATTGCATGCTCTTCTACCTACTTCAAATGCTTCTATATGTGCTTGACTAACCAAATCCTAATTTTTAATTTGTATATAGCTTCAATAATAGTATTTCCTTAGCCCATGATGGGAACTTCTTTCAGAGGTTCCTTTTCCATGAATTAATTCTAAGCCTTTAAGCATAATTGCGTGGGTAAGCTTACCATACATAGCCATACCAAACAATCTTAAATCTCAAAATTATGTCTTATTAGGGACTATTCATAGAACTAAAAGTGTAACCATAGCCTTAGCACTTCTAGTCATAACCAACTTTTCAGTTTCTAACCGTATCCATACACAAGCTAGTCATGCTCTATATCCTTAAACTGAGCCCTTTAAAGGCTTCCCAGCTAGAAACCATGGGCCACATAGTCACACCTTAAACATCATTTGGGTTATCATAAGGGTTGATCTAGTGCCTCCTATTGCTTAGACAAGACATGGTCCTACACTTGCTATGAAAAATCAAGGCGAGGGATAATTGGTTGTGATATATGATCTAAGAATTGATAAACTTTTCATCATCCTTAATACCAAAGATAAAATAAAATATCCATAAAATCAATAAAGCTTTTGAATCTTCTCCATTCTATAGCAACATCATGAATAACAATAAAAGTGTACTAGAAAAACTAAACAACAACTAAGTTTGTTCAATAACATCACATGTCATATAAAACAGAATTGTTGATAAAAAATATGAAATCTGTCACTACTAATGATGAATTGAAGAAGGTGAATCATCAAAATTATGCACACATTTTGGTGATCTCTTGCAAGATTATTACTCAAACCTTAGGTCCTAATTCCAAAAAACGATATAATGTTGTAAATGTAGAGGCTCTGTAGGGACTCATCTAGCTATATTGTAAAAATAGCAAGTAGAAGCCAAGAACTATGTATGAAACAATTAAGTAAATCATGTAAGTAAATGTCATTATGTTTTAATTATAATAATGACCACATTGTCTACGAGTTAGGTTAATGTATATAATTATAATAATGACCACATTGTCGACCAGTTAAGTTAATATATATATATACATACATATATATATACATATATATATATATACATATATATATATATATATATATATATATATATATATATATATATATATATATATATATATATATATATATATATATATATATATATATATATATATATATATATATATATATATATATATATATATATATATATTATGGCAAAATGTTCGATATTTGAGCTAACACAATATCCTCTCAATGATAGTCATGATAAGGGTTTACACTTTATCACGTCACATAATCGAGTACTCCACAAATTAATACAATCATATAGGCTAACCTTAATAGAGTTATAGAAGTCGTCAACAATCAGATATACTCCCCTCCTAAGTATAGGTTATCATATGATTCCCCATTAGCTAAATATGCAATAGTTCCCACATGTGAAAATTTATATAATGAAAAGAGCTATTCTTAGAGATTCTTACCATGAGATCAGGCAACCATGTTAACTTGCTTATTTTCAAATTAAGCATGCATGATCAAGTGTCCACTATCTTTGATTTTTACTTGATCAAGATAATGATCTTAAGGAGTAGCTTCCTACTAAATCTTTTCCATAACTACCTAGGATTCTTCATGCACTATGTAATTTAGGTTTTGCACCGTAAGTTTATTTTAATTAATCCAGTCATATTATTAGCTAAATACCATAAGGCTTCTTCTAAACCCTAATTTAGCTATTTATGAAATCATATCAAATTTTTCTTGTATTTATTCTGACCTTGTTTTTGCTAAGACCTTTTGTTATCAAAGCTAACCTTAGTATTCACAAAGTTGCACCTTTTCTCTAAGGTTCCATTTATAGTTGTTTGCCATTACATTAAGGCTATGCTAACAAATGTGTTATTTGTAACTTTTATGCCTCCAAGGCAACCCCAAATCACCATATCCATCCTAAGGCCTCTCTTAGGACACCACATGTCCCTAAGATCTCCATGTTAGGTCTTATCACATGGCCTAACAGATTAAATAAATTCAGTCACGTTCTAACCCAAAAGTCCAAGTCAACCAAAGGGTCCAGCAAAACTTTTTATCTTATTGCATAATTGGAAGACATAGTGTATTTGAAGGTCTTATTCCAAGATATTCTACTTTTTTCTAAGACCTAAATAGGGAGCTTCACTAACTAAAGCTTCATTTATAATGTGCTTAGAGTTTTTACAATGGCAATTTTTTAGCTCAACATTAAGACATTCTATTATAGATTCCTTTTTGATGAATTAATTCTATGCCTTCATGCTTAATTCCAAGGCTAAGATTAGTTTACATATCCATATCTGAGCACCTAAAATATATTTTTTGAGCCTTATTAGGGATTATCCAATTATCCTTAAAGTCTAACATTAGCCTTTACAATTCTAGTCATAACCAGCTCTTTGGTTGCTAACTATATCCTTACCTCAACCTAGCCATCTTCTAAGGTCTTAAGCTGACCTCTAAAAATCATTAAATCTAGAAACCAAAGGCCACATAATAGAAAAAAGCATTCTGGATTCTCTTAAGGGTTGAAAAAATGACTTTCATGACTTACATAAACCTTGGCTCAGCACTTTCAAAGCAAACCCAAGGCAAAGGGTAATTAGCTATAATATTTGATGTATTATATTAGTTATTTTTTAAGTTCCAAATCATGGTTCATCTTTGAATCTAAGTTTTAAATTTTTTATAAAATGGTTCCAATACTTTCATGCATGGTTTTGAAATAGAATACATCCTTTTTGCCTTGTTGTGATTTCATATTTCTTATGATTTACTACTTAGAAAAACATTTACATGCAAACTTAAAATCTAATCTTTAGCATAGAAATAAAAAACAATGAAATAATGTATTTTTTGAGACCTATATATATTAGAGTTTTGCTATACTATGGTTTAACAATTTTATGACATCAAACACTCTAAACTTTGCATATTCCAAACATATTTTGACCACCTACTTAGATTTACAATTTGCACAAATCATGATCATTTCTTAATGATGAGTTATTTTGCATCAAGAAATAATCATTCTTGCTCCATCTTCTCGTTATTTTGACAAGTAAAGCTGAACATGTAGGCATATGAATAAGAATTTCACTCACATTCAAAATTTAGTTAACATCAACAATTCCTGCATAGTTCCTTTAGCATATTTACATAATAAAGGAATGATAAACTAAATTTATAAGCTAATAAAAGTTTTCTTTAGTGGTGGCTATAAGAGATTTCCTTTTTTTTGAAAATAAGGTTCATGGAAGAAGATCCACTGGGCTTTAACGAAAACACTTTCCTAATGTTCTATATGTCATTTTAATATGATAGCTCCTCTTCAAAATTATTTATATCATCTCTAAATTTATTGTATCTTCTAAAGAGTTATCCTACCAAAAACTTCATGTGGAGGTCTTCTCCTTTGATGGGTCCTTCGTGGTTTCAAAAGTTCAACTTCATTTCTTCTTGCTATTTCTCATGCCTTATCTTGCTTTCTACCAAAGAATGCTTTTGGATAGCCACTCCAAATCTCCTTTGTGGCTAGACTTTTCTAATACCAATGAAAAACATCATAAGGGCTTAATTTTCATCATTAATACCTCCTTGAGCTACACATTTGCTATAAGAAAAACTAGTTTGGTTTGTTTTAAGCCATTGCTTTTCATTCAAGTTAAACCTCACTAAATTATGCCCTTTTTAACTATCCATATTTTTCTACTTTAAATTTTGAATTTGTGTGATCTAGCAAAAAGGTATTTTTACATCTATTCTTCTTTGTCATAAATTTAGCTTAAGATAGTCCTATATGCAACACGATCCATTTTTTCATTTTAATCCTTTTATTTTAACTAATCAATTAACTCCTAATTTTTAGGAATCCCATCCATATCTTCATTTTTCATTCATTATTAGATAAGAATATTGATAAAGGATAATAATAATAACAATAATATAAAAAAATTTTAAGCTAATTTTAAAGAATTAAGCCTAATGCTATCATGACTTATGTGGCATAATTCAAGCATTTCCATTCAGGCATACTTCAAATTCTTAGATTTGAAATTTCAAAATTCAAAATTCAATTATCCATATTAAAAATTTAAATATATTTAATTCAAATATCAAATATCTGGTTGATTGTATGAACAAATGTAAAACTTTATGTTCATCTATGTCTCATAAAATGGAGTGACTAAAATTATTACACATTTCTTCCCTTCCAAATTGTAAAGGTCAATGTTTTCTTTAGATCTTGTAGTAAGATCAAACAATCTAAAACTCCATTTGTTTTTTACATCTCATAAATTGAAATCTAGCCATTCCATCATGTAATTTTAATGATAAAAATTTTGAAAAGTCATCTATCTTTTTAAATCACATAATTCAAATGTAATCATTTGATCACAAAAATTATGTGACCTAATGGTCGAAGCTTCCTCTACCTTAATAAACAAAACATATTCTTATTCGGTTGGTCGATCAAAAAATTTATGGGATGACAATTCAAATTAAAAATTTACCCAAAAATCATTTGTGTGACTTTCATTTGCTTCATCAAATTAATAAAGGGATAGACTTAATGACATTTGATGAATTGTAATGGCTATTTTTTAAACACCGTTGTGCCAACCAGCCTATTATTTTGTGTAAGAACTATTTTTGAACAGGCAAACCGAAATTAATCTTTTCAACCCATAATGGCTAAGTGGAATGTTTGGTAACTATTATTAACAATCATAATGTGTTTGTAAGTAATAGCTTTTTAACTTGGATGATTGATTAGAGATTGGAAAAAAGTTCATTCTAATAAATTCAAGACATTGTTGTTCGCACTCATTTTTTTTCAATTTTCTACGTTGTTAATTCTTCATGCTCCAAATCTCCTTCCTGCTTCAGTTGGATAAGATATTATTACTATATTTCTTAATTGATTTAAATAACAACAATACATTGGTTCTTTCTTAAATATTTTAACAAGCACATTTTTTTTCTCATCAAACTCAAATCTGTGTTGCTATAATTTTTCTTTTGCAAGTTTTTATTCATTGTATGCCATTATTAGCCAATTTAATTTATTTCAATATTGTGTGGTTAAGGCGATATATTTTTTGGTTTGGTTTTTGCCTTGTTTATTTTAAGAGTGGGGGTTGGTTGATTTAGGCTTGAATTTGAGTAGAACCGCAAAAGGTCATTGGTGTACTTTAAGATTATTTGAAATTTCTTTTTTAGAAAAGTTGATTTTTAATTTAAAAGAAAATTAATAAATTTTGTAGTAAATTTTAAATTTTTATAAAATCTTTTATAATAATTTACCAGAACTTATTAGATACTTAAAGCAGTCACTTTAAAAAAATATTTTTAAATATGTTTTTTAGAAGTCAAATTTTTTATTGCATGTAATTTACTCCACTTTTGCTAAATAGTGCTATAATTTTCAAGGCTATCTCCCTTTCTTATCAGAAGAAACTAAGTAGCAAGACCCATGTTCGTATTAATGCATTAATGAATTTAAGTGAGGGTGCACCATCTAATAGACCACTACTCATTTTTGGGGAACCATCTTTATTTGAAAATTGAGACGGTCATTTAGTTGAAGTTAGTTAGAAAGGAAATAATTGAGCTAATGTAAACTCCATGGAAATTTCCTATTAAGAAAAAAATTAAAGATGTATTTGTGCATAAGTAAATCAATCAAATGGATGAGAAGAAAAAGAATAGCGCATAATTAAAAGGTAGTGTTATAAATATTTTTATATCTTGCCTTAAATTCTATTAAGTTTAATATAATAATGAATTTCAAAGTATTTTTTAAGATATGACACACGTGATAGGAAACCTATGAAGGTATATCTTTATCTAATGAAAATAAAAAAATGATGAATCCTAATTATAATTTCTTCAAAATGCTTTCTATTGAATCTATCGAAAGTAATTTTGCTAGATTTACAAAGATTAAAAACGGACTTATTAATTTTGGAAAACCTATGTCACTTTATGAATTGGTAAAGAAGATTCCTAGAATTTTATCAAAATATTGTCCTTTGATCACTTCAATCGTGATTGCTAAGAACAATTCTATTATGACACTAGGTGACCTATTGGGTGAAGTCACAACCAATGAGCTTGAGATGGAGAGGAAAAAAGAAGGCTTGATTTTAGAAGAAGAAAGTAAAGAGGAAAACTCAAACAATACAAATAAAGATTGAGGTAGACATTTAAATAATGGAGTCTATGGAAAAGGGATGGCATAACTATAATCTCAAAAGATTTGTGTAAGTGCTTGTAATTAAAGGAAAGCATAGGAATCAGATATCTAAGAAAATGTTAAGAAGAAATGAGAAGATAATTTTCCACGAAAGTGGAAACGAAGGACATATCAAACTCATATGCCCTGTGGCACAAGAAAGAATTGGAATAAAGAAGAAGGAATTGTAGAAGAGGAAGCAGTCTACGATGATGTCATTTAAAGCAACTTTAAGTCATTTTGTCAAGATTAGCACTTGTGAAGAGAAAGAGAGCAATGAATTGCTATCTTGTATGATGGCTATAGAGGACAAAGATGAACAAAGAACATCATCATGTAAGGAAAACATAAGTTACTTCAATGAAGAATTAGCTCAACAGTTACATTATGTTTGTAATAAGTATGAGCTTTTGGATAAAAGATATAAGGAAATAAAAATTAAACATAATGAATATTTTTGTATCTATGACCACATTCTAAAAAAACTTAACACATTTTTAATGAACATGTAAAAGATAAATAATGGACTAGCAAAATAATTAATGAGCTTGTATCTTTAGCTAATTACGAAATGGTGGAGTTATTTATGTTGCAAATGCTAGAAGATTTCATATGTGGTCACATAATGGTGATGTTAAAATTTTACATGATCATAATATAAAATTTACATGACATTATTTCATGCAAGTTGGCCATACAACAAATGCTTGTAGGATTGGAGCTAATATTTACTCTAAATGTCCCACATTTTCTTGGGTTGTTAAAGAATATAGTCATTCATCTACTCTAAAATGTATTGGACCCAAAATGGTTTAGGTTCCTAAACCTATTGTTAACTTTGGTATGTAGGCATGCCTTTAATCCTTGGTTGAGGAAGACATGTAGTTTTTGGATATTGTTTGTCTGAGACACAACACAAGAAATATTAATCAATTTACCCAAAAAAAGCCAATAATGGAAGAGAATTACTAGTTGGTGACAACTAATTAAAACCTATCAAAAGAATAAGTTCCATTAGAAAGTTTACATTTTCCATCACTAAAGTTTTATTAGTTGGAGGTTTAAAGTATAATTTTCTCAGCACAAGTGAACTATGTGATAGCAATTTTAGTGGTTCATTCAAATCTATTGCATATAAAGTTAGTGTTAATTAAAATGAAATAGTTATTACACCTATAAGGAATAATGTTTTATTTAATTGATTTGAAAATAGATAATAGTTCTTAAATAAAATGTTTTGCTTCAAATGCTAGTCATTATAATTTATTGCACCGGAAAATTTATCATGCTAGCACAGATAAGTTAGGGAAAATAACTAAACATAACTTAGTTAGAGGCTTACATTAATTAACTTTTATTGATGATTATTTTATGTGGTTGATGAATTTTTGGTAAAGCAACAAAGTCTATTTTTAAAACCAAATGGGTGAAACTTCTAAAAGGCCTTTTGAACATTCACAAAAAGGCTTGATTTTACCTATACGCTACTTGAGATTAGTTGGTAAGAAATGTTGATTAGTTGATGGGGATGATAGTTTTTTGTATGCATGACAAAAATTCTTAAGTAAAAGGAGTAATTGATGTAGATTGCTACATACATTGATCACTAAATTAGAAAAAATGTTTAGGCCACAACTTAGTTTTCCTTAGAAGTAATAAAAAAGGAGAATTTATAAATAAGATGTATATTGGATATTGTGATAGTAAAGGACTTTTACATTTATTGTTTTTCTCTTGGAACATCACATGACAAAGTACAAAAGAAAAGTAGAACTTTATTGAATTTATCTAGAAAAATATTTTCAAAGAATAAAATGTACCTCATTCCTTTTGGGTATAATCTATTCTTATATCTTGTTATTTTTATTAAAATATTTTCTAAAAAATTAATCAAATTTCCTGATGAACTAGTAATGTAAAACATGAAAGGAAAAATTGCTCGTTTGCATTATTTTTATTGTAAATGGAATATCTTAAATAATAGGAAGAGAGAATTAAGAAAATTCAAAGTCAAATGATGAAATTTTAATAGTCAATTTATTTAGTGATATTACTTATATAATTTATAACCAAACCACTTATCAAGTAGATAATATACCAAAATAAAAATTGATGAATGAATTTCAACTAAACAAGATAATGAAAACACAGATGATAAATGTATAGGATTTTAGAAATTTATTTTTGGAGATTCAAATGAAATAGATAAGGAAAATGAAGTAATTAAAAATAATGTAATGCTCAAAACATGAAGAAGTTTATGTCAAACAACTTAAAGGATTTAAATTTTATGATAACTTAGATTATATATATATATAAAATAAAGTTAATATGGACATATAATGTATAAATAGTATAGTTTGATAGAAAATATAGTTTTTTGTTTAATATTGCATTATAAAAGAAAAATGAGAGAGAACATTTTTTTATTAAAAATAAAGGAGATGATCAACATATATGCCAGATATATATAGATTACAATATTTAGTTCAAGTAATAAGGACTTATGTAAATATTTCTCATATTAAATAAAAATTGAATTTCACATTATTTTAATGCATGAGTTAACTATCCTCTGTGGTCTTCAAGTTAAGCAAACTAAAAAGAAAGTTTCATATTATAAACCAAATAGAGTTTAGAATTATTAAGAAAAGATTGTTTCACAAAGGCCAAACTTTAAAAAACCCATATTGGCATTGACACTCATCTAAATATTGGTGAAAAAGGAAACTTAGTAGAAATTAAAATGTATTAGGCTATAACTCAATCATTATTATACCTTATCATATGGTTACTTCATATAATACATTTTTGCGCATGTGCAAGGTTCCAAGCGTGTCCCAAAGAATCTCATTTAGTAACTATAAAACATATATTCAAGTGCAACTTGGAATGTGTCATTAAATACCGTGGTATCCAAAAGATGGTCAACAGTTTCAATTAAAAGAATTCTGTAACGTAAACTTTGCAAGAAGTAGAACATATAAAAAAATCATAAGTGGAATATGCCAATTTTTAAGAAATTCACTAATTTGATCTAGTAGTAAGAAAAATAATTATTTTGCAAAATCTGTTAATATGTTTTATTATATAGGAACAACTTGTTGTGTAGTAGAATTTTTTTAGATTAAATAAAAAATGGGTGGTTATGGTCTTACACTAGCGCCATCTTTTTCTTTGAAAACTTAAGGACAATAAACTTATGTAAAAATAGAATTGGTCATTCAATAAAAAAATATAGATTTCATATATCATTTAATACCAGAACATATTTAGCTTAATTAGATTTAACTAGAATTTCTTCCTATTGATGACCAATAAATTATCATTTCTACAAAGTCTATAATTTTGAATAATTTACAAAATGTAGATTGAGTTTTAGAACATTAAATCCCTTCTAATGTTAAAAATTTGAGAATAAAATAAAAATTGAGAGAAATAAGCCTATGTTAAGGGGGTGCATTATTCTACTTATTTAATAAATGTAAGAGGAGTTAATCATTAATTATATTGCATAATTTTTGAAAGAATAATTTATATTTTTTCATCGATTTTATTATGGGTCTTATTGTAATCAAAAGGAGAAGATTGTTATAGGGTTGACCCCTGGTCATAATTCTTTGTTGTATGATGATAAACTTTAAACATTTCTAATTGATTTGGTTGATCAAATTTTTGATAGTTAGTATTTGTATTAACAAGGGAGCTAAAAGAATAGATGTTGATATTAGATCTTATGAAGATTATCTTGATTGGATTGGTAGAACACTAAGTGTTACATTTTAAATTAAATTAAATTTATTTTACTTTTATTTTGATTAGAATGTTAAGCCTTGTTGAAATCTTTTTTGTGAGTGACAAAATTTAATTTCTTCATCATAGAAGTCATTATTTAAATTAGTCATTACAAAAAAATATAGTATTCTAAAGATTTGATCATCATAAAGTTCATCTTTCCTTGGTCTAATCTTTGAAAACTTCCACTCAATGGGTTGTTATAATGATGTCAATTTTAAACAATAGCTTAGTTCTATTTAATGCATGCATAAACTTTGAAAAATATTACAAAATTCAAATGAATTATAGTGGTATTGTATCAGAGCTTGACACCTAAATCCATATGATAATGTATTGGGTTAAGGAATCACTCTTATACTTGTAGAGCACTTACTAACAAGCAAGGTCATGATCTCCTAGGCAAACTAGTGGATTGCCAACCTTAAATGTTATGTCGATTGTTTACATGTAGGTAAAACATTTTATACAGCCATCTCTAAGGCAAATAGCTAACACGTCATAAAAATTTCAAACACTATTTTTGCATTTCACATATCAAATGTAGAAGTGAGCTGGGACAATAAGGTATAGCGGTAGTAGTAAATAGTAACAAATTCCTACTTCTTTTTAAGTCATTGTAATCCAAATCTAGTAATTCATTCTAAAGATTTTTGTGATTGAACTGTCAAGAATTATGATACCATTATAAACCACATAGATTCAAATTCAATCATTTGATCTTGCTTTTTTCATGGCTAGAAATTCCTCATCCTTTCTAAACAGAACAAATTAAAATATAGCCATTTGATCATGTAGCTTTTTTTAATCTAATGATCTAGGCTAAATCTTAACTCCTTAAAAAACTTTTGACTCTTATTTAACTTGTCAAAATTTAAAATCAAATATCCTAAAGACATTGAATGAGATGTAGTGTCAATTTCGAAATGCTTTTGACTACTTAGCACATTATTTTTCTTAATGGCTTTTTTTATATTGTTGTTATTAAATCATTCCGCTCAATCAATAACAACAAATTGGTGTGTTAAGTAATTTCTTCTTGTTATTGTAACGTGCTTATAAATAGTAGATGTTTTATCATGAATGGTTTATGATAGAATAAGGAAACATTTTGAGCTACACAAATAGAGCCATAGAAATTTTGCATACTATTGTTTCCATTTACTATATCATTCATTCCTTTAGCTCTAACTCTCCTTTCTAATTAAACAAACTATTGTTTTATTCTTACATTTTGTACTTCATTCATGTAAATGGATATTGCACTTGTTCCTTATTAAATATTTTCATCAAGCATAAGATATTTGTCTACATCCAATTTAGATTTGCTTGACTACAATTTTTCTTTTTCTACTTATTTTATTTCAGTGTAAGATTGCAGTGACCTATTTGTTTTATTTTATCTTCTGAGTGTTTCACCTACCTGTGGTTTTGCAAAATGCATACATTAGTTTGTTAGGTTCTTTATTGGCATATGTTGGGGGTGAATGTAGGTTTAAATTCTAGCTAAATCACTTAAAAACATCTATGTACTTTGTTATTTTTTGCAAATTTTTCATTTCATAAATCTTATTTTTAATTTTAAAAAATTAATGTGTTATAAAAAACTTTTTAAGTTTTGTACAAAATCATTCACATATATTTACTAAAGCTTTTTAAATATTAAAAGTAATTATTAAAAAATATTTTTAAATACATTTTTTAGAAGTTAAAATTTTTGTTCTCAATAATTTATTAATTTTTAATTGACCACAAATGGTGTATATTATCATAGATAAATTTTGTACAAACTTAAAACAACACATTATTGATAAGATAATTGTAGTAATATTAATGTGAGAAAATACTTGACATAGCAATCATGTGAGCATGAACATGAAATTAGACAAGTTTGATTGGATCTCATAAACTTTTAGCCAAGTAGATATTTAGGTATTTTGATCATACTATTATGAAACTGAATGTCATACTGTTCTTTTTCACACAAACCTTCTTTCCTTATGAGGTTTAGTTGGATTGTTCTTGTTAGATATCCACATTATTCCTATTCGATTGTTGGTTTCTAAAATTAACTATTAGAGTAAGGATGTCTTACTGGTAATTACCATAAGTTCTTTTATGACTATGAAGTGTTTAAGCTTTTGATATAAAACTTCTTAGGACAAGAAAGTTTTGTACTTATCTATTATGATATTTTGTGCAAGCATGACACAATATTTTTCAATCATAGCACTTCTAAATCAACAATTAAAGTTTTCATGAGCTAGTTTTACAAGTCACATATATTTCTTATTACTCATTAGTATGCACCAAAATTTTGTTAAACCATGTTTATGTTCGAAGATGTTGTTAAGTGTTTGTGTAGGAAGCACTCATCCTTGCTTGACTATTCCTTAACAAATACTTATTGTGATAATCATGCCCTTGCCTTGCAACTACACATAACATTCCTATCTAATTCTATTCACACACACACTTACATAGTTAAATTTGACCAAATTAACAATTTTTAATGAAGGACAAGTAGTTTTCATAATTAATTTTAAATTTTTATAAGTTAGCTATAAGTGGTATCGAAAACCATGGTTTGGTTCCACTAGTGCTTTTTATTGATACATGGTTATACATCTGCTTAAGCATTAGACTTAGTAACTCAAGACAACTTTGTTTTATAATGTTAACCTTATGGCCCTTTGTGTTAGTTGTTTTATGCCAAAACCATATAATTTTAACTAAAAGTTTGCATGAGTTGTTATTTTAGACAAGGGAAAAGATTAATTACTTTACAAGAGTTGAAAACAAGATTATCTCACAAGGGATATTCAAAGAGCACCCTTTTTATGTTCTGACCCATGTAGGAGTTTACTTTAATTCTTTAATAACCATTGAAAGTAATCTTTATGTGCATGTAGTATGCTAGATTTTTAAAAGATATTGAAATCTTCTTGTGTGGTCCATGTGATTTAATACATTACATCTAATGCATTCATTCATATTCATCGCAATGTCATGATGTAACATGAGAATATCTATGAACGCATATTAAGGTTCTAAGGCCTAAACATTTAAAGCATCCTTGGGTATAAAACTTTTATATGAGTACCCGCAAATACTTGTTATGCTTCCATTCAGCTAACCAATGCACTCTATCTTATTTGTTAAAGTAATGCATGCCAATCTTGGTAAATCAATTTTGGTTGCTACTAGTTATGCATTTGATATAGAGTTTGCAGTATAATAGTTGTGTGCCATATGGTGTGATGTGGGGAAGAAATTGCATGGTCACTTGACTATTATTATTTTATGGTATAATATTGAAAAATAATTTCTGATAATTCAATAACTGGCACAAAAGGGGTATATGTGTAAAAAGGTTGTGAAAGTATGTTTTGCTCATATTTTCTTGATGCAACATATAAAGCAAGATAATAAGGAAAGTGAAACATTCTAATTTTTGAAATGATGAAAGTGCAAAAGATTGTATTATATGAATCTTAACATCTCACAAATATGGTTTGTTAAGTGTTCATGGTGTCATGGTGTATAGTATATCTTACAACTTTGGATAACAGATCAAACAAGAAAACCTAAGGATATTTTATTAACAACTATAGGTTCGGATAACTATGTAGTATGATGATGTTATCATACTAAAATGATATGTAGACACTAAGTAAACCACAGTTTCATTGAAATCAAGATTTCATAATTATAAAGATTGGGAAGGATAAAAACATTACCATGGAGCACAATAAGGAGGAAAACCAAAAGGTAGCCAAGGAAAAAGGAGGCTCACTTGTAAGAAGAAAGGTCTCCAGGAATGAAAAAGGAAGTGCTTAAAATTAGAGACGTTCTACACTAACGTTATAAAGTGGTATAGCCTTTCATATCATACACTAAAGTCAACTAAGGTTATGGAAACACAAGAGGGACAAAATTGTTATGTTGGATGCAAAATCCTTATGAATTTGAATTTGACAATAGCTATGTAATCCTCTTGCAAGACATAACTATCTAAATGGTGGTTAATGTTTTTATTGTGACTAAAGATAGTAGTATCTAGAATATAAAGGATTCCTTAACATGTTTTTCATGTGGAAAATTGTTAAAAGAATCATGCAAAATATTACCCTAATGCCCAACCTTAGAGTGTTTTTGGGAATATCATGGATTTCATTTGTTTATGTCCTTTCACTACTTTGTAAGGATTCTATGGTTAACTTTTAATATAGCGTTACTCAAAAATGTAAATGGTTATTTAATGATTATATGCTTGCATTGGTAACTTTACATTATTAATATACATGAGCATTCAATCATTGAACATAGTGTGAATTCGCTCTTAACCAAGATATGATTTGTCATTAAAACCAAAATAAATTGCAATACCTTGCCAATTATTTAAATTTGTATGTAAAATATCTTTACTCTCTGCATGAACAATGTTATAAGTTCTTAAAACTAGGAAAGTTCTAATTTATGATTAATTTCAACCCTCTTAATTGAGATAGGACCATGTGGAATATAAAAAACTCATCATTTGTTCAACTACTCCATTGTTCTTTTATTATACCTTATAGAAAACTAAGATCTTCAATGACCTCATTTTCTCTTCTACATAAATTTGATGCATGATAACATAGATTAATTAAAATGTTCATTACATGGATGGGGTACAAAATTAACTAAGAATTTTATGGCGTGGTAAAACATTAAAGTTAAAAATTGAGTTGATGTTCAAAGTTTCATGTAAATCCTTGTTATATGATATGTATATATGAGTTGGAACATCTTTTTTAGGCTTGATAATTACTTCAAATCAATTTAGTACTATGACATGTTAAAAATGTGTGTTATAATTGCAAAACCATGAGTGTTAGTGCATAAAATTCCTTGTGGAAAATTCAAACCTTAGCTTAGTACATAAACAATAAAATGACACTTCAAAATTAAAGATTAATAAAAATAAATCTTGTAAAACACCCTTTTCTCATATATATGCTAGACAAGCATTAGGCCATGTCTAGCTTGGGTCATGGGACTCAAACATTTAACATTTAAAGGGAACCTAGTTGGTTTCTAAGGTGTGTATGTCCCTCAATTTCTAGTTGGGAATGTTGGAAGGGCTTTTAGACATTAACTATATTGAAATATTTATTTAGATTTTGTGCTTGTTATTACCTTTTCTATTAAAATTTAGTAGATATTCATGGTAATGCTTTAGATTTGATTAATTCAAGTGGTTTTTTGATTCTAGATTCTTAGAATGACAAATATTTGCATGGAACTATAATCTAAATTGTAGGTACATTTGACAATGTGATATTGGATTTTGTTATGATCATAGTTTTGAAAAAAAATAACTTTCATAGACTTCTACATCAACCTAAAAAGTGGGGCTTATTTTATTAAACAGATGAACTTTTTAGTATTCATTGTCTCAAATGATGGCATATCAAAAGATCTCAATAAGAGTTAGAGTATAATTGATTGGAAAACGCCATAAACCATCCATGATGTTAAGAGATTTTTTTGGCCTAGTTAACTTCTGTAGGAGGCTTGCTAAGCGCCTTACTACCATACCTACACAATAATTGGGAAATAATCTGAAACGATTAAGCAATATATGATCCAAGCACTTACACTCTAACTTCAAGACTACTTTATTTTTTTGAGGTGTTTTGTGATGCCCTAAACATAAGAATAAGAGGTGTCTATAACTAGAAAGAATTATTGATAATTTATTTTAATGGAAAATATAGAATGGTATGGGAAAAATTTAGTCAATGTCAAAGAATTTTTTAGCACTTTTAAACCTTCAGGAATTGGAAATGTTTATCCTACCCCAATAATTTCTTCCTTAATTAGCAAAAAAAAAGTTTTAAAGGATCTAAATTCTTACAATATGCTAAAACCATTATGTGCAAAGTGGGATGAATTTCTTCTAAGTTAAACTTTTGTACTCAAACATAGTTCTAGTGTAGAAAAAAGGCAGCCATTGACTTAATAAAAATGTAAACTTATCATATTTTATGTCTTTGTCCTTAGCATTAAAACTATATCTAACCTGTACCTAAATAACGTTGACTTTGAAGTCATTTATAGTGAACAAGTTGCCAATCTAACGAAGGCAGCATTTGACATATAAGTATAAATGTTTATCATTTTGTTATTAGAAATCTTGCAAACTACCTACATCTACTATGGATTTCTTAGGTTAGGATGTATTAAGAGGACTAGCAAACCATTTCAAGCAAGACAAAACAACTATGGCTATTGGTGATAGGGTTTATTTGCTAGCATTAAAATGTCAAGTCTCTCAAATAGTTCTCTAGTGTATGACGTATATAATCACTAAACTTCATGTCGATAACCCTAGATTTTACTCCTCATTGCTCATACTATCATGATCGTAAGAGGACTATAATGTGGACTTTGTCCTTCAAAAGTTGAAAGCCATTGGATGGATTGACATTATCTTTTTTAGTGGCTGATTAATTCACAAAAATGATCATATTCATCCTATTCTATAGAACTTCTAATGCCTTACACCTTGCTCTACCATTGTTTAAGGAAATTATAAAGCTTCATGGGTTGATGAAGACCATAGTCATAGATAGGGGCATTCATTTCTTTACAACCTTTCAAAAATACTTTGGCACTTTATTGGAACAAAGTAAAGATTCTCATTTCCTTACCACTCCCAAATTGATGGTGAAACTCTAACAATCAATCATAGCTTATGAATTCTATTACAATATTTTCTGGGATTGGACATACTAGGATTTACTTATACAATTTCCAAAGCAAGCATATAATAGTCTCATAAATAGATCAATAGTAATATGCCCTTTCAAAGCCAATAGTGGATATAAACCTCATAACCTAATTGACTTATTCCTATAATCTATTTAAGCTTACATATCTAGCTTCATTATCTTCTATTTCATTTAAGAATAAACTTAAATATATTCACATTAATTCCAATCTATTGTAATTAAATCATAAACTTTATTGGATATTTCACTTATAGGATGTCTAGGCTCATACCTTGTGTATTTAATAATGAAATTTATCATACAAAACATGGAATCATCAATTAAGGAATGGCTCACACATGCTTAGAGGCCCACCTTGGACATACTTGAGGCATATTTGATTCAATTTGATGGTTCAATAAGAATTCACCATCTCTATATGAACCTCATAGGATATTACTACTAAATTTGTCTATCTCCAGCCTATAACCCACGGACATTTCAAACATGTTGTCAAATAATTCATTCATAACTTGCTACTAACTAACACATAGTTGAGGGGCATGGTGCCAACATGACAAATGTACCACCTCCAATCTTAGGTAAATCATCAATAGTTTTAGGCTCATAAAGCAACAATTAATGTGTAGAATATAAAAAAGAGTGTCTTATTAGCTTAGCTTACTATCATATCAAGCAAATAACCACAAAAAGAATTCATCACTACCCCAAGCCTATTAACAAAGCTAGTGTGAACAAATTATACATTGATGCTAGATATGTAAGGATATTTGATTTGAGTAATATATAAAAAAGATGAGTGAGTAACACAATGAATTAAGATAGGGAGGTGAAAGAAAGAAATCGTAGTTGGTAATGGAAAATTAGGGAGATGGGTGCTTATGCATCCTTTAGAAATTTTTCACTTTGATTTTCTTATATCTTAATGATTTAAATGAAGGCTTTTGTCATTCAATGATGTTATTCTTCACTCACTTGATCCTAATTTCTCCACCAATGCCGGTGTTAAATGGAACATTAAACAATTATTATTTGTGACTACTTGACATGATATTACGCTTTGCTATTTCTAATAATTAAGAGACCAAAAATTCATAAAAGAGACAAACTTTAGTGAAAGATAAAAATTACAATCACAAATTATTAGTTAGCTATGAACACAAAAAAATTTCTTTACAATAATTACTTTCACATTTTTTAATATTATATACTATTTTAATTACATCATGTGGCATGTTTTTCAAATTCATTGTTATTTCTTCAACAAAAATGCAAAAAAAAATTATTTTAAAATATTATTTCATTGATATATAACAAAATCACTCTAAATACTTAAGTTATTTTATTTAAAGAAAATTGCAACTTCAAGATTTTAATATATTTTTATCAAGAAATAATTCTTAATTATACAAATCTTTATTAACAACTATAAAAAAATTTCATAGATTCAAATGTTTTTAATGCCATGATTAGAATATTATTTTTTCAATAAACAAAATAATTTTCAATGCTCATTAATTTCTATTGGTGCAATTTTGTAATTACATATCATTCAAAAGTAATGTTATATATTTTTGCAATATTATAAACATCTTTTGTTAAACCCTTTGTGTTTACAAGACTATTTTAGCTTGAATAAAACCGTTATGTTATTTTGCTAAAAAGTTTCATTAAGTTAGAATAGATGAGGCTTCTCATGGACAATTAAGCATATCATGTCGAGATATAACAATTACTTGACCCAAGAAAAAAGCAAGGTTGAGTAACGCTTGGTGAAGGTCATTGTTGAGCCATGTTTATTAGTACTAGGATGTGAAATTTAAAATAATTTACCTAATGAACTAGGTTTCGATGAGGTTAAGTGGCTAAAAATTATCAATATTTCTCTTTGCTTAAGGCATGCATGTTATCTAGCTTGCTTTACACATAAATATTTCGTAGATACATTTAGTCAAGAATATCAGTTTGCAAAGCCTAATAAAGTAGGAAATTCAAATCTAATAAATTAAAAAATATGGATCAACTATTTTAATCATACTTGTATGATGGATTGATCATATAATATGACTAGCTAGCAATGAGGTGTGATAGATAGTTAGACAAGAGCGGTTCTAGGCTATGTTCATTGAATATGTTATCTGCATATGAATGATACACATATTGCATAAGTACAAATCTAATTTTCCCAAGTATCAGGCAACTTGTTTGCATAAGTATGTTAGGTATGTTCTATAGTTTTTCTTATTTTACATGTAAAATCTACTTTACTAATATGGGATTATTTTCCCATAGAGGTAATAGTTTAAACTTAGGCATTGAGCCTATTTCGACTATAGAAGCACAATTCAACTATTATATGTGTGTAATACTTTATTTACTATGAGATTAATGGATGGGGAAGGCTTTGTACATGTAAAATAATTTTCATCTTACAATATAGTCTAGTGAAAAACCAAGACATTAAAATCTAAATTTAGAGAGTTTTGCTGCTAAAAAATATATGATATGTTCAATGCATAGTTTTGCTTCTTTTTTAGCAAGAGAAATACACAATTTTAAATTATGTAATAGGTTGGGTGACATGAATATTATAGCATCATATTTTTTTATTTTGATTAGATAATATAATTAGTACATGACATATTACTAATGACTAATTTGGCAAAAACATTGCAGTTCATTTCATTTCCATTTGATGATTTGTTTGGATCCATTAAACATAATTGTAATATTTATATAAATGGGTCCAAATATAAAAAGGATATTATTCATTTTGCATGTCATAGAAGAAAAGTTTTATTAGAATATAGTCAATCTTTAAGAAAGGGATTAGATGAAGAATAATGTTATTTTGATCATCATCCATCACCATGTCATCATCATTTTGTTCCACATTAAGCTACTTTGCACATTATTACTTTGTTACTTCCATTGAGCTAAATTATTTGTCTCTCACATTTCTTTAACTATAATTTTGTGTGCCTGCTACATAAATTGATTTGAGTTAAAAGACCTTGTAATTAAACTTTTTACATGGTTTCTTCATTGCATTTTAGGACATTGTATAATTTTTCATATTGGACTTTTACCAAGTTGTAAGGGTTTTGCATGAATATTTGTAGGTTACTTATGACTAGTGCTATAGGTTTGTTTTTTTGTGTGTAGGGTTCTTTCATCTCATAATTGAAGGTTTTTGTGGGCTAGATCATACAATCATTTTTCTTATTCTCGTAGTCCTTCTATCCTTCATGTGCAACCTTGGTTCCCATACCTCAAAGTTTTTCTTGGTTCTTCTTTCTCACTTAGGTAGCAAACTGGGTGTTACATAATCGTTGAAAATATTTAGTAAAGAGTTGCATGAGAGGACAAAGGTCCTTTACTAAGTCACTAAAATGAGGAGGAAATCAACACCATTCTAAAAGAGCATGCTAAGAGGAATTTAAGGAAAGTTCAAGACTAGTATATGATCTCAAATGCATCCCATAAAAGCTCTCATTCCATTCGAATTGTTTGTTAATTAATCAATAATGAACAACATCCTAGGGAGAAATATTAGAAGAGTAAATAAATAAAGCCCATGTTAGTAACTTAAACATCTTTTTAAAGAAAAAACATTTAGGTTTAATTGTGCTGATTGAGCATATGTTGTAAATGAATTTAATTGTTTAAGTTGATGAGGGAGTAGAAATTTGATCATTATCTATGTAACACATCTAACAAAACTTTGGTTTTTGATTGTATTAGATTGCAAATTATTAATTAATGATGAGAATTCATTTATGTACTGGTCAAACACTTAACAAGAAATTGATTTGTTCATTGATTTTTTATTTATGCCAAAATCTCTTGTAGGAAAAGGAAAAGTCTTTGGAAAACTTATATAATGTAGTAAGATTATTTTTAACACTTGGCTTCTGGGAGAAGATTTCAATGTATTTGTATCAGTTAATGAATAAAAAGCAAATTCCTTAAGAAAGCTGGAGGAGGTGTAGCATTTCTTAGATTGAATAAATTATTGTCGGCTAAAAGATCTATTGTTCATTAGTTGTTGATTCATTTTGTTTAGGAAAAGGAATTAGAAATGGGGTTTTTCAAGGGTTGATAGTATTTTAAGGAATACAACTTGCTAAGATTTAGCTATAGAATCCATTATAGAACATCTTTGTAAACAGGTTTAGATCTCACTCCATAAGTGCTAAAATTGATAATGGTGTTAGCTTCAATGCAAAAATAATTTAGACTTTAAAATATGTAGTTGCATATACATTCATGAAAACAATTGCAAGGAATTATGTAAATAAAAAAATTGAATAAGTTTGAAGGCTTTGTACATCAAGCTAAAGATGTTTAGGGAAAATTTAAAGCTTTGGAATAAATAGAGATTTTTGTAAAAGTTTTTAGGCTGTTAAACATGAAGAATTTCTAAAACAAACTTGAAAAATTTAAAGCTTTCTGAAGTGATCACGCAAGAGGTGACCATGTTACAACATATGATTACTTATTTGATGCAACTACTATGAAGAAGATGTATTTGTATCAAATAAAAGGAATTAAATAACTCATATATAGGGAAAAATATAATTTTTCCCATGTCATGGTAGATGAAACAAGAACATGATTAAATATAAATTATATGAAAGATATCTTGGTTCCATTCATTTAGAAGGAAGAAAAGTTTCAAGAGATGACTATTCACTATTATCAAAAATTAATAGTTGTTATTGATTGTTTAGATAATGAAATTCTTCTTTGCTGTGTCCCTTTAAAATTAGTAAATCAGACAATGTGGACTTAATGAAAGAGATTATCTTTAGTGAGATAAAAGTGAGTGTGTTTTAAATGGATCAACATGGATTGATTCGATGGACAATGTTTCATTAAATGTTGGGATATCATTGTTGAGGATGTACCACTCGTAGTGGAGATTTTGTTGTGATGCTAACCCATCCTTAATGAAAAGACAAGTGCCAATTTATTGTTGAATAAAGACAATAAGAATCTAAAATCATTTAATGATTAAAGATCAATTTATATGTGTAATTTTTTTTAAAAAGGTATTTGCTGATAGGCTTTTACACTTGCATTAAAAAACAATTTCACTTGAATATATAGTCTTTGTTAAAAGGAAGAGAGATTATTGGTAATATTCTACTTGCTCAAGATTTAATTGAGTCTTTTATCGTGTAAGAGAGAAGAATTGCATGATAAAGTATATTTAAGGAGTGCATATCACTCTATTGCTTGGGATTTCAAAGCTAGTGTTCCCACAAAATTCAAATTTGATAAAACTTTATCAATGTGACTATTAATATTCTTTTCAGCTCCATGATCTCCATCATCATTGGCCAATGTTTATTACAAGCTTTAAGTGGGCCAAATTATTGGAACCCACTTTCTTTCCTAATATTGATGTTAGCGAAATAGTTTTTTTCCAATGCCGCAGATAAGCTTCAAAATTATCGAAAACATGTCATACAATGCTCAATTGAAGGATTATAAAACCATTACACATGCAGCAAAAGTATATGATTTTATTGTGAGGGACAAATGAATAATGCATTTATATTCTATTAAAAGAGTTGCAAGAAAAAGTGGACTTTAAATAAATTAATTAAAAGGAAAGTTCTTTATTAAAAAAAGTGAAAGGTTGTTGGAAAATAAATAAGTCAGAAGCATGGCTTTTAGTGTGTTAAACTTGCAATTAATTGTCTATATTTTCCTCTTTACATTGGGGTAAAGAAAAGTAGCTACTTCCAACATATAATTTAAAAACTAGAAAGGAAGACGGTGGGCTAGAAGAAGAAGCTATTCTCAATTAAAAGTAGACTTATCTTGGTGAAGCATGTATTGAAATCAATCTTCACATACTTTTTAATGATAGATAAACTTCTTAGAAATATTTTGAATAGAGTGGAATTGAGACTGAATGGCTTTGTCAGGAGTAATCCAATTGAGGTGAATATACATTGTTGGTCCAATTGAGAGAATATCAACTTATAGGCTATATAAAATGTTTATGGACATAAGAAGTTCAAGGACGCAATGAAAAACAAAGTTCTTCTACAAACATATAATGGACATTGAAACCATGAGCTCCATTTAGACAAGTTATATTCCAAGTAAATATGGAAATTTGCACAAGAAAAGAACATTTGATGTGTGGAATGAAAATGGGACAATAAACTTGCAATCAAAATGGGATATTATTAAGAAAAAATTTTTGTAATGAATTCAAACTTCTTTTCCTAGAACTCTATATGTCAATAAAAGATTTGAACTCTAGTTTCAAATAGTCTTAAAAGATTACTATTTTTTGAAATTTTGGGAAGTTTTTTAGTTTTAGAAGGCATTCCATTTAGCGAGCATAGTTGTTTACCATTTTTTATTTAGTAAACAATTTATGGAAGCAAGGTGATAATCACTTTAGTTTGTAGAATATTATGCAGATTCTTCTATTTCTTGTTAATAAGAAGACTTGGAAAGCTAAAAATGTTCTAAAATATGAGAAAAAAAATTGTTTGATCTAAATCTTTTTATTTAGTTGAATTTTCTAAATTGCACCACTTCTTAAAGCTTTTAGCTCATATCATAAGCATAGAAAGGCAAGTTTATAGTTTTTAGGCTAGCATCAACTAAAAAAAATAAGAACCAAACATTGGGAAGTAATTATATCAATTCCACCCCTACTTTAGATGCAAAATCTTAACAATCATGGCTTCTCCAACTACAAAGATTTATTTCTATGCTTTGAAGAATGATTCAAAATCGCATTGTGAAAACAATTGACGTCTTCTTTAGAGTTGGAATGAAAAATATACAATGGAGTAAATTCCTAAGCTTTTCTGCAAAGCATGATATACTGAAATAAAAAAAATCAATTTATTAATTATTGAGTTGGGCTACAATATAATGATCAAACTAATGTGAGTTTAAGCAGAAATATATTTACAATTGTCCCACTTTGATAATTATATTAAATAAAAAATTAATTCATTGCAGATTGTTGGAGTAAGAAATATAAAATGGTTAAGAAAGTTGCCTCTTTCATTAAAATGTAGTAGAAAAATAATCTACCTCAGAAGCATTGGATATGTTATGGCTTTCTAAACATTGTAAAGCTTTGGTTATGATGGTTGAAGCCCAATTCTATACATTCATTCATCATGATAGATAAGATCTATCATTTTGAGCAACACAAGGATGATATGTATTAGTTGTAGGTATCGCAGTGTTGTTTGAAGTTTGCATGGGATTCATGCAGTCATTGAATTAGTCAGTGATTTAATTTACAATGGCTCAATAGCTCAAAACTTTAGTGTATAGCTCAACTTTAGAATCAATCACTTATGATATAAACTTGCTGTTGGAGACATTGTTCAAATGTGCAAGACACGATGTTAGAGTGATTTCTCATTTGTTCTAAGACAATTGGTAGTGTGCATCTTGTTCACTAATAGTGCGCATCGCCATCATATGTTCATTATCTCAAAAAGATCAAACAAGCATGTTGAATGCAACTAAGGGTTGCAGTATTGTAGAATATTTATTATAAAAGATATGATATGCAAAAGAATTTTGTCCAAAGATAACACTTTGGTAAGGTACATATTATTGTATTAACAAAATTATTACATTGTCACACTACGTCGAGAATTAGGACTGTTCTTCAGTTGTGAGCATTGTTAGCCAACAATCATTATCAAGAACTTTTTAGGCTTTTCATGCAGTTTAGTTCATTTAATTCAATTTGATTATTATTTTTAAGTCATGTGAAAATATAAAGCAAACCAATAAAATTTAATAAATTTAATTACTACCAAAATATAGCTTTTTTTTAATTATTTGACTTTTTATGTTTACATTAATGTATTTGTTGGCATTGTATTGGTGAAGTATTATCTATTGATATGTCTTTTATATATTACAAATAACTTATAAAGATTTTTTGACCTTATAATTATGATTAGTTTTATTTATTTTTTGTTGATTGTATTTTTCATCATTAAATTACAAAATCATATTTATTTAATAGGCAATGTAATTTTATTTTGACATATTAATTGTATTAATCAATAAATAATATTTTTATTCTTTTTCTTGATATATGTATCTTTTATCAACTAATCTACTATGTGCCTAAGTTTTTACCATTGCAGTTCATTTTTAATGTTTATGGCTCTTGTCCTTCATTACTAAATACAAGTCATTTTTAGTAGAATGTTGGGCATTAATCACAAGGATAATTTTTTGAAACTTGTTATACTAAAGTTTTTATTTTTTTAAATGTTCTATTTGGATATTTATTTTTTAATTTCATGATATACTTCTTAAATTTATAAAAAAATATAGGCATTATGTGTATTTTAATTTATAAATTAGTTGTTTAGACTATGTTTCACTTTTTTTTGGAATGCATTATTTTCTTTAAGATATTTTTTTAGAGTTTATAGTTTTGGCAAAGATATTTTGTAAGATGGTATATGATTTATATAGTTTTATTGTCACATATTTATATATGTCTTTTAATGTTTTTGGTATATTTACGGTATTAGTAATTTTTTAAATTTTTATCAAAAATAAGTCACAATAAAGTATTTGTTAAGATAATGCTATAAGAAAATTTCAGGATATTTTTAGAATTGATAAATAGACTATTTAAATGTCTATGGAACTATGCCTTTAATTTAGTAATTAAATGTTAATTAGTAATTGAAGTTTGACTAATTTGTATTGCTAACAAAAATAATGCGTAAACATATATAGCTCAATGTGTTTTGTTTTGAAATGTGTGCATATTTTATTTTATTTATAACTAAAAATCTTTGTAGTTATTAAAATTTTTACTTTTTGAGATATAAAATGAACTATTCTGATTTAATTTTGTGTATTGCATAGATGTGAAACATGCCACTATTAAAGAATTGGGTACATTTTTAAAATTCACAAAGCAAAGGAATTAGCATATCTTTTAGGTTAAGTAGAAGAAACCCTTTTATAAGAAAAAATGCTTTCATCCAATTTTTGCAAGATATAAAACACTCAAATTTCTTTTTTTGATGAGTATCTTGTTGTTTAAGGTAAGCCAAAGAACTTGATGTACATTCCAAAAGTGATTTAGCTTGGCATTACTAATTTCAATAATAGCTTATACAAATATGATAGTTTGATCATACCAAAGTGATAAGAATACAGAGGTGGTATTTTTGATAGACCATCTATCTAACAATTCCATTTTAGATACAAAAGTTTACCATACAATTATGATATTGATGAACATATTGTAAGGTGTACAAGTAAAACACTTATTTGTTTATTTTTAAGTTATCGTACAATAGTTTTTCTCAGATTGTACATGTATAATACAATTATCTTTTTTAGTTTGCACTTCTTACCTTAACCAATGATTTCTCTATTACGATAAATAAAAACATATTTTTGTGACATCATTATAACAATTTTATCATAAATCCTTTCACATATTTGTAAATAAAAACGGTCATTCAAGTAAGTCATACTATGTTGTTTTGTATGTTGAAACTTTATGCGAATAAATAAAATAAAATGTGGATGTACAAATATTTTTAATCTAAGGAGACGATATTCAATGGTTTACACAATGCAATGCTAACCTTGATATATAGAAGTTATGAGAGAATTTGTTAACATGTACGACAGATTATATTAATTTAAGTTCCACTTATTCATAAAGGAAAGCTTTAATAATTCTACTAGTTGTGTAACACCATGACCTTTTTAGCAACATTTGTTTTGTAAATTCTATAGTGGAATGAAACCCATGGACAACTAATGTACATGGTGAGCAACCATCCCTTCACCTACCTTATTTTGAAAATAGAAGTTGTAATAAATTTTTTTTTAATGATTCTCATGTCATATTGGCTTTAATGAACCTCATCCCTTTATGGATTGGTTGCTTATCTAATCAAAAGATTGGTTCATCTTGCTCGGATATATTTACCCAACACATCTATATCTACTTTGTAGTAATGCAATCCTACAAAATATTTAATATCATCTATACACAATAAATTTTATTAAGATATCCATGATGCACATACAATTCATAGTGAAATATACACCTTTTAAATGCAAAATATAAAATATTTGCATAGTTAACAACTAGGAAATATCAATGCAACATTTACTATAAAGAAAACATCATCACTAAACCTAAGACTTCATGAAATAAAATGCTAAATCTTCAACACTACTAAGACACACTATGTTAAATGATCACATTAGAGTTTTTTAGCTTATCAAGCAGAACAAATACATTACCTAAGATATTATCATTGATGAATTGCATTGATCACTAACTCAACAATGAACTCTAAGAGACTTAACTTATTTTATATAAATTGTAACCTCTTAAATTTTGTGACACACTTATCTATAACCTAGCTAAACATGATGATTAGTGTCCCATTATCAATGTGTCCCATGATGGTTTGAAGAATATTTAGCAAACCTCAGTCATATTGGGAACATACGATTATGTAATTTTGGTGTCATATGAAAATAGTTAATACCTTAATGTTCCCAAAGAGTTGTCAATAAACATGTACACTCCTTGATAATGAAATCTAGCACATCCATAGTCCATGAGTTGTGCTCAATATGTATGTTGTAGTTCACCAAGTTTGAAGTATATAATAATATAACTAGCATCCCACAAACTATGGAGTTTAGTCAAATGAATTGGGACATCCCCTATCAAACAATAATATTAAGATGAAATTGAAAAAAAATTGGGGAGTATATGATCATGCAATATGAAACTCTATATCTAGGGAGTCTACTCATGCATTGTGGTACCTCCATTATCAAAACTATGTCCATAATATCATCAGACCTCCTTCCTAGTCCATGGAGTCCAAAATGTTTGGTGTTCTGCTTCACAACCTTGTGCTTTGATCTTGGGAGGAATGAAGATAATATTCTTAAGATTCTCTTATTGTGTTATTTATACAAGTGCTAGAAAATTGTTACTATATATGACAACCTTTGATAAGATATTGGGAAATACTCTAAACGCACCTTAATAAATTATTTGAGCTTATGTTAAGGCACTTCTTAAACTATAATTTTTTTTTATCTAGGTGATCTTAAGGTTTTATCAAAACCCTACTTAACTATATATGTTTTTCCAACCACCTTGATTTGACACATATGACCTACCTTTTATCCATTCTTATATTTGGATCATAGAAGCCATTTAGGTTCTCACAAGCCCACAACTATAATTTGGGCATGCTAACCTTAGTTGTTTAACTTTCTAGCCACATTTACTGCAATTTTATGAAAAAAATAAAGAAAACAACTCTAAACATTTACAATAATCCTTGTTATTTTAATCATGGTTTTCTTTTTAATTTTTATCACTATTCTATAGAAATTTAACTATGGGCAAGCCCTTAGTACTAAGATTTCTCAAACTATCCTTTGAAGGACACACTAAGAGCTCCTAGTAGGATGCATCCATCTATGGCTATTGTTCATCTTAGACCTCAGGAAGAATATGCAACTAATTTGGATTAATTTCTATGGCTAGGCAAATTCTTGAGGATATTAAGAAACACTAAACTAGTTAGTGATTCCAAAAGCCTAATGGAAATGTTTGCTAAATTGAGACATTATTGTTGCATCTTTATAAAAAATAATTACTTTTTATTGTTCATGATGTTAACATTCTACATGGCATACAACTCAACCTTGTTGCCATCCAATTCAGCACTTGTAATAGTAAGAAAGTGACTCCATTTTAGTTAGCCATCCTCCATCATCGATATGTGTGCTTAGCCTATGATGAATTCGATAGTGTTCCCATCAAACTTTCAACCTAATATTGCAATATTGTAAAGTACATTTTTAGACTTCTAATGTTTTATCTTTCAATACCTTGGATATTATGTAGTTCCAAAAATATTGAGTTACATCCTTCTTTAATCCACTCCATAAAATGTGGTTTTGAGATACTTAAACATGTTGGTCTCTTAGGGTTAAGTAGATAATTGGTTGCCATGAGCTTCACTTTTACTAGCCGCTCTTTGAACTTCTACTACTATGCAACATGCAACTTACCAAAATTAGTTAACAGACAACCCCTTAAGGAAAAATCCTTAAACTCACTATGTTTTAGTCAAGAAATCTCAACGTAAAGGTTAGGGTCCCATGAATGAAGTGACCTTAGCTCATCAAACTAATTGACATGGATGCTAGGTGCAGTATGTTGAGCAACCAAATTGTGCTCAACAAACTAAGATTTGATAGTTGTGCTCCTAATCAAAGAATTAACCACTTAAAGTTATCCTATTTTTGCAATATATAATACCAAGATCATAGTCCTTAGTGAGCTACAAATATTATCAGTACCTCAAGTTAAGCTCACTTTGAGAGAAGAAATATTTTAGGATTTTTTTTATTAGTTAAAAGCATATCCTATGCAATATGAAAGTAATCTAGCCATAACATGAGATAAAACACCACTTCTATAAACTCCAAGTCATGCATTTAGTAGTTACATTGATTTTCATGCAAGTGTTGAGATGGATATGCTTCTACTCAATAGCACTATGCAAGAACTACTTTTAAAGAAGTGGGTTATACAATTTTTGAACCTTTGTTGGGTCTTCGATATAATAAAGATTGGATCTAAAGCCAACCAATAAATTGTTCAAAAAAGCTTTGTATGCACCATTTACTCCAAGAGAAAACCACACCATATGCTATTAACCTAGTAAGATGGGCTATAGTTATAGAGAAACTTCACAAAACAAATATTCTAATGATCTACAAAACCTTAGAACTATTGTTATATAAAACTGCATAAAGTCTCTACCACTCAATGATAATTGAGATCTTGATGGGATACATTGGAGTATTTAGCTTTAAGAATATGACTCAGGAACACTTCCTAATCCAAGCAAAAGGAGCACTTAAAAAATAGTTCACAAAATTTTTTTCTTCTCACATACAGTGAGGTTCATGAATAAATAAATAGATAAAACTATTGAGGAGTCATTTGTAGGTGTTGATCATAAGATTCATAAGTACACTAAGTGAATTAGATTGCCCAATGGGAAATCCTTTATATCACTTTGATTTTATATTAAAATAATATTTTATAATTATTTATGTTTGCTGGTTAAGTCATTAGTATTCTATTTGGGAGAAAAAAATATTATTGGACTCATCTTGATGAGTTTTGTCTATTTAAATGTGTATTTCTATATTTGAAAATATTTTGTTTTCACATTTTTTGGCTTGCTTAATGAGGTATTTCGATTTGTACCAAATTTGATGATCAATGATGCTATGCTTGTCTGCTTAATATTTTGGAATACAACTTATCCGCACAACTTATATCATTTCATCAAATATTTCATTTTAATTTTGTTATGCTAATATATTACTCTAGTTGTATTTGATTGGAATTTAGAGAATAACATCGAATGGATTTAATTTTAATTTTCTTGCTTGATCTCCTTAAGTAATTTTCATTAACTAGCGATATTCTAACTTGAACTGTTCGTAAGAATTTGTAAGATGCATTGACTTTCTATTTCAAATATTTTCGAAAAATACTTTTTGATCTTTTTGAAATGAGTTTTCATTCAATTACTTAATCGAATATAATTGAAAAAGCTATAACCACATATAAATGCATGAATGCGTATATTATTGTATATTATGGTATATGATATTATGCATTAACCTAACATAAATAAAAACTTTTACTTTTGTTTTCAAAATAACTATACTATAATTTGTCCTTTACATTAGATTTGTTTTCTCAAATGATATTGTTTCAATCTATCTCATTTCTTTTTTAATATAAAGTTATGTAACATAAAAATGGTAATTTATTACTATTTATGTTTATTTATTTTTTAATATATAGTATTTCTAAATGAGGTTGATTGAGATGAAGAAAACATCATGTGACTCATCTCTACAAGCTCTTTCTAATTAAATATTTGTTTCCATTGTTTAAAATATTTTATTTTCAGTGGATTTTGCAAGGCTTATAGACATTTGAAATGGTAGTAGATTTGATGATTGAGGGAAGATGTATTTGATCTACTTAGTATCTTGGAGTACAACTTTCTTGTAAAATTTGTCAATTGTTAAAATGTTTTGATTTAATTTGTTCATATTATTTTGATGCTCTAAACTTCATCCCTTGTGACTTTAAATTCTTTTTATTTTCTTATCATATTTTAATTGACACTTTTTTAAGCTTTAATATATATGTAATCAGTATTCAAATAAAATTTTTTTAATATTTGTACTTATTTGATCTAATAACGCATAGTAGCTCCTAAAGAAATTTGATCAATATGAAATTAAAATCATTGAACTCGTCTAGATGAACTTTATCAAACTAAATATTCATTTTAACTATTTAAATATTTTATTTTCTACATCTTTAACAAAGTTTAATAGATATTTTGATTCATTCCTAATTTGATGACCAGTGAACTTACACTCGATCTAGTTAGTACCATGGAAGATAGCTTTCCAAATAATTTATCTGATTACCTCAAGTGTTTTGCTTTGATTTGCATATATTGTTTTCTAACTCTTTTCTTTTATTATATGGCCCTCATATCATTTTTATTTAGTTATGTTATGTTGTTCAATTTATCACATTTTAGGGTAAATATATATCTAATCAATACTAAAATGACATGTTATTAACATTTACACTAATTTAATTTTGAAATTTAAAGTATTTTTTAATGTGCTATAATCGAGATAAAATAACTATCATTGCTCTCATCGCCATGATCTCCTTCCAAATAGCTATGCATTTATATATTTTTTAATTTTTTAAATTTTGACTTTCGATAACCTACACAAGAAATTTTGAATAGTAACTTATTTGATGATTGATGATGTTACATTTGATCACGTTAGCATCGTTGTTTGTATCACTGACATACAATTTATCTCATTTGTTTAAATTTTATTTGTTTTGTTGTATTAGTAGGTAACTTTCTATAAGTTATTTGTAATGGAAAAATTGTTTGTATTTTAATATTAAAATAGTAATTGATTTTTATTTTGCTAATTTACTTTGGTAGCATGCAAAAAGTTCTAAAATGGTATGATCGAGATGAAGCAAATTTTGTTTGACAAGTCCTGATCAGTTCTGTCTTATTAAATATTAATTTTTTCATTTTTGATATATTTTCTTTAAAGATTTTGCATGCGTTAAGGTTTATTTTGATTCACATTTAATTTTATAATTAAGGATGATGAACACATTGTCTTTGCTTCTTGGAATGTAACTTTCCCAACAAATATATCTCATTTTTTTCAATCTTATACTTCAATTTTGTTATATTACTATGAAACTGTAATGCTCCTCACACATTACCTTTACAATATTTTTGAATTCGTTATAATTCCTTTATTTAATTTAACTAATTTCAACTATAATATGTATCTTCTTATTATTGAAATAATAATTTCTTTTAGTTTATTCTTATTTATTTTGTTAATTTACACAAATTCCAAATGAGGATCAATCAAGGAAAAGTAAACACCATTAGACATGGCTCAATGGAGATCATTCAATTAAAGATTTTTTACGTTTTAAAAATATTTTCTTTTATATGTATATGGAAGTTTTCAGGAGTTATTTCAATTTATTCCTATTTTTATGATTAAGATTGTTACACTAGATTTCTTTATTAACTTGGAATGCTTTTTGTGTGTACTTTTTTTTTCTTAAATGTTTTGATCTAATTAATTTATATTGTTATGAAATTCTAAATATACTCTTTCTAGAGTTTCATATTGATTTAATTTGGTATAGTTAGACTATATGAATTTACTTTATTTTTTATTTAGTAATTATTTACTAAATATTATAATAATAACTTTTTATTATTTATACTTATTTACTTTTGTAGTACGTATTAATTCCAATTGTTGTCTAATGAAGATGAACAAAAGGATTATGCTTTCGATGGAGCTTATCGATATCAAATTAATGACATTTTCTTTCTGTCAATCATACCTCGTTTCGAATTACTATAAAATATCAAGTTAAATAAGCATAAATAAAAATAAAGTTTTATGTCAAAATTAAAAAATTTATATTGTTGTTTAAATGAGACAACTTGAAACAATATACTATAAAAAAATCCAATTCATGTAATGGTCAATGTAGAGGATATTTAGAGTTACACAAATCCAAGCTCCATTCAAAGATATTAGGGTGACCAAGTGTAATACCCTTAAATATCAAAAAAGGTACAAAAAATGTTTTGCAAGACATAAAAAAACGTAAAAAATAAAGATATTTAAAAAATTAAAAATTAATATCAAATTAGATGAAAGTAATGAAGAGTAGATTAATGATTTTTATTTCTTCTCCATCAAACTATATGTAGAATAAACATAACAAAATTAAATCATCATTAATAAGAATAAATTACTATTTTAAGATTATGTAAATATATCTTAATTTAAATTAAAATAAATTGAAGTAATATAATATAATAAAAACATTAAATTTAATGGTGACAAGGGAGGAGGTTTTGAGTTATATAGTAGTATAATCAAATCAGTGGAAAACATTTTCAAAAAATTATATAAATAGTACAATATTGTTGCAGTCCAAAATGTTATGGAGATTGAGAATAACATCCTTAATCATAAAATTTGGTATTAAAAGAAACACTAATAAAGTTCATTAAGGTTTTAAAAATTATTTTAGAAAAAATAAAATATGATAATAAATAAAGAAAAATTATTATTTTAATAATAAGTAAATATATATTAAAGTCCAAATGAGATTATTTGAGGTAACTTAATATCACAAAATAGAGAACATGTGAAGTTAAATGAGGGGAGGTTTCATGTTACATAGTAAATTAAAAAAAAATTGAAAAATTAGAAAAAGTGTCCAAGAAACTTATATTCAAAGATACAAAAGAGTTTGAGTATAACATTGTTCATTATGAAACTAGGTACAAATTGGATAGTTTCACAAAAGATGATTGAAGTTGTAAAAATAAAAATATTTTAGAGAAGTAAAAATTAATATTTATTTATATAGATCTGATGTAGATTAGTCCAATGGCATTTGTTTTCATCTCAATCAAATTTTCTTTGAAATTACCACAGAGAAAAAAACTAAATAATTAAAAATGAAAATATTAACTTAATATTTATAAAAAGTTATTAAAATGCAAATTAAATAAATTGAAATAATGTCATATTAGGAAATCCAAGTATTGAATGACTCACTAAAGAAAAATTTAGAATTTACTAGTAATATAACCTAATCAAAGAAAAATGTTAACGAAATGAGTTAAATTATATGAGAAAACTATATTCTAATATACTAAAAAGATGGAGTGGAACATCCTCAATTATCAAATAAGGTGTTGGTCATAAGGCATTATAAAACAAGTTAAACTCATAAAAATTTAAAATTAAAATTATGTAAATTAATTTTGATATGAAAGGAGGTCATCAAGATGAGTCCAATGACATTTGTTATATCTCAATTGAATGACATTTGAAACTACTATAAAATAACTAGGCATAAATAATATTTAATTATCACTTTAAAATTAATTATATATATATTAAGACTATAATGAGAAAATTGAAACAATATATATAACAAATCAAAGACATGTGAATGTTACATGTGAGGATATTTATGTTTAAATAGTGATATACAAAAATTAAAGTAAAATATTTGAAGAAAAAGATATATATTATACAAAAAAATTGAATTCAATAACATTTAGGACATTGAGTGTAAAATTCTTAATTGCCAATTCATGTATGAATTAAAGTACTTTGTAAAATATGCCAAAATATTTAACTAAATAAAGCTCATCAAAATGTGTCTAGTGATAGTTGTTACCAAAATAAATAAGTGAAAAAAGAAATAAAATATTATTATAATAATAAATGGATATATATTAAATTTCAAATAAGATAAATTGATGTAATTTAAAATAACAATTAAAAAAAAGTAAAGGATGCATGAGTGGAGGGTTACATATTACTATATAAAAATCAAAATGAAAACTTTAGAAAGATGAAATAAATTATATGAGATAGCTACATTCCAAGATTGTAATAAGATCGAGTGTAACATCCTCGATCATTAAATTAGGCTCAAACTCTAATGCCTTATAATGCACTCAAATATCATACAAAACACATTATCAGAAACAAATAATACAAAATAAAATATTTAATTGAATAAAACTCATTGAGATGAGTCCAATGATGTTTCTTTCATCTTAATTAGAGATAACATTGAATTACTTTGAATTTCAAAGATAAAAAGTAAAAAATAATTTTTTAATAAATTAAATATATATAAAAGTTAAAGTATGATAAATTGATGTATTATAATATAACAAAAGTGAAGACATTTAAATGTAACATGTGATGTGGCTTGCAGTTACAATGTAATATAGCCAATGGAGAGCAAATGATGTGAATAAATGAGATAAATTATACTGTAAAATGACATTCCAAGATAATATGGAGAACGAGTGTAGCATTTTTCATCATCAACATAGGAATGAATCACAATAACTTACAAGACATATAAAAATCATAAAAAATAAAACTTTTAAAATATAAAAATTAATATTTAATTAGATAGAGCTCATTAAGGGGATTTTGACAATGTTTATTTCTTCTTAATGAGACATTCTTTAGAATTACTACTAGTTTCTAAAGTAAATAACATAAATTAAAAAATTATTACTTTAATATTAAGAAAATGTATATTAAAATTGAAACAAGATAGTTTGGAATAGTATAACGAAAACAAACAAAAGCAGTTCAAAGACTACATGACAGGAGATTTAGATTTAATAATATAACTATATCACACAATTAAATTTGGAGAAATAAGAGTCAAGATGTCTCATGGAGCTTGCCAAAGCCTAATATAATAAAACACTTTTAAATATCATAATAATTATTATTTAATTATACAAAGCTTAATAAGACGTGTCCAATAATATTTGCTTAACCAGGATCAGCTTGTATTTGGAAAACCTATAATATATCGAATATATATACATCATAATAAGCTATTAATTTAATATTACATAAATATGTTATAAAGCTAAAAATAAAATGAACTAAAGCATTGTAATATATCTGACTCAAAGTGATGTAAAGCTTACTTTAGTGAAGAATTATAGAATCATGACAGTATAGCCAAAGAAACGACAAAACCAACAAGATATGAGATAAATTATGTGAGAATGTTGCATTCCAAGATATTTGGAGATCAATGATAACATTCTTGAATTATAAATCAAGTATAAATCAAAATATTTTGTTAAAATGTCAAAATTCTAAAAAATAAAATGTGTGAAATATTAAAAGAGCACATAATTGGAAACAACTCATCAGGGTGATCCCAATGATGTTTTTTTCATCTTAAGTAAACAACCTTTCATATTACTATGAATTATAATATTAAATAAGTACAAATAATAATAAATTGTTATTTTCATAATAAGTAATAATTTTAGAAAAAAATTAATTGAAATAATATAATGTAACCAAATGATGTAAAGCAAAGATCACTTAAAAGTAGATTTTGAGGCAAATAATAAGATAATCAAACCTAAGAAAAAACATTAAAAATGTTGTATAAAGTTTAGAGGATAGTTGCTTTGCAAGATAGTAAGAGAATCTAACGTAACATCCTCAATCACCAACCTAGCTATAAATCAAAATGTCTCATAAAACAAGCCAAAGTCCTAAAAAACTAATAAGTAAAAAAATATAAAATTGAATATTTAACTGATGGAGCTCATCGAGATGTTCACACAACCTTTGTTTAGTCTCAATCAAACAACATTTTGATTTGCTATGAATTACCAAACTAAGTAAGAATAAATAATAACAAACTATTATTTAAATACTAAGTAATTACATAGTAAAATAAAAATGAGAAAAATTGAAACAATATAATATAAACAAATCAAAATTATGTAAAGATCAAATTAGAGGAGAATTGGAGTTTCGTAGCAATGTAACAATATCAATGAAAGAACAATTTAAAAATGAAACAAAATATTTAAGAAAAGCAAAAACATAAAATAAATAAGTTAAATTATGCATAAAACAATAATACAAGAAGCTAATGAGGCTGATAGTAACAAATTCAATTATCAAAGTAGGTACTAATTAAAATGTCCCATAATTCTTGAAAAATAATATAAAAAATATTAAAAAAATAATAAAATAAATATTTAATTAGATAAAGTATGCAAGTGTGGTCTAACAAAGTTTGTTTTATCTTAGTCTAACTTTGTTTGAAATTACACTGATTTATCCAATACAATATAAAAAAATAACAAAAATTATTATTTATGTTTTATGCAAATATGCATTAAAGTTGAATTGTGATAAATTGAGTTAATGTAATATAACTATATAAAAGCAATGTAAATTCCACTTGATAGTAATTTTGTGTTACTTCATAATATATTAGAGTTGAAATGTGATAAATTAAAGTAATATAAAATAACAAAATCAAAGTGTTCTAGTGATAACATGAGATGAGATTTAAAGTTAAATAGTAATATAAGCAAATCAAACTAAAAAATTTGAAATCGTATAAATTATATAAGAAAGTTTCATTCTAAAATACTATGATGATCGAGTATAACATCCTTATCCATCAAACATAGTAAAATCAAAAGTAATAGCAAAATCATGCCAAAACCATAAATAAAATAAATAAAAAAATAATAAAAGTGAATAGTTAGATGGATAGAGCATATCCAAATGATACCAATTTTGTATATTTTACCTCCATTGAACCTTGTTTGGATTTGTTGTGAATTACAAAAGCCAAGAAGCATAAATAATAATACGTTATTAATTTAATAATATGTATATATATATTAAAGCTAAAACAAGATAAATTGAAGAAAAATAATTTAGCAAACTAAAAGTGATGTATACATCACACAAGAATAGATTTAGAGTTACATAGTAATATAACAAAATCAGAGCAAGAAATCATATCAATTGTATGAGAAAGTTGCATTTCAAGATACTATGGTGGAGTGTAACATTCTTGATTATCAAATTTGGTAAGAATAGGAATGTCTCAATAACCATGTCTAGAACATAGAAAAAAATGCCTAAACTAATTAAAAACAATATTAAATTGGTTAAATCACTTCAAGAGGTGGCCAATGACATTAGTTTCATCTCGATGCGACAGCATTTTGAATTACTACAAATAAATAAAAGAAATAGACATATTATAATTATTATTCTAATATATAGTAAATTTATAACAAATCTTAAATGGCATAAAATGTAGGAATGCAAAATTTTGAAATCAAAGTGACATAAAGTTCACATGGGAGAAGAACTTGAGTTTCTAGGTAATATTACCAAATCAATGCAAGATATTTTAAGAAATAAGTAAACTTTTATGGAAATGTAGCATACCAAGGAACTATGGTGATTGAGCTGATTATTATTAATGGCCAAATTAGGTACAAGTTGAAATTCTTCATAAATCATGCCAAAGCCTTAAAAGACAAACTATTTAAAAAAATAAAATGAATATTTTGTTTGATATGGCTCATTGAATTGAGGTTATCGACGATTATTTTTTCTCTTTTAGACCTCGTTTGGAATTACTATGAAATAGAAAACTAAATAAACCTAAATAATAATTAATTATTATTTTTACTTTAAGTAAATATATATTAAAGTTTAGATGAAATAAATTGAACGAACATGCCATAACAATATTGAAAATATGTAATCACCACATGAGAAGATAATTAGAATTACATAATAATATAACCAAATAAAAGAAAAATATTTTGTGAAATAAAATAAATTGTACAAAAAAATAGTTTTCATATGATTAATAATGTTAAGTAAAAATGCCAACACATTTTTAAGGAGGTAGGTGTGTGAGAAAATTTCAAATTCCCAAGGTGAAACAAATCTCTACACAAGTCTTTATTTTTTTGACAATAATATGGAATTTTATGCATACATTAATTTTCATTACATTATTTAGCCTATATATTCATAAAGATTTGGAAGAGTATGTTATATGACTCTAAGTAGCTTAAGCTTCATTAAAAGAACTATGAAATACATGATTTGCCATGGGTTACAATTATATTTTCATTAAAAATTTTGAGGAAAGTCTTATATTATGTAAAAAGAAAAAATATATTTATAAGATAAAAATTTAAAATATAATTTCATTTAAAAGGGAAAAAATTTAAGATATAGGACATGACAAAAAGGGTGTATATCCTTTAAATGAGAAAATTATTTTATAGCATGTTAACAAAAAATGAATACATGTATTCGATAATGAATTGCCTTTGTAAAACTAAATAAAATTCTTATATTTTAGAAATTGATTTTCCACTAGTGTAATTTAATTAGATTGTCTATAAGGCCTTTAATAATTTTGAAGTAGGGATGAGGAAGTACAAGTACTAGAGGGCTAATAAAAAATTTGATTAGTAAGGAATGGCAATCTTTTTTCTTTAATCATTTAATGTATTAGAGATATAGAAGATAGGAAAAAAATTTAGAAATAGCACTTGATGAAGCCTTATGTTTTAGAAAGTTTAAATTAAAATTTTTTTTGAATAATCCAATAGAACAATAATAGATTAAAACAATAATAAATTCCTTAACAATTAAATTCTTATTCTTGTTTGACGAATATGTGGCTAAGAAGAAAGAGAATTACAATAGTGCATCCGAGATCATACCTAAAGGATTTTTGAGCTGGGAGGAAAAAAAAGAAAGTGTCTTTGCCAAATGCCAAAGAGAAAAAAGAATCTACTTTTAATAAGGGCTTTGATAGATGCACTCATTAGAGTAATTTCAACTTGTCTCTTAGTTTTAATTTATTTTGAAGTAATTCAATAAACTTTCATGATAAAGAGCATGTGAGTGTTACATGATAGAGTTTGAAAATCTCTACAAGTCTAAGAAGGGCGTATGGGGATGATTTGGACCTATAACAAAGTGTGAATTGTCTTTCTATATATAAATCATGTGGTGTGATCAACAAATAAAATTATCTAGCTGGAGTACATGGAATAAAGAAAAGTATCTATCAGATGACAAACAAATGTCTTAATTTTGATACAAGCTCATCTTGCAATTTTTATGATATTGTTCAAACTTATTTATCAAATAACAAACATATGATCTATTACTTGAAGATCCTTATGATCCTAGTAAATAACTTATGATGTAACAAGCATATAGTTCTCATTATTTGGTGCATAAAATCTATGTGCTCCATAAAAAGACTTTTAGCAAACTATGTCAACACATGACAAAACCAATCTTCTCTAAAATCTATTAAGAACTACATTACCAAGACAATAATTCTTATGCCTTTCAAAATATTAATTTCCCTTAAATTAGTTAAATTTTTAGGAATACCTTCTCCCTAACCTACAAATAGACCAACATAATGATGACTATTAGCAAAGTTTTAAAAGCCTATTTAAACTCTCCCTTAGTGCAACATAATGAAGACTAATAATGCTAACCTTCTGAAGCCCTACAGTAGATGTACGAATGGCTAAATTTTGGCTATTATTTTGCTTAAATTCTACAAATGTATATGCTTGAACTTGTTTTAAAACTAAGACTATGCTATAAGTTTTAAAAAATATTCCCAAGTCTAAATTATGATAGGCTTTTTCTATCAAGGTAGCAAGATTTACTAAATCTGATTAGTACTCATTCCTTGATGTAAATTATTCATTAACTAAAATGTAAGCTTTGAATTACCATATGTAATAGTCATTCTATGTCTCTTTAATAAATGGAAATTTTTGTGCTCTCTATCACTTTTTATTGAGTTTAAGATTGGTAGGGCTTGATATGATAAATGAATGACAGAATCATAAGGAAAAAAGACCTTATAAGAGTGCCAGCATAATAAGACTAAACTAGAAGTTGTAATAATTAGATAGAAGAAAAGAAAATAAAGCTTACAAATAAAATCAAGTGGCACATTTGATCAACATAAAACAATATGGAAGAGATATTCAACTCTTCTCTATGTAGTGCTAGCTTGGAAGGCTAAGAAATAAATGGGATATATCTTTTCAATACAACCTTTCTTTTGCTTTACCATTCTTCAATTGTAGTTAAGGTATTAAACACCAAAAGCTTGTAAGTGATGTGCAAATATTTATTTACATTTTTCTAAGTTTGGTGTCTTCTATAGCATTTTAGAATACCTTTCAATGGCTCCAAACATCAAAAAGAATTCTCTAGTGGCTATATTAAAATATTCCAGAGCATGGGCATACACATATTTACTTACAAAAAATGTGCAAAACATATCATAGAATAATATTGTACATTAGCCGACAAATTGTTCATGTAAAACTATTTATTTTTGTTAATGTATGATAGTTAAACTTTTTTTTACTGTACTAAAGCACTTAAATCAAAATTAACAAAACATATTACATGAAAATTGATATGTACTTTATATAATACTTTGGTTCATGGTTAAGCACGTCACACAATATCTATTCCTCTACAAACTTTAGATAGTTGAAATGAATGAGTTAAACATTAATATAACATTCTATATAAAAATACCAATTTAGAAAGCTCTTCTTAGTGTGCTATCTTAACATCATGCAAAATAAGTTTACCAAAATATATTGTATGTTAGTGAAAATATAGCATAATTTTCATTAAACTTTTTATATTTTTATTGTAATAATTTTAAGTGTTTTAGACATTTTATGAATACAAACTCATACTTTATAGCATTAAAAGGCATTTTTTTATTATAAAATCTTTTCTAAATGCTTTCCTTCACTTAGCTATGTAATAGAAATGGTAGTTTCAAAATTATTTTTCATACACAGTGAAGACTCGCCATTGTCTTTTTACCTCAACAATATTACATAAAGTCAGAACTTGAAAAGAGAAAATAGAGTCACTTTAAAAAATGCTTCCTCAAGGTAAATGCTCATGTTTTATGTTTGACAAAAGTTACATACTCGCCCAATTAATCTCTTCAAAGAAATAACAAGCTATTGAATTTCTTACCTATGTTTTTGTGGGATTCGTGACTTGAATGCACTTGTAAGAAATCAATTGATATAATAAAATAATGGTTTAATTTTCATCAAATGAGTTAGAAATGGACCAAAGGTTGCATTTCTTATTTGATACATTTGAAAATCAATAAAACATTTTTAAGGGAACGTTTGTTACCTTAACATTTACATGCTTTTGCATCATCTTGACTTCATATGAACATAGAAGAAAATTTGAATGTCGTTCTTTTTGATGCAAATATAACATCTTCATAAACATTTAATTTTCAAACGCCACAAAATATAATATTTAATTTTTTATTTTAATTTTATTTGTCCTTATTAATAGCTAATTTTGTAATATCAATTATCATCCTCTACACTACTACTCAAGAACCCATGGACTTTTCTAAATGTAAAGCCTTGGATGGGATGTAGGAATGGCTCTATGTTAATGGCCTATGGGGACTCTCATTTAATTATGAGAAAAACCGAAATATTCTCCTCTAAAAATTAATTATTATTGAGTTAGGAAACCATTCAATGTGAATTATTCTTTCAGCTAGCATTGGTCCCTATTTTTAGAGGATTTTCAAAATCTATCTTAAACTAAATTCTTGTTTCTTTAGAATTCATAAGAATGTTGTTTCTATACATTTCGAGAAATTCTTATGATTTGTTTTTATACATTTTAAAATGTTTATAAAAATTAGAAAATGTGCTGATCTATTCTTTCCAATATAAATTGAATATGAAGAATTGGATTTTGAAAATATTGTTGATAAGAATGGATGATTTAATGTTTCCAATAAGGAATTCGAATAATAAATATACTTTCCACAACATTTTACTCTTTAAAATTTTTTTTTGATTACTTATTTTGTTGATGAATTGTATTACAATATCTTAAAGGAAGATTGTTGCTTTTAATTTAGAGTGTTAAACATAAATTTATCAAATTATATTTTCTATGGATAATTTATTCAAGATTATTTTTTTTTATTCTATTTAGTGATGAATAAATTTTTATTATAGCATATCATTCTTTGCCAAAGGTAGCACATGTTTGTTTTAAATCATTTAGTTTCTTGATAAAAAATGGCCATAAGATGGCCCTCTTGACTTAAAATGACACGAATGTCTACTTCATAAAGATCACAATCTTCTTCAAATATGCCTTCAAAATATTAGGTGATTGAAAAAAGAAAAATTTCATATGGAACACAATTTTGCAAAAGGCACTACTAGGCTTAAGTTCCCGCAAAAGTTTATTCCAAATGTTATTAGAAGATTATGTTATAGCATAATTAATTATTGCGATGACTTTAGATGGATTTTGTTTTAATGCAAATTATAAAACCTAGAAATTCCCTTCACTTAGCATAATTAGACATTTGTTCAAATCAATATATAATTTTTCTTTCCATAATAATTCGTAAGCATTATTGAAATAATTTAGGTGATAATTTTAATTATCACTATAAATCAATATATCACCAAGATACACTACAAAAATTTACTAATAAATATTGTTTTAATATTGTATTCATCACTCTCAAAAAAGTATTAGGTGTGTAAGAAAAATAAAAAGGTTCAAGCAACACTTTAGGAAATCAATTTTGTGTTTTGAAAGTGTTGCATTATTTATCACTAAGCCTAAACCTTATTTGATGGTAACAGCTTCTAAGATCACTTTCTTTTAAATAAGATGTGCTAGATAATAAATCTATGAAGTCTTCAAGTCTAAGAATAGGAAATCTATATTTAATAGTAATTTGTTTGTAACTATTCTGTAAACATATATTCTCCACTATCACCCCACTTTTATTTTAATAATGTAGGAATGACACAATGGCTCAAATGATCTCTTAAAATCCCTTTCCTAAGAGTGTCGTGTGCTTGACCATTGCATTCTCAGTTTGCTTCATCCTATAATGGGGTCAATTTTGAAATTGTGATCATAGTTTGGTAATAACATAATATTTTATATCTCTCAAAGGAGGTACAAATTGAGAATTTTTTTAGTTGAGATATCAAAAAATTCTTTGAGTCTTGAAGGAGGTGCTTCATTCAAAATCTCTTTTGGAGTGACATGAAAATGTTCTTTGAGGAAAAAAGAATACCTCTCAGGAACTTCTATCTCCTGTGGCACTGGAATGATTTTTTTTCTTGATGAAGTAATAAAGAACTACTATATATGAAATATATTCTTGAACTATTAAATCTCATTCCCTCTATCTTGTATGCCACAACTTCTAATCGCATTCAACATTTAAAGATTGTACTATGAATTCTCTAGTGGAAAAAAAGCAAAAAACATCTCCATTTTTATTCATATTAACTATACCTTTTAATGTAAAAGATGTAGGAGAAAGAATCTTCTAAATAGGTTTGGTCGAGCCATATGTTGTGGCCCTCCAATTTAAAAACATAAATTCTCTCTCTATGACAATCAATTACTCCTAGGTTATACAACTTTTATTTACCAAACAAAATATGAGTTATATTTATAGAGAGGGCATGAAATAATACTTGATTTTATAAATCCCTTCATTAAGTGGTTCAATTTTTTGAATTACTCTTAAATCATTTTTCTTTTCATGGCATACATGGAACTTCCACCATCTTTGAGATACCTATTATCCTTTCTAATATTAGAAGTATTGAAAATGTTTCATGCCTTCTTACCTTTGTATTGAGTATATAGCCATGAATCTTGTGACACTTATGTGTCTACCCTCTAGTTCATAGTTGAGTTCTTCACCAATGATGTTTGTCTCTACCTACATAATCCCTTCTTTTTCAATCCCAACATCATCTTAGAACATATTAACACCATATAATTTATCATCCAATGCTTTTGTTTGCAACACTTATCTCATTCTTCTATTTAGTTTTAGTAGTTGTGTTCCACTAATTTGTGTGCCTACTATGGTAGGTGGTACACTTTATCTAGTAGAAGACTTTGATGCGTTTGTTTTCACCCTCAAAGTTTTTATTTATTAAATTATGTAACATGTGTTCTTTATCTTTCCATTTATTATGTTAGGAAAATGCATCCTCCAAAGTATGTGTGTCATGCAAGGAAAACATCATTCTAAAAAGCTCCCTTTAGTTCCATAACAAATTTATTTGGACACTTTTTTTATCAGGTTATAAACATTTGGTCTTATAAACAATATCATCAAATAAATTACTATATTCAACTATAGCAGAACAACCTTATTTATGGTTACGTAATTTACTAAGATAATTATAAAGAAAATTGCTTTAATACTTCAACATAAGAATATTTTTTATGGACATTAGGTTAAATTTCTACCTAAACTTTGCTCCTCAAGCCAAGCATTACTCTTAAAAATCTTAGCTAGATGAAATAACATTATTTTTGCAAAAAATATTCTAATATTCATCAAACTTATGTCATTCGAAGAAACTTTCTAATCGTGTTGTCTAATTTAAAACTTTATTAAGGCAATGGTTTCTATTAAAACTAGAACCATCTTTCATTAAAATAATTTTGGATCTCAAAACTACAATCCTTATATTTGTTTCACTACTAGAATCTTATCATATCCATTCTAGGTGTCTTTCTTTTTGTTGTAATAGTGTTCCTCAAGTTCAATGTCTATTTCTACTTGTTGTTATTAGGTCTATTGGAAAAAAAATCTCTAATCTTAAAGTGTGTACCATGCACTATTCTAGTAAAACTATTAATTTGAGTTCTCGTTTGATTCTTAAAGCTTCCAACTCACCTTTAAAGTGTCAATTTTCTTATTTGACTGTCTTGGTGGAATGATATTTTAATTTAGTTGGCAAAGGAAAAAATTACATATTTCTTATTGGTGAAAAATTTTCATTCATGCAAGATATGAAGTTACAAATATAAACTAAGATTACATAATTTTTTTAAAGGGTTTACAATTCAAAAAGTGATGTGGTTACTAGTCCTTAGATAATGTGCTGCTCCATTGGGAGAATTGCATTGTCGCTTAAAGGAATTATCATAATATGGAATCTAAAAGGTGTAATGTGTGGCACAATGTGACCCATAGAGAAGCAGAAGTTGGATGGTGCACTATGCACTAAAGTTTGTACATGTTAGGTTATAGCTTAGATGCACTTAGCTACAATTGTAAACACAATAGAGCAATTTGCACGTTACAAACATTTTTCTCACATGGATTTGAAATATGCATGAGTATGACAAAATTAATCTACTTATGCCTTGTGGCATCCTGTGTGATTGGTGGGTGCAGCTTGTAAAGTGTAACCTTTTTTGATACTTTCAATGCTATGATTTGGCACATGGATAAGTTGATGCATTGTTGAGAGACTTATTGTTGTTCATGTTTGAAGTGTCTCCCTTTGCCATTTGAATGATGCATTATGAGGTGTACTTTTGCTAGTGTTGTAGTGAAAGTTTTTGGTGTCATGTGTACTTGGCAATGTCCTTGTAATCTATAGTCCTGCCTTTGTGGTGCCACGTGTGGTGGCATGCCCCTTGCCCATGTGGTGGCTTTCTTCAGTTATTGAATTTTTCTCGCAAAAAGTTTAACTCTTTTTAACCATTTTAATCACTTGGGATTACAAACACAATAATGAGGTGCCACTATAATGGTCATGTCACTTAGTGTAATGTGGATTTTTCTCACTTCTCTTGCTTCTTTGTCCCTTGTTTGGTATTGTGTTTGCTCATGTTCTAGTGAATATTTTGTGGTACAACTTCCACTTTGCCATATTTTCATTAAGTGTATTATTGCCTCAACATGTTGCAGTGCACACTGTCATGCCTCACCGAGTTTGAAGCAGGCAATTTGTTTATTTTCCATTCGTGAAAATTTAAGAAAACATTTTTTGTTACATGATTAGTGCTCAACATGTTCCATTTTTAAGGTACAATAATTTTCAACCATTTTAATGGTTGTTTAGCCGATACAAACTATTATTGAAGATTTGTATTCCTTTGCTCTTTTTCTAGGGCTTGCCTCTTCTTATGCCATACGGGTGCTAGCCAAGGCCTTAATCCTTCACTAGGCCCTTTGTGCTTATTTTGGTATATCTTTGAAGCTTTTTGAGCTATTAGGATGGAATGGCTCGAGATACCATTTGCATAAGAGTTGTTATTTTTTGTGTCGTATCTTTTCACTTGACTACATCTTTACATGTTCAGTGATTATGTGTAGGGCTTTCTCATGTAATCAAACCTTCATATGTTAGAAGTTTATATGTTTCTTGCAATTTGATTAGATGGCTAGGTTCCATTCAATTATGTTCTTCACACTACAATTCTCTTATGTTGGAACAACTAGCATTCCATATTACTATTGAACTTGTGATCATCCCTACTCTTATGTTGGCATTGTGTTAGAAATCACTTGTTTAGATCTTCATTCTCTACCAGGGAGGGTTGTCATCAAAAAATTCCTCTGTCAAGAATCAATGTTTTAAAACATGATGGATGGTATCCCACTCAAGGAGCATTTGCTCTTCCTTTGTGGAGTATCACCAGATAGGGCAAACATGCCAATTATGGCATGTGGTGCTACTTAGTGCTTTATCTTTGTATTGTTACCTGGTTGATCCTTTTTGTAGTGATATGCTTCTCTCACAGATTAATCCATGCATGTGTAAGTATGAATAATTTCAAACTATGAAACTACAAATAGCTCATTAAATTAGTTATAGTTTATTTGATGGCACATGCTACTTGGATATATATAATAATTCGAGAGCTAATATGTGCATTAAAACCCAACTTTGAGATGCAATGCATTTGCTACACAAATGGGTGATGTGAGCTTTGTCCTGGCTCCTTCATAATCCATTATAACTTGTTAGATCACATGGCCTTTATTCTAGCAATGTAGCATTCAAATTTTTGCTCGATCAACATTTGATTGTAGGATAGGGATGGGTGATAGCAAACAGTATTTTATTCTAGAGATGAAACCTGAGAGAAGCCTACCATAATCAAGGAACTCAGTAGGTACTCAAGTTTGACTTTGGGAGGTAGTGGCAATAAGCAACAATATAGTGCTCCATGAGTTTGGTGCATAGAATAGAACAATTTAAGTATGTTAATGAGAATCAATTAGAGATCATGTTAGGTGCGAGAAGCCATGACAATTAAAGATCCAATAACATATATTTATGTTATTTCAATTAAAAAGCTCATAGTTGGACATTGGTTTGGGTCTATTTTTTCACCTTTTGGTGTGCACAAGCTATTCTAATCCTTGATTTTGTAGTCTAGCCTTAACTTGCCATCTCATGCCCTTAGCATCATTGCTTTAAAGAAATAAGAGTCCTCAAAGTAAGCTCATGCTAATAGCATTGGATGGCATCAAAGGATTTCATTCCAATTGAGTTTGCCTTCAAGATCGGAGTAATTATTAAGAGGGATTGTTGTGGGCATGCATATTTCATTATCAGAGGTTACAGTGCTAAATATATGAAAGAGTTACCACCTTGAAAGCATTTTCAAAGAATATTTTCACTGAAGATGAACAAAAGTTTTGGGGTTTGAAGATGTTTAGATACCATCCAATCTCATCATAAATGATGCTACTAGAGATTGATGCATCTTGCTTTTTTGACTCTATTAGCACCTTCTGAACAATCAAATCCCTTAGGTTCCTTGATAAAATAATGGCCAAATTCAACATCATACACTCCTTATGTAGGTTCATATATAACATCATTAAAATGACAAAGTTGAAGTGAGCTGGGAAGGAACATAACCTAGTTCTAAACAAAATCATATAAAAGTGCTTGTTGACCAACCCAGTCCACAACACTATTGCCTCAGTGCCATATGTGAGATATCTAGAGAGATTGCATACCCTAAACATATGAAGGCACTTCTATTTACTTTAGATAAAAGCAATTTGTTCACTATAGTAATGGTTATAGTAGAGTCTAATTCAAACATCATTGTTTGACCATTAAGAAGTAGCATTCTGAGGGGTTCCATTGCATGAAGAATAGAAATAATATCCATGGTTGAAGTTGAATCTAAAACCCAAGTTTTTCTTATAAAAGTAATAGAGCTACCCATGTCATCCCAAATAAGAATACTAATTCTAACATTGTTTTCTTCTTACACAACTATGTGACAATTGATTAGAAGGCTTAACTTTAAGAGAAAGGTTCATTTGGGATTACTATAAATTTTAAAAATAAATAAACTCAAATAATAATAAATTATTATTATCGTATTAAGATGATATATATTAATGCTAAAATAAGATAAATTACTTAAAAAAGAGGCACCACTATTAGTGGAGCATATGGCTTAATTTAAGTAACCACATTAGGATCAAACATAATAAGGATTAGCAAATTTGAAGTTCTTTCTTGATTTTATAGGTATTAAGACATGCCCTTTGTTAATTGTTAGAGTAATTTCTCTAGTGAATTTCATTAACAAATAAGGCCTTGACTTGGCAATTAGTTATGCAGGGTGCAAGCCCTATTGCGAGCTTCTTAGATGTATTATAACTGCTTAGTTCATGAATGTTTGAGGAAATCAAATGATTATAATTCTCATACATGTTTTGGGCTACACGTGCATTATGCTATGTATTCCATGAGTCCATTATCTTGGTAAAAAAGCATAGGTAATCTTACTAAAATATCAATGTGGTGGTAGATCATTGTAGTTTCTAGTCTTCATTGAAGAATTCCTATATGGGTAGGCCATTAGCTTACATTAACTACATCACTACCCTTTGTACTCACCATATATTACTCTGATTGATTGAAAGGTCTAGTGAAAAGTTCAAATCGCTATGATGCAAGTTGTTGGCCACATATGAATTGGAAAGAAGTCTACTAAGGCTTATCTTTTGGAGAAAGAAGTTGTAATAAGGTTTCTATCCATGAACCTATGGAAGGATCATAGACAACAGCTACAAATGATTGAGCAATCTATGCAACCGCTAAATTTACGATGACTATTTGACATTGCATTCATCTATCAGATGTGCTTTTTCATCATTATAGAGCTTAGTCCAATGGGGGATAAATAATAGCCTATGGATTGGTCATGCACCAAGAGAGAACAAAAGCTATGCTGGTAATAAGTTTGTTGTGTTTCCTATGAGCTTAGCAATCAAACACTGAATGACTATTAATAGTGGATGCAACCTAAGTGCAAATTATGCTAATGGATGCAACATAGGTGCATGCCTACATGGGTGTAATGTTAACTATCTCACTTTGTAGAAGATTGGAATTACTGAGTTGAGTTCTAGCCCCCATTTTGAGATGATAATAGAATATGTAGAGTTCCATACTTAATACAACCAAATGAATGAAAGATAGTTGAAAATTGAGCTAAATTGTTTGGAAAAGTTACACTCAAGATTCTAAGATTTGAGTGTAACATTCTTGATTTTAATTAAGTTACAAAACACAATATCTTGTAATCAATGTAGAAACCTTTGATATAATAATATTTAAAAATATAAAGATGAATATTTAATTTGATAAAGGTATAGAACTACTCCGATAATATTTTTTTTATCTTATTTAGAACTCATTTTTGGGTTTTTTTTTCAAAGATTCCAAAAAATTAGCTTAAATAATAATAAATTATTATTTTAAAAAATTAATTATAAATATTAAAGTATAAATATGAAAAATTGAAGCAATATAACATAACAAAATTAAAGAGATGAAAAGGTGATAAAAAAGGAAAATTATAGTCACATTGTGCTATAAAGAGATCAACCTGATAAATTTGAAAATGAGATAATTTTTATAGGAAAGTCAATTTCCAAGATACTAAAGTGATCAAGAGTAATATCCACAATTCTAAAATTATTTACAAATGAAAATATCTCATAAAGATGCCAAAATTATTGAAACTAAAAACTTTTTAAAAAAAACTTAAAAAAGAATATTTAAATAGGTAGAGCGCTTTGAAGAAAGTCTGACTATATTTGTTTATTTAGGTTGAATCTCATTTGGAGTTGTTATGTTTTACAAAAAACTAAGTATAAATATTAAATTATTATCTTAATACAAAGAAAATTTATATTAAAACTAAAATAAGATAAACTAAAATAATGTGATATAATTAAATGAAGACAATGTAACATCTTCACGAAAGAGACTAAGAGCTACATAGTATTATAACAAAATTAGTTCAAACAATTAAAGAAATGAGATAATTATATAAGAAAGTTATAATGTAAAATACTTAGAAGATTGAATGCTACATCAGTGATCATGAAATTAGGTATGCATCAAAATAAAATATTTGACAACTTAAAAATAATATTTAAATAGATAGAGATAGAGAAGAAGAGTCCAACGACATTTGTCTATTTTTTTATTGACCCCATTTGGAAATACTATAAAATAAACAAGTAAATAAAAAATCAATAATAAATTATTATCTTGTTATTAAGTAAAAATATAATAAATTTGAAATGAGATAAATTTAACCAATGGATGCGACCAAATCATAGGGACGTAATTGTCAAGTGACATGAGATTTAAGGTTATAAAATTTATTTCTTAAAAATTATATATATATATATATATATATATATATATATATTATATATATATAACTCAATAGTGCCTGTGAAAATAAGTCTAAAAAAGTTTGTTTCAACTTGAATAAACCTCTTTAGAATTATTATGAAATTCCAAACAAAATAAACATAAATAACAATAAATTATTATTTTAGAATTAGGAACATATATATATATATATCAAATCATAAATAAAAGATGTTGAAGCAATTTAATATGACTAAATCAAAATGATATAAAGCTAAAACTAGAAGTGATTTAGAGTTACATAGTAATATAAAAAAGAAAACCAAGAGATTTGAAGTGATTGGATAAATTGCCTTAGAAACATGCATTCGAAGATACTAAGTAGAACAAGCATAGTGTTGTTGAGGTGAAATGAAGTATGAATTGAATTATCTTGAATAGCATACCATGACATTAGAAAATAAAGTACTTAAAAATATAAAATAGAAAATTTAATTTTATTAAGATATTTGTGATGATTCACAAAATATTTGTTTAATTCCATCAGTTCTCATTTGAATTACTGTGAATTACCAAATGAAATTAGTATAAACTATAATAAATTATTATTTTAATTCTAGGGAAACATATGATAAATGTGAAATGAGATAAGCTGAAGTATTATAATGTAACTAAATCAATGTTAACTAAATGCCACATAAGCAAAGATTTAGAGAAACTTAAAAATATAACCTAATCTAATTAAAAAAATAAGAAGAAATGAGATAGATTGTGTGAGAAAGTTACATCACATAGTATTTAGGAGATCGAGTACAACATTTTTGATCATTAGATCAAGTATAAAATTTAAAGGTATCATAAATAATTCTAATTCTCTGTAATATAAAATATTTTGAAATGCAAAAATGAATATTTAATTTGTAGACATCATCGAGATGTGTGAGACGATATTTGTTTCTTCTCCATTATACCTTGTTTCGAATTAACAAATGTCTTTTGATATTAAAGAAAATGTGATATCTTTTAAAGAATTATAGAATTTTATAAAATAAAATAGTTAAAAAAAAATAAAAATAAATATTTAAATGTATAATACTCTTTTAGACTACTCAAACGACCTTTATTTCATCTCGATCGAATATCATTTGGAATAATGCTTAATTACGAAATTAAAATGATAATAAATTCTTATTTAAATTTATAATAAATATATATTAAAGTTTAAATGAGATAAGTTGAACTAGGGTAATATAAAAAAATTAAAATAATCTAAAGGCCATGCAAATGGAGATCTGGAGGAATAAGTAACATAACCAAATAAAAGTAAGAAAATTGAAGAAATGAGATAAACTGTATGAGAAAATTTTATTCAAAGATACTAAGTAGATTAAGTGTGACATTCTAAATTGCTAAATCCTGCATGAATCAAAATTTCATGTAAAGGGTGACATCTACAAAATAAAATATTTAAGAGTAGCAAAAATAAAAATTTAGAAGGATATACTCATCGATGTTAGTCCAATGACATTTGTTTCACCTTCATTAGATCGAATGTACAATTACTATAAATTACAAAATAAATAAAAATAAAACATAATAAATTATTATGTTAACAACAACTAAATATATATTAATGATGAAATTATATGAATTAAACTAATTTAATATATCTAAATCACTGTGATGTAATGGTCACACCAACTAAGTAATAGACTTTCACAACAATATATCCAAATCAAAACAAAATATTTTAGAAAAGGATATAAATTGTATAAGAATTTTGCATTCCATTATAGTATACTAAGAATATCAAGTGTAACATCAATAATCATTGAATAGGTTACAAGTCAAAATATTTTGTAAATCAAGCCAACAACTATAGAAAAGAAAGTTGTTAAAAAATATAAAAATAAATATTTAATTGGATAGAGCTCATCATTATTAATCCAATTGGTTTTCCTACACTTTGATCAGACCTCATTTGAAATAATTACAAAATATAAAATTAAAAAATGTAATATAAAAAATCCAAGTGATGTAAATGTCACACAAGTGGAGAATTTGAGTTTAATGGTAATTAAATTGTATTAAAAGAAAAAACATTAAAGACATGTGATAAATTATATGAGAAGGTTGAATTCCAACATTCTTACAAGATCAAGCACGAGGTCCTTGATTATTATATTAGGAACAAATTAACTTTTTTAAAGTATGCCAAAGTTATAGAAAAAGAATTTAAGATATAGAAATAAATTTTTAATTAGAAAAAGAGAACCCACATAAGTCTAATGACACTTCTATTGTCTTGAATGTACCTTAATTGAAATTTCATGGAATTTCCAAGAAAAATATGTATAAATAAAAAGAATTCTTCTAAAATTATGAAATCAATAATAAAGTTGAAATAAGTTCAATCAAAGCATTGTAACTCATCCAAATCAAAATAATATAAAAATACTAGAAAATAAAATATTTCGAAAAATTATTATTAAATTGGGTGGATCTCATCCAAACAAGTATAATGACATTTGTTTTGTTTCAATTTTATCTCTTTTTGAAATACCACAAATTACCAATTAAAACATGCATAAATAATTTTTTTTACTTTAATATAAAGAAAAAATATACTATGATAAAAATAAGATAAATTGAACTAATTTAATATAACTAAATTAAGTGATGCAAAGATCACATGGGCTGTGAATAAGAGATTTATAGTGTCCTAGCTAAATCAAAGTGCGACATTTCAAGAAATAAGATAAATTGTGCAAAAAAACTGCATTCCAAGCTATGGAGATTGAGGGTAACATTCTTGATTCTCATATTGGGTAAAAATAAAAATAACTTATAAAACATTGAAAATATAAAGAAAATTAAATTTTTAAAAATTTAAAGATTAATAGTTAAATTGATTGAGCTCTTCGAGATGAGTCTAACAAAATTTGTTTCATCTCAGTCAGATCTTTTTCGGACTTATGGCAAATTACCAAAATAAAAAAAAACATAAATAATAATAACTTATTTATTTTTTATCATTTAAACATATTTTAATAGTAAAATGAGATAAGTTTACGAAAATTATTACAACAAAATTAATTTAATTTAATGATCAAATAAAAGAGCTACATAAAAATATAATGAAGTCTAAATAAAAAAATTTTAATTAATGAGATAAATAGTATGACAAAGTTATATTTTTAGATATTAAGGAGATCAAGTGTAATATTCTTAATCATCAAATGGAGTGGGAATTGAATATCTTATAAGGAATGTTGAAAACTTTGAAAATAAAAGATTTAAAAAAATAAAAATGAAAATTTACTTGATATAGATTTTTATGGTAAATCCAAGAATATTTGTTTCTACTCAGTTTGTACTCGTTTTGTAAATACAATAAATTACCAAAGAAAAAAGTATAAATAAAAATGAAGTATTATATATAAATTAGGCAAATAAATAATGAAGCTAAAGAGAGAAAACTTGATGTAATGTAACAAAATTAAATGAAAGAGATGAAAATGTAACACAAGAAGAGATTTATATTTACATAATAACAAAAAAAAATATCAAAATGAATAATTTTAGGAAATAAAATAAATTTGTAACAAATTTTCTTTCCAACATGTTAAGGAAATAGATATAACAACTTTGATTACCAAACTAGCTATGAATCAAAATATCTTATTAAATTTGTTAAAACACTAAAAATATTAAATATTTATAAACATTGAAAAAATAATTTATTTGGATATACTTTATCGAGACAAGTCCAAAGACATTTGTTTCGTCAACATTAGATCTTATTTAGAATTACTACATATTATGGAATTAAATAAGCTTGAATAGAAATAAATTATTATTTAATTTTAGAAAAAATATATGAAAATGAAATGAGATAAATTAAAATAATATAATATAACCAAAACATAGTGACATAGATGTCACATGAGAGGAGAATTAGAGTTTCATAGCAATATAATAGAATCAAAGGCAAATAGTGGAAGAATTGGCATAAATTGTACAAGAATGATGCATTTCAACATAGTGAGGTGGTCGACTATAATATCCATGATTGTCAAGTGAGTTATTAACTGAAACATGTTGTAAAGAATTCTAAAGACAAAAAAAAATTAATAAAGATAAATATTTAATTATGTTGAGCTTGTTTAGAAAAGTTAAATAACTTTTATCTCATCTTTAGTGGACCTTGATTAGAACATTTTCAAATTAAATATTTAAATAAACTTAAATATTAAAATACATTATTTTTATTTTAAGAATATGTCAATTGAAGCTAAAATAGAATAAATTAGAGCAATCAAATATAAATAAATTGAAGTAATGTAAAAGTCACATTAGGTGAGATTTGGAGTTGGTAAATAATATAACTAAATAAAAGGAAAAAAAGTTGAGGAAATGATATAAATTGTACGTTGAAGTTACTTTTAAAGATATTAGGGAGATCAAGCGTAATAACATTAATCGTCAAATTAGGTATAAATAAAAAAATTTAATAAATGATTATAACTACTTAGGGAGTGACATATTTAAAAAAAAATAAGAAAATAAATATTTAATTGGATAAAATTTATCTAGATATGTTTAATAAAGTTTTTTCTTCTCTAACTAACATCATTAGAAATTACTATAAATTATCAAAATAAATAACATTAAATATAAAAAACTTTTTATTTAAATATTAAATAAAAACATATTATAGCTAAAAAAAGATAGATTAAAGTGATATAAGATAACAAAATAAAAGTGATGTAAAGGTCGCATAAGAGAAGATTTATACTAAAAAAAATATAATCAAGTCAATTTGAAACTTCTTAAAAAATAACATAAATTTTTTAGGATAATTGTATTCCACTATATTAAGATGTTTGAGCATAACATCGAAGATCAACAAACCACCAACAAATCAAGATGTTTTGTAAAGTGTGTCAACACATTAGAAAGTAAGATATTTTAAATTAAAAAAGTGTTATTAATAAGATAGAGCATGTCAAGATTACTCCAATGGGGTTTTATTAATCTCCATTTGACATATTTTGGAATTATTACAAATTAGCAAAAAACTAAACATAAACATTAATAAATTGTTATTGTAATATTAAATAAATTTATATGAAAGGTAAAGTGAGGGAAGTAAAAGCAATGTAATACCAAATAAATGTAATTTAAAGGTTTAGTAAATCATTATTTGATTGGATGGAGCACTTTTAGAGGATTCCATTAATGTTTGCTTCATACCTATCATACCTAGTGTAGAATTATTGTGAATAAAAAAAGTAAATAAGCCTAAATAGTAATAAACTAATATTTTAAAATTAATTTAATATATAATAAGAACAAAATATAATAAATTGAAAAAACTTAATATACCCAATTTAAAGAATTGTAATGCTCATAAGAATTAGAGTTTCATCGTATTGTAATGAAGTTGATGTAAAAACTTTGAAGATGAGATAAATTTTATAAAAAACCTACATTCGAAGATATCGAAGATAAAAATTGTAATTTTCCTTCCTATCAAATTAGGTATAAATTAAAATATCACATAAAACACTCTAAGAGCTAAGAAAAAAATATATTTAAATATTTGAAAAATAAATATTAGTTGCACGATCGAAGATTTAGAGCCTCAAAGAGAAAATAATAAGTTAAAGGGAAAAGTTTGAAGAAATGTGAAGAAAAGTTTAATTTCAATATACTAAGGAGTTTTAGTGTAATATCCTTGATCATCAGAACAAGTTTGATTAAAAATATCTATTAATTTATTTAAAATAATTTTTAAAATAATATAAAAATATAAAAATGTATATTTAGTTAGATGGAGCTCGTCATGACAAATGCAATGATGTTTATTTAATCTAAATCAGACCTCATTTAGAATTATGAAAAATTACTAAATTAGATAACCATAAATAATAGAAATTTATTATTTAAATATTAAGGAAATATACATAAAAGTCAATGTATAATAAATTAAAGAAATATAATATCAGCAAATGAAAAAGATGAAAACATTGTAAGATAAAAGATTTAGAGTTCATTGTAATATATCCAAACCTAATTGTAACAATTGAATAAATGACATAAACTGTGTGAGAAAATTGAATTCAAAGAAAGTAAGGATATCAAGGATTACACATTCAATCGTGAAACCAAGTTTGAATAAAAATATTTCATAAACATTGCAAAGGAATATGAACATAAATTATTTAAAGATATAAAAAATTAATATTTCATTAGATAAAGCTAATTGAGATGAGTCAAATGATTTTTTTTTCATCTCGACTATTCATCATTTAGAATAAGTGTAAATTAAAAATTTAGATTAGTTTAAATGTAAGAAATTAAAATTTTAATGTCATATAAATAGAAATTAAAGCTAAAATGAGACAAGTTGAAGTAATATGTTACAGCTAAATCAAAGTCATATAAACACCTCAAGAGAATTGATTTGGAGTAATATAGTTATATGTCCAAATCAAAATATTACTTTGAAGACCATAAATAGATTATATAAAAAGATTGTATTTCAAGATACCTAAAAGATAAAGTATAACATTCTGGTCAACAAATTTGGTGCTAATCAAGATAACTCTTAAAGTAAGCCAAAACTAAAAAAATATTTTAAAATATATAATTTAATATTTATTTGGTATAGCTCAGTGAGTCGAAATGGAAGATGTTTATTTGGTCTCCAACAAACCACATTTGTAGTTACCATAAATTACCAAAGTAAAAATAAATAAATATTTAGAAATATTTTTTTTAAATAACATAAAAATATATCGATGATAAAATGAGATGAATTTAAGTATTATACTATAATAAAATATAGGAAATGCAAAAGTCACACAAAAAGAGAATTAGAGTTTCATTGTAATATAACAAAGTCTAAGTAAAATATTTGAAGAAATAAGATAAATTATCTATGAAAAGTGCATCCAAGATACCAAAGAGATATATTATAACATCCTTGATTATTAAATTAGGTACAAGTTGACATGCTCCATAAAGCATACAAAAATTTTAGATAATCAAATATTTAAAAAATAGAAAAAAATCTATAACTTGGTAGAAATTATTCAAATTAGTGCAATGATATTTCTTTCATTAGTTCAAACCTCACTAAGAATTATAATAAATTATGATGGCAAAAAAGCATAAATAATAAAATAATTTTATTTAAATATTAAGTAAATATATACTAAAGTTGAAATGAGGTAAGGTGAAAAGTTGTAATAAAGTGAATTCATGGAATTGTAAAGTTCATGGGAGAAATGATTTTGAGTTGCATCTATATCAAAGAAAAATATTTGAGGGAAAGCGAAAAATTACATGGTAAAGCTATATTAAAATATATTAAGGAGATAAGTGTAACACCCTTGATAATCAATTCATGTTTGTTTCAAATAAATAATTTATTTGAGAAGACTCTATTGATGTTTTTTTATTTCCATCGAACCACATTTGGAATTACCTTAAATTATGATGATAAATAAGAATAAATATTAAATAATTACTATTTTAATATAAAGTAACAATATATAAAGATAAAATGAATGAAATCAAAGTAATATAAAGTTCACATACGAAGAGAATTAGAGTTTCATTATAATATAACATAATGTAAATAAAATATTTGAAGAAATGAGATAAATTGTATGGAAAACTTCCATTTTGAGGTACTATGGAGATTGGCTGTAACATCTTTGGTCATCAAATCATGTTTAAGTCTACATATTTGATAAAGCATGAAATAATATTTGGGAATAAAATATTTAAAAATATAAAAAATAATATTTAAGTTGATAGAGCTCATTTAAATGAGCATAATCAAACCTCATTATGAATGACCACATTTTAGCAATATAAATATGCACAAATATTAAAAAAAATATAATTTTAACATTAAGTAAATAAATGCTAAGTTGAAATGACGTTAGTTGTAGAATTGTAGTAAAACAAAGTCAAGGTAATGTAAAAATAACATAAGGTGTGATTTAGAGTTATATAGTAGTATAACTATATCAAAATGAAGAATTTCAAGAAAAGAGATAAATTATATGGTAATGTTCCATTCAAAGCTATTAAGGTGAATTAATGTAATGTCTTTAAAAACAAAATCATGAAGATATAAAAATATTTCGTAAAGCAAGTCGACACTCTACAAATTAAAATGTTTTGAAAAAATAGAAAGAAATATTTAATAGGATAGAGCTTGTTTACAAGAGTCTAAAGACACCTATTTCATTTTGGTTAATCCTCATTTTCAAAAACTATGAATTACAAAGTTAAATGAGCATAAATAATCTTAAATTATCATTTTTAATATTAGGCAAATATATATGAAGGTTAAAAGTAGATAAATAGGTATAATATAATATTACCAAATAAAAATAATGTGAGGGTCAAATAAATGGAGAATTAGAGATTCTTTATATTTTAACAATATCTACATATATTTCATCAAAGTGTAAATTATATACTAATGTTGTATTCCAATTTACTAAGCGCAAAGACTATAACGTCCTTAATTGTCAGATAAAGTATAAACAAAACTATTTCATAAAGCATGCCAACATCTTAAAAATTAAGATGTTGAAAACATAAAAATTCATTTTTAATTAAAATCAGCTTGTCGAGATGAGTCCAATGATGCCTATTTCATTCAATCATTCCCCACTAAGAATTATTGCAAATTACGAAAGGAAATATTAAAAAATAAAAATAATTTTTTTAATAAGGTAAATTCAAAAATAATAATCTTAAAAAATTAAGGTAATTTAAATATCATAAGGAAGTAGATTTAGTTTCATAGTAGAATAACCAAATTCAAAGAAAAGTTTTCAAGAAAAGGGATAAATTGCACAAGAAAGTTGCATTATAGAAGCTAATGGGATTGAGTGTAACGTTTACAACTTTAAAAAATGTATGAGATGAAATATCTCAAAAAGCATACAAAAATATATAAAATGCTTTATTATATATATATATATATATATATATATATATATATATATATATATATATATATATATATATATATATATATGTTTATTTATAAGTAAATATTTAATTGGATAATGCATATTGAGGCAAGTCCAATGACATTTGCTTTTTCTCACCTTTTGTAAATGTATATTAATTCGCAAATATGATAAATTAAAACAACATAATGTAATGAAATCAAAGGAATATTGAGATCTTAAAAAGGGAAATTTAGAGTAACATAGTAATATAACTAGAAAAAAGCAAAATGTTTTTTGAAAAGAAATAATTATGTGGGAAAAATATATTCCAAGATACTAAAGATAACGAATGTAGCATCCTTGATCATCTAATAAGGTACAAGTCAAGATGTTTTATAAACCATGTCATGACATTCACAAAAATAAAATATTTGATAATATAAAAAGGAATATCTACATTTAATAGTGCTTAATGAGATGAGTTGAGTGATATTTCTTTTCTACTTCACACTTCTTTTAGAATCATAGTAAATTGCTAAATTAGTTATCGATAAATAAATAATGTTAAATTACTATGTAATATTAACTCAATATTTATTAAGGCTTAAAATAAGATAATTTGAACTAATGCAATATAACTAAACCATAATGATGTAAGGGTCACATGAGTAGAGAGCTATAGTTTCATAATATTATAATGAAGTTATGGGGATAAGTTTGAAAAAACTACATAAATTTTATGGGAACAATGCATCGTAATTTACTAAGGTAGTGTAGTGTAACATTATTCAATGTTAAATAAGATATGAAGTGCAATATCTGAAAAAAGTTTTAAAACTATTGAAATTAAAATATTTAAAAATATTAAAAATAAATATTTTATTGGATCGAGCATATTGAGACAAGTCTAATGAAAATTGCATCACCTTGATTTGACCTTGTTTGGAAAAATTAAGAATTATAAATGTAAATAATTATAAATAGTAATAATAAATAGTTTATTTAAAATTAAAGAATATATTAAAGCAATGTAAAGTTCACATAAGTGAAAATTTAGATTTATTAAGTAATATAACAAAAGCAAAGGAAAATTTTGACAAAATGAGATAACCTTTTTGACAAAGGTGCTTTGTAAGATTCAACAAAGATTCAATATAATATCCACAATTGTCAAATCAGGCATATATCAAAATACCTTATAAAGCATGTCCACCCTCAAAAAAGAAAAAAATTTAGTCATATAAAAATGAATATTTATTTGATTGTACACATCAAAATGAGCCCAAAGACATTTTTTTGAAATCAATTGACCTCATTTTGAATTATTAAGAAATATGAAGTTAGTTAAACATAAAAATATAATATATATATATATATATATATATATATATATATATATATATATATATATATATATATATATACATATTAAAGTAATGTAATGATACAAAATCAAAGAGATGCAAAGTTCATATGATATGAGATTTAATATTGCATAGTAATATAACTAAATCAAACTAATGAATTTAAAATACTTAAATTAATTAAATGTTAAAGCTGCATTGTAGGATACTAAGGAGATTGAGTATAACATCCGTCATCATCAAATCAAGTACAAATCAATATATATTATAAAACATGCCAAACTATATGGAATGATATATTTAAGAAATATGAAAATAAATGTTTAATTATATAGTGTGCATTAAATCTAATCCAATGAGAGCGGTTATGTTTTAATCTAACCTCATTTGGAATAACTATAAGTTACCTAAATAAATAAGCATAAATAATCATAAAACTAGTTTTTAATAATAAACAAATATTGATAATAAAATGAGATAAATTTAAGAAATATAATGTAAGAAAATCAAAGTGATGTAAATGTCACATCAGAGTAAAATTAGAGTCTATAACAAATATAACAAAATCAAAGGAAAAAAATTAAAGAAATGAGATAAATAGCTAGATAAACCTGCATTCCATAATAGTAAGAAGATTGATTGTAATATCCTTGATCTTCAAATTGAATATAAATAAAAATACCTTATAAAGCATGCAAACATAATTAAGAATAAATTTTTAAAAATACAAAAATTAATATTTGATAACATAGTGCCATGGAGATAACTCTAATCAAGTTTGTTTCATCTCCATTGCACTTCACCTCGAATTATTAAGAATTACAAAGTTATTTAAAAAATAATAAATTGCTATTTTAATAATAAATAAATTTATTTTAAATCTAGAATAAAAAAATAAAGCAATGTAAAATAACAAATTGAAGTGATGTAAACATCATATGAGAGGAGAATTAAACTTTCATGAAAATATAACCAAATTGAAGAAAACATTTCATGAGAAGAGATTAATATTATGGGAAAGTTAAATTTCAACATATTAAGGAGATTAAGTGTAACATCTTCAATCACCAAAAATAGGTACAAATAAAAATGTCCCAAAAAATATGCCAAAATCCTATAAAATAATATACTTTAAAAAATAAATATTTATTGGTTGGATGTCACCAAGATGAGACCAGTGGCACTTACTTTGTGATGATCGAGCCTTGTTGGGAACAAATATGAATTACCAAAATAAAAAATAAATGCATTATAATAAATTATTATTTTTATTTTAAGTAAATATATAACAAAACTATCCTTAGCTAAATTAAAGAAATTAAAGAAATGAGATATACCTAATTTAATGTCATGTAATTGACACACAATAGAAGAATTAACATTTCATCATAATAAAACCAAATGAAATAAAAATATTTATAGAAAATGAGATAACTAATACAAAAAAATAATGAAGGAAAAGAAATATCTCATAAAGCATTAATAAAATCATGAAGCAAAAACATTTAAAGATATAAAATTGAATTTTAAATTGGGTAAAACTTGTCAAGATAGTTTAGAAATGTTTATTTTGTCAAAATTAAGCCTCATCCTTAATTACTATAAAATAATAAAGAAAATAAGCATAAATAAGTATTGAAGAAAAAATCAGAAAAATAAAAGAAGTGTAATATAGAAAAATGAAACACTCGTAAAGGTCACATAGGCGGACATTTAGACTTACATAGTAATATAAGATCATAAAAAAAGTGTGATAAATAAAAGAAATTGTATAGAAAAGTTGCATTTGAAGTTACTAAACTGATCAAGTGTAATATCCCTGATCATGAAAATCAAGTAAGAATAAAAATACTTATAAAGCATGCTAGGAAAAAAATAAAAATATTTTTAAAAAATTAAAAAAGAATACATAATTAGATACAACACGTCAAGACTTTTTTTGCAGTCAAAGAAATTTTTTTTATGGCAAGAAAACCTTATTTTGAAATACTATGAATTACAAAATAAAAACATAAATTATAATAAATTTTTATTTTAAAATGAAAAAAATGAAAATTAAAGTTCAAGTGAGATGAATTGAAGCAATGCAATGTAGTAGATTGAAATATATGTACTGGTCATTGAAAGAAGATTTAGAGCTACATTGCCATGCAGCAAAATCAATCCCAAAAATTTCAAGAAGTGAGATAAATTATTTGAGAAAGTATATTCATAGATACTTGGGAGTTCAAGTCTAAGAAACTTGGTAATAAAATCAAGTATGTATCAAAATATAATATAAAGCATGCCAAAAAAATCAAAATATTTACTAATATAAAACTAATGTTTAATTTGATAGAGTATGTTGTGGCAAGTTAAATTATGTTTATTTAATCTAAATTTGAACTCATTTTGAATAATTACAAATAACCAAAAAAATATGAATAAATAACAATAAATTATTATTTTCAATACTAAGAAAATAAATGTTAAAGTTCAAACAAAATAAATAGAAGTAAAGTAATATACAAAATAAAATCAATGAAATGGTCAGACGAGAGAAGATAATGAGCTAAAATTAATTAATCAAATCAAAGAAAAAAATTAGAAGAATTAAGGTTTGTTTTTTGAAAAGTGTCATTCCAAGGGTCAAAAGAAGATGTATTGTAAAATCATCAAATTATATACAAATCAAAATATCATATAATGCATATCAACACCATATAAAAAAAATATTTAGATATTTTAAATTGAATATTTAATCAGATAGAGCGAGTTGAGGTAAAGACAATGACATTTGTCTAATTGCAACACTTTATATTTGGAATTATTATAAATTAAAAAATTAATTTAAAAATAAATAAAAATAATTACTTTATTAATTAAATATTTATTAAAGCTCAATTGAGATATATTGTAGCGATATACTGTAGCGATATATTATTACCTGAATGAGGTGTTGTAAAGGTTACATAAGAGTAGAATTTGAGTTTCTTTGTAAAATAAGTAAGTAGATCTAGTGAAACAACCCTAATTATTAAATCGATTATGAGTAAAAATGCCTAATAAGAAGTAAAAATCGTAAAAAATAAATGTTTAATTTCATGAAAATCATTAAGATGAGTCCAACGACATTATTTTCATCTCAACTAAGTAATACTTAGAATTACTTTGAATTAAAAAATAAGAAAAGCATATATTTTAATAAATTATCATTATAATATTAAGTGAATACATAATAAAACAAAATGATATATGTTGATTTATTTCAATATAGATTACTCAATGTATTGTAAGTGTCATAAATGTGAACAATTACAATTTCATAGCAATACAACAAAATCAAAGAGAAATTTGTAGAAATAAGATGATGTTATTTAAAAACCTATATTCCAAGGTAATATGTAGACAAAGTCTAAAATTCTTAATTATTAAATTTAGTATGAATAAAAATATCTTATGAAGAATACCTTAAGAAATTAAAATAAAGAATTTAAAAAATATAAATTAAATATTTAAATGAATAGGTGCCATTTAGATCGAGCCTATGATATTTATTTTGTCTTAATAAGATCTCACTATGAATTTTTTTAAATTACCAAAGTAAATCAATAAAGAAATATTAAATTATCCTTTGAATAAAAACTAAAAATATTATAAAGAAGAGTAATGTAATATTACCAAATCAAACAAAACTAAATATCACATGAGAGGAGATTCATAGTAACATTGCAATGTAATAACTGAAAGAGACAAATTTGTAGAAAAAAGAAAACTTGTATGGTAAAGTTAGCCTTGAAGGTACTAAGATGATTAAATATAACATCCTCAATGATGGAATCAAGCACGAGTAAAAATGTCTTATAAAGTAAGAAAAAATATAATAAAAAATATATAAAAATATTAAAATGAATATTTAATTAGATAGAGCATGTTAAGAGAAATTAAACTAACTTTTTTTTCCATCTCGTTTAAAACTCATTTTGAGAAAATATGAATTACAAAAATAAATAAGCATAAATAATAATAAAGTAACATCTCAATAATAAGTAAATATATATTAAAGTTGAAATGAGTTAAATTAAATAAATGTATTACTACTAATAAATGTGATGAAAAGGTCACAAGGGAGGAGATGTAAAGTTAATAGGTAATATAACAAAATCAAATCAAAACATTTGTTGATTAAAAGGCCACTTATATTTAGCTTTATTACCATGTAACTCTAAATCAACTCTTATGTTACCTTTAGATTACTTGGATAAGTTATGTTCTATTGCTTCAATTTTTAACTCATCTTGATCTATATTAGATATTTATTTAATAACAAAACAATTATTTTTTATTGTTTATATTTATTTTATTTTTTTATTCACAATAATTCCAAATAAGATTGAAATAAAACAACAAACATGGGATGTGTCTCGACGAGCTCTATATAGTCAAATCGTCATCATCACATTTTAAAATATCTTATTTTATAGAAAAATTTTATGTTTTAAGAGCATTTTTTAGTTTTGTACTTGATTTGAAGGTTAAGGTTATTACACTCAATTTCTTTGAAGTTTGGAGCGCAAATTTCATGTAAAATTTGTCTCTTTTTTAAAATTTATTATTTTTTTTGTTATATTACTATGTAACAAAAATCATGGCTCTTGAGATCGATAAATAGCTTTGATTTTTTATATTATGTTGCTTCTATCAATCTCATTTAAGCTTTAATATATATATTATGTCATCACTAATAAGAAAATAATTCAATATTTTTTTTGATAATTTATTTTGACAAATTTTAACAAATTATAAACATGGACTAATTGAGAAGAAACAAAAGTTGTTGGACTATAGTCGATGAGCTCTATGTAATTATATATTGATTTTTCTATTCTTTTTAGATAGTTTTATATTGTTATAGCATTCTTTTTGGGCATTTCTATTTGTTCCATATTTAGTAATTTGGGATGCAACTCTTGATCTCCTCAGTATATTAGAATGTATCTTTTTTGTATAATATTCCTAATTTTGTCAAATTTTAGCTTTCATTTCCTTGTATTACTATGTAAGTCTAAATCTTCTCTGGTATAAACTTTACATTGCTAGGATTGCTATTATTATAATTCCTCAATTTATTCCATTACAAGTAATATTATATATTTACTTAATATTAAAAAATATTTACTATTATTATTGCACATTTACTTTGGGAATTAAAAGTAACTCCAAACAAAGCTTGATTGAGTCGAAACAAACATCGTAGGACTCATTTCGTGGAGATTAATCCAACTAATTATTCACCTTCATATATTTAATATTCTATTTTCTATCATTTTGGCATGCACTAAAAGATATTGAGATTTGTGCCTGATTTAATCATTAAGGATGTTATATATGATCTCCTCAGTATCATGAAATGCAATTATCCCATAGATTTTAATTGTATACTTATTTGCCCTTAAATGCTTTTGATTTAGTTATATTATATTACTTTGATATATATTTGTTTTTTATTTAAGTAATAATTTAATATTTTTTATGCTTATTTATTTTTTGTAATTCATAGCAATTCCAAAAAAAAATCTTATAAAGACAAAAACATATTATCAGACTCATGTCAATGAGAACTATCAAAATTTATATTTATTATTTTTCATTTAAAATATTATATTTTCTAGATTTCTTGCATGTTATGTTACACATTGTGAGTCATAGCAGAGTTGATGATCGAGGATGTCAAATTCAATCATATTAGTAACTTGGAATGCAATCTTCATAAGTAATTTTTCTCATTTCTTCAAATGTTTCACATTGATTTTGTTATATTTCTATGTAAATCAAGATCTCCTCTTGTGTGTTTACTTCATTTTGATTTAGTGATATCACATTACTTTGAATTATAAAAATTTACTTTTAAATTATATTTACTTAACATTTAAAAAAATGATTATTATGTAATCTTATTAACTCTAGTACTTTGTAGTGATAAAAGGATGTCTAACTAAGATGGAAAAACTTGGTTCAATTTGTTTCGGTAACCACTATGAAATTATATATTAAAATTTATAATTTTAAATATTTTATTTTTAAGCAATTAGCCACATTTTGTGAGACATTTTGATTCTTAATTATTTTGATGACCTTGATGTTACCCATCATCTCCTTAGTTCGATGGAATATAGGTTTCATGTATAATTATTCTCATTTCTTCAAAACTTTTCCTCTATTTTTGTTATATTACTATTTAAGTTTAAATTTCCTCTTGTGTACCTTTACATGTCGTTGAATTTGTTATATTACATTTCCTAAAATTATCACATTTTAGATTTAATAGATATCAACTTAACATTAAAATAAAAATCTATAATTTTCTAAGTTTATTTTTTTTTGCAATTTTTGGTAAATCCAAATGAGGTCCAATTAAAAACAAACAAAGATTGTTGCACATGTCTCAATGAACTCTACCAAATTAAATATTCATTTTTTTATTTGTAATATTTAGTTTCAAGTGTTTTAGCAAGCTTTACAAGATCTTTGATTCATACATAATTTGACGATTGAGGATGCTACATTTGACCTCATTATTATCATGGAATGAAACTTTCCAATATAATGTATCTCATTTTATAAAATGTTTTGCATTGATTTTGTTATATTTAAAAGGTAACTATAAGTATATTATCTTGTGGCCTTTGCATTGCTTTGAAATTGTTATAATACATTGCATTAATTTACCTCATTTTAGCTTTACTATATATTTACTAAATATTAAATAATAGTTTATTATTATTTACCTTGCAATTCAAATTAACTCTAAATGAGGTCTAATCAAGATAAAAACAAACATTATTAGATCGATCTTAATCTGCTCTATCTAATTAAATATTTATTTTTAAAATTTAAAAATTTTATTTTCTCTAGTTTTGGCTATTTTTGTAAAAAAACTGATTTGTAGTTGATTTGACAGAAGAGGACATTATACTTTTTCGCTTAGTATATTGAAACGTAGCTTTCTTGTGTAATTTATCTCATTTAATGAAATGTTTTGCTAACATCTAGCTATATTACTATGTAACTCCAAATCTCTCTAGATATGTCATTTACATAACTTTGATTTGGAAATATTGTATTTCTTATCTCATTTCAACATTCTTACGTATTTAATTTTATAGAAAAAACTTATTATTAATTTTTTATTTTCTTTAGTAATTCATAGAATTTCCATCTTAATGTATATATTCTTGATATTTAAATAATAATTAATTGCTCATTATTCTTATTTACTTCTATAATTTATAGTAATTTCAAATGAGATTGATCGTGGTAAACTGAACACTATTAGACTCGTGTTGATTAGCTTTATCTAATTTAGTATTCAGTTTTATAATTTCAAATTTTTCGATGATTTTGAACTTCTTTACGGGTCATTTCAATTCATACATGATTTTATGATTAGGGATGTTGCTCCATCTTCTAAGTATCTTGGAATGTAGTTTTGTTTAATACTTTAACAAATTTTTTTGAAATCTTTTTTGATTTGATAATTTTATGTTGTTTCAATTTATCTCATTTAAGATTTATTATCTATTTAAGTAACATTAAAAATAATAATTTATTTATTTTTTTGCTTAATTTCTTTAGTAATTTGTTGTTATTCTAATTGAAATATTATTATGATGAAATAAAATTCATTGAAAGTGAGTTGGAGCTCAATGCAATTAAATATTTTTAATTTTTGAAATTTTTATGAGTAATTTTGATTCAAATATAATATGGTAATTTAGAATGTTATAATAAATTTCACAGTGTCATGTGATATAGCTTTCTTATACAATTTATTTTATTTTTTAAAATTTTGTACTTTAATTTAATTATATTATCGTGTCATTATAAATCTCTTCTAATGTGACAATTACATGAATTTGATTTAGTAACTTAATATGACTTTGTTTTATCATGTTTGTATTATAATATATATTTATTAAATTTTAAAATAATAATTTATTATTATTTGTTCTAATTTAGTTCAATAATTCATAATAATTCCAAACAATGTTGGATTGAGATTAAACAAATACTCATTTGACTTTGATTGGGTTACATTATAATGTTTTGAATTGTCTAACTTTAGCTATAACATATATTTACTTAATATTAAATTAATTTTTATTATTATTATTTATGCTTATTTATCTTACTAATTCATGATATTTCCAAACATTGCCTGAATTAAATCAAATAAATGTCACTGAACTAACATTGACTAACTTTATTAGATTCACTATTCATTTTTTAAAATATTTTTGTTTTCTATGGTTTTGCACACTTTTTGAAAAATTTGAATTGTACTTTCATTGATGATCAAATATTTTACTCTTGACCTACGTATATCCTAGAATGTTATTTTTTAGTATAATTTATCTTATTTTTTCAAATATTAATTTTTTTTCATTACAATACTATGTACTATAAATTACTTTTCATTTAAAGTTCACATGTCCTTGATTTGATTATTTTATGCTACTTGAAATATCTCATTTTAGTTTTAATATATATATTTACAAAAAATTAATATATTAATTTATTATATTTTATTATTATTTATATTTTAAAATTTGAGTGATTATAAATGAGATTTCATCAAGTTGAAATAAATGATATTGGTCTTGTCCTAACAAGCATTATCTAACTATGCATTTAATGATATACATTTAAGTATCTTATTTTTCATGATTTTGACATCTTTTGTGAGACATTTTAATTTGCACTTTAGATAATGATCGAGGATGTTAAACTCATTCTCATTAGCATCTTTGAATGAAGCTGCATCACAAAATTTATATCATTTTCCATAAATTTTTTAATTTTTTTGTTTTATTGTATTTCTATAATTTATCTAATTTAAAATTTATTATATTGTCATTTAACATTAAAAAATATTTCATTACTATTTATGCCTCTTAACTTTGGTAATTTCGAATAATTCTAATTGAGATCCAATCAAGATGAAAGAAATATCATTGGACTTTACCTCATAAGCTTTCAAAAAATAAATTTACAATTTTATATTTTTAATTATTTTTTATTTTTTTGAAATGTTTTATAAGACATTATGATTTCTGCTTGATTTCATAATTGATGATGTCACTCTATAACTCATTAGTTGATTCAAATGTAACTTTTTTTAGACAAATTATCTCATTTCCACATATATTTTGCTTTTATTTTCATATATATTACTACGAAACTTTAGTTCTTCTATCATTTGACCTCTACATCTTTTTATTTTTGTTATATTATGTTACTTTAACTTTTTTAATTTTCAAATTTATTATATTATATATTCATATTAAAAAAATAATTAATTTTTTATTTTTACTTATTTAATTTGGAAATTTATAGTACTTTCAAAAGAGCTCTGATCAAGTTGAAACAAATATCATCAAACTCATCTCGATTTGGTGTATAAAATTAAATATTCATTAATATGTTTTCAACTATTAGAGAATTAAGGTTTCATACTAACATTATTAAATAAAAGAAAAAAAATTAAAAAATAATGCAAATTTTTTGGTAAGGTTGAATTGAAAGATACAAAGGAAATCAAGAGTAGCATCATTGTTATTAACAAAGGTAGAGTCAAGATATCATTTAAAGCATGCCAAAATCATGGAAAATAAAATAATTAATGTTATAAAAATGAATATTTAAATCAATAGAGGCCTTGTCCATGGACATTTTCTTAATCTTCATTAGATAACATTTGGAATTACTCTGAAATGTATAATTAAATAAATATAACGAAGGATAAAATATTTTATTAATATTATGTAAATATATATTTAAAGAAAAATTAAATAAATTGGAATAATATGATATAGCCAAATAAAACAAAAATATAGGTCACTCAAAGAGAGATTTAGAGTTACCTCTAATTTAACCAAAGTAAAAAAATATGTAAGGAATAAATAAATTATATAAAAAAATTGCATACCAATATATTAACAAGATCGAGTGTAAAATTCTTGATTATAAATTTAGGTATAACTTCAATTTTCACTTGTAGCATGGAAAAAAAATGGAAAAACTATTTTAAAAAAAATTAATTTCATTGAGGTTGTCGACAAGAAACCAATGAATGTTTTTTTCATTTCTAATTTGAATTTTTTTGGAATACTATTTTTTAAAAACTTAAATAAGCATAAATAATAATAAATTATTATTTTAATATTAACATAATATATTTATTAAAATTTGAATTTTATAGTTTGAAGTAATGCAATAAAAATAAATAAAAACAAATCATTAAAAACTTTATTTAAATTGAATACAAAAGTTTAATTCCAAGATTTTATGGAGAGCAAGAATAACATTCTTGTTTGTCAATTCTAAACAAAATAGAAATTTCGCATATAATGTACAAAAATTAAGAAAATAAATATTTCAAAACATAATAACAAATATTTAATTTGGTTGAGCTCATTTATATGAATCCAATGATATTTATTTTATCTCTATTGGACTTTGCTTGTAATTACTATGAATTATAAAAATAAATAAGAATAACTAGTAATAAATTTAAAAAAATAATATATTTGAAAATATTAAACGTAATATTAAATTTGTTAGAGGTGGTCGAGATGAGTTCAAGATGATTGTTTCATCTCAATTGGGCTTTGTTTGGATTTACCAAAATTATTGAGATTAATAAACAGAAAATTAATAACTTATTATTTTAGTATAAAGAATATATATATATGTTAAATCTAAAATGAGATAAATTGGTATAATATAATATAACCAAATCAAAGTAACATAAAGGTCACACGAGGGAAGGTTAATAGTTACATATTAATAAAACCAAAACAAAGGCAAATATTTGAAGAAATGAAGTGAATTCTATAAGAGAGTTATGCTCTAAGATACTAATAAGATTTAGTGTAGTAGTCTTGATTATCACATTCATTATGAAATTGATGTCTCAATAACTATGCTAAAACCTTAGAAAATAAATTATTCAAAAATATAAAAATTGATTCTTCATTGAATAAAACAACCAATTTTATACAAAAAAATTTAAATTAATTTGATAAAATATTTTTAAAATTTACACTCCAAGATATTAAGGAGAATGAACACAAAATTCTTAATTATCATAATATATATGAATGAAATGTTTTGAAATGGCAACAAAACCCTAAAAATAATATATTTTAAAATATAAAATGAATTTTGCATTGGATGGAGCTTATGAAAGAATTTCTACTAATATTCATTTCCTGTTGATCTTGGCTAATTTGTAGTTATTGTGAATTCCCATGATAAAAAATAAATTATTATTTTATTATTAAGTAAATATATAATTAGTCTAAAATGAGATATATTGTAGAAATGAACTGTAATAAACTGAAAGTGATGGATATGTCACATAGAGGAGATATAGAATTTCATATTAATATTGCTTTGTCAAAACCAAAAAATTTGAAAAAAATAGAAATGATATAGGAAAGTTGAACTCCAAGATAATATTAAGATTAATTAGAGCAACATTGTTCATCAAATCGAGTATGAATCAAAATTTCATGTAAAGAATACAAAAAATAAATTTGAAAAATATAAAAATGAATATTTAATTATATAAAGCTTATCAACATGGGTTCCATGTTGTTTTTTCATCATGATCAAACTTTTCTTGGAGTTACTCCAAATTGCAAATTTTAATAAAAATAATAATAATAATATGGTTTTATTATTAAGTAAATATACATCAATGTGAATGAGAAAAATTAATGTAATATAATATTTCTAGCTTTAAATGATGTAAAGGTCACACAAGTGGAGAATACTTGTTTCATAGTAATAGAACCTTATCAAAGACAAAATTTGAAGCATTGAGATAAGTTGAATATAAAATATTTTTCTAATTGAATAAGAGTTTGTGTATAATAATCATGATCATGAAGTCTTTTATGAATTTAAATGTCTCATGAAACCTTAAAAAATATTATTAAATAAGGTGTTTAAAAATATAAAAATGAATTTTTAATTTTAGAGTTCACAAATAGGAGTGAAGCTATGTTTGTTTTATTTTCGTTAGAGCTAATTTAGAATTCCTAAGAATTACAAAACTAAATATCTATAAATAAGACTATAATATTATTTCAAAGCAATGTAAGTATCATAAAAGTTGTGATTTATAATTACAATACAATATAACAGAATTAAAGTAAAAAATTTTAAAGCATCACATAAATTGTAAAAAAATTTAATTCCAAGAAATTGGGTAGATCCAATGTAACATCCCATATCGTCAATTCCTATAGAAATGGAAATATCTCAAAAAATTGGCAAAAGATTAGAAAATGCAATATTTTAAAGAATGTATAAAGATGAACATTTTTAAAAAATTGTATCATAAAGCATAACATCTTCAATCAACAAACTTGGTGTTAAAGTAAATCTATAATAAAGCATTCCAAAAGCATCAAAAATAAGAAAAATAAAAAATATAAAATTAATATTTAATTTGATAGACCATGTTAAGAAGAGCAAAACGACATTTCTTTTGACATTGTGAGAACTTGTTTTGAAATGCCCAAAATCACCAAAGTAATTCAACATATATAGTAATAAATTAGTATTTTATCATTAGTTAAATTTATATTAATATAAAAATTAGATAAATAAAAAATATAGTATAAAAACAAATTAAAACAAATTAAATGTCAAATAAGAGAAGTAGACTCTCATAGTAATCGACCAAAATCAAACAAAAACATAACAAAAAAGATTATAAATTATACAGAAAAGTTACATTATAGGTTACTAAGAAGATCAGGTTTTGTATGCAAGGTCATAAAGTACTTTACAAATCAAAATATCTCATAAATTATGCCAAAATGATAATAAAAAAATTAACAATATAAAAATGTGGGAATAATTATAAATTATTATTTTAGTTTTTAATAAGTTAAAATTAGATAAATTGAAGCAATGTAATTTGACTATTACGAGGAAATGAAAATGTCACATGAGAGGAAATTATTAGAATGTAGTATTTTAACAATATTAAAGCGAATCATTTCAATTAATTAATTTAATTGAGCTACAAAATTAAATGCCTTGATAGAAAAAAGATTTAGTATAACATTCTTGAATATCAAATGAGGTACAAATAAAAAGTTCTAGTCAAGAAATCCAAAACCCTAGAAAATAAAATATTTGTTTCATAAAGTTCTTTGAGATGAGTTCAACGTCATTTATTTCTTCTAAATCAATGTTTGTTTAGAATTATTATGAAGTATCAATGTAAATAGGCATAAATAGTAATAAATTATTATTTAAATATTAAGTGTATATATATATATATCAAAGATGATATAACATAAATTAAAGCAATGTAATATAGCAAAATCAAAACAATTTAGAAATAATATGAGAGAAGTTTTTTTATGGCAATATTGAAAAATCTACGCAAAAATCACAAAGAGATGTGATAAATTTTACTAGAAACATGTTTTCCAACATACTAAGGATATTGAGTGTAACATCATCAATTGTCAAACTATATGCAAATCAAAATATCTAGTAAAGCATTAAAAAATCCTAAAAAAGAAAATTATTAAAAATACTAAAAAATAATTTAATCTTATAAAGCTCATCAAGTGGAGTAAAATAATGTTTGTTTCATGCCCATTAAAGTTACGTTCGACTTACAATGATTTACTAAATTAATTAAATAAAACAAATAATTTAATGCTTGCATAATTAGTAAATATATGTTAAAGCTGAAATTAGATAAACTGAAGTGTTGTAATATAATGAAATCTAAGTAATTTAAAGGTTGCATGAGCTTATAATTAGAGTTTCATTGTAATATAAAAAATCAAAAGAAAAATGTATGAAAAAATTAGATAAATTTAATGAAATTTTTTTTCTCGAAGCTAATAAGAAGATCGAGTTTAAAATTCTCAATTATCAAATCTATTATTAATCAAAATATCATGTAAATTATGTAAAAATATTAGAAAATAAAATATTAAAAAATGTAAAAGACATCTAGTTTGATAGAGTCCTAAATGTGAGTCAAATGATATTTGTTTTTTTTCAATGATAGCATACATGGAAATACAACAAACTACATTTATAAATCATCATAAAAAATAACATTATTTTAATATAAATAAACATACCTTAATATTGAAATGAAATATATTGAAACAATGTAACATAACTAAATAAAAGCATTATAAAGGTCACTTGAGAATTTAATATAACAAAATCGAAGTAAAATCTTTAATAAAGTAAGCTAAATTGTATTATAGTGTCGTATTCCAATATATTTCGTAGATTTAGGGTAGCTAACTTGGCCATCAAATGATTTACAATTCTATAAATCTCATAAAGTTTGCATAAAAAAAATTATTTAAAAGAACAAAAGTGAATATTTAATTGGATAGAGCTTGTTAGGTGAATTCTAATGACTTATGTTCATCTTCATTAGACATAATTTATATTTTGAACTTAATTTTAGGTATTTCAATTTTACTTCAATTGGACTATTAAGATTGATTGAAATATTTACTATGAAGCATATGAAAGTAGTTAAAATTAATTTCGAATAATATTTAGGATTCTAAAATTTTTTATCTATTGTCTTCGATTTTGTTGGCAATCATTTAATGTTAATAATATCTTTGGAATCCATATTTAATATTGTTAAAAAAATAACTCATAACATGTTCAATAAAGAAAAATTTGCCTAAACTAGTTGCTATAGTAAATGGGTTGCTATCATAAACCACTAAAGTTTAAGGCAACCAACCCTAAATCCTTTCAATAAGACATTGCTCGAGCAGTCTAATTGAATCTCCAAATAATTTATCAAGTTTTTGATTGGTTCATCAATCCAACATCCATAAATCACGAAAAATGCAACACTAGAATGTATTGGTGATTATCTCTTAGGCAAACCAAGGGGCAGCCTTCCCCGAATAGCCTAACTATTACTATAACATAACGCTACAATAACATAATATCCTAAATAAGTTTTGTAGTATGATGCTAAAACACCAGCAAAATCACATGGTCTTTTTCTAAATTGTGCGAGTAACAAAAATATCTAATTGTACATTTTTAAATTCGAATAATTTAGATCACCTTTATCTTGGCATATCACCTGTGTATATCCTCTATTCGATTATGTCATTTTGCTACCATTGGGTCCATGATTATTCCAAGTATAAGATCTAAAGCAAGTCATCTATTCAGGAATAAGATCTAACAACCCAGTTCATTTTGATATTTCTAAATAGTGATAGTGTACTATCATCAATCTGATCAAATTGTTTTTTTAATCCAATAGTCATAGTGCATTTTGATAGAACGGCTCCTACGCATAGTTATTTTAGCCTTTATTAAAATAACGTAGAATTGCAGAGCAATAAAAGCTTCTTTTACCTATTTAGCAACTACTTTTAGCCATTATAAATTGTTTAGAAAAAGGAGAATTTTTGTATAAAATTAAGAGATGCATTTTTAATTAATCAAAAGAAAAGCTTCAAGTAAAAATAACGAAGTCGTCAGCAAACTATTCTTATCACCACTTTCATATGCCGCAGCATCCATTAGTCATTAACTCCTAAACTTTTGTTCTTTCTCAAATAAGCTAAGTTATTAATTTTCTTAATCCTTAAATAATTTAATTATGGTACTTTTATCTTTTGAAAGATTTCATTAAGCATAACATTTTGGTTGTATTGATTTTGATTTTATGTAGCTGAATAGTTTGCTTCTATTACCATTTTATTTCATTGTAAGACCATGATAACCTATCTTATTTATTCTATTTTAAAGTTTTAGTAGCATTCATGTTTGTTTCCTTGTTGTGAGGGTTTTGCATACCACTTTTTCACAAAGGTCTTATATTGACTGTTTCTTTTCCTTGGCATTTGTCAGGGGCACGTGTTGGCATTTCTTTTTTGTGCAAAACCACCAAAAAATTTATAATACAGAGTTTTTAATTGTTATTCTTTTTTTTATTATACAACTTTTACAAAAATTAATTTGTCTTGAAATTAAATTAAAAACTTGTATAATATTACTTTTACATCAATGCTAAATTTTAATAAAAATTGCTCTAAATATTTGGCTAAAATAATTGTAAGAAATTGAAACTTTTATTCTTAGCAATCAACCCTCCTTTTGTGAAAAAAACCATATTGTAGTCGGTATCAGAGCTAAGGTCCATTTCTTTGGGCAAGAAAATCTTTTGGCAATCAATTGCTCAAATTGACTCTTTAGTAAATTTTCATGATGGTGCTTCTTCCTATAAACCACCACTCTTTGTGGTGATTATTATCTGTATTATGAAACAAGGAGGATTATTCATTTAAAATCTATTGATTGAGAAATGTGAGAAGTATAGTAAGATCCATTTGATTTTGCAACTAAAAATAACATACATGGTATTTTTTACATAAAACCTTTTGTGAAATGATTGAAAGTGAAAGAAAAATTATAATTAAATAATAGGATCATAAATATTTTGCATTGTTTGTTTAATGTTATTTAATTTAATAGACATATGAATTTAGAAATAGCTTATGAAATTTGGCATAAATTAGGGGTAGCATATGAAGGAACCTCTTTATTTAAAGAAAATAATATAAACTTGATGATACATTATTATGAGTCATTTAGGAAGCTTTTAATGGACTCCATTAAAAGAATGTTTATAAGAATTACTAATATTACTAATACCTTTGCTTGTTTAGAAAAATAAATTTCTATTATTGAATAGATGAAGAAAATTCTTAGAACCTTACTCAAGTAGTATGATCTATTGGCCACCATCATCAAGGAAGCCAAAAAAATTTTCGTGATGGAAGAAGTAATTTTAGAATAGGCATGCACTCATGATGATAATGGGATTACTTTAATATCAAAATCCGTATCTTAAGTTCTTAATGTTGCAAGAAAGTTTCAAAATAAATGGTCTAAGAAGAAGAAAGCACTAAAATTTGCTTTGAATGACTCAAAAGAAACTACTACAAGTTAAGAGGAAGAACATAATTAAGAACTATTTTGCATGATGGTTAGAGAAGAAGAGGAAGATGAAGATAATGCATCCTCAAATGAGGAAGATATAATTTATTCCAAAGGAAAATTCTCTAAACAATTACTTTATGATTGCAAAGGGTATTAAAATTATAATAAAAATATAGGGAAAGAAATATAATTCATATCTAGGTCATTTTGAATAAATTGAAGAAATGTTTGACATTATTTAAAGAATATGGAGAAAGCCAATTGTGATTTACAACAAAAGTTGAATGAGCATTCATCACTGGTTAAAAGATTTAGTGATTTTAAATAACCTTACTCTACTTGCTCAATTTTGTATATAAAAATAATTACTAGATAAGATTTTATTACAAATATAAAAAGATCTCAATGCATAAGCATGTTAACATTTTACATGGTTTTATTCATAAGCTTACAAGTCAGTATTACAAGCAATCTAAATATACTTCACATGCATGTAGGATTAGAGCAAATATTCATTCCAAATTTTTGGCTTTCGGATAAAGAGTAAAAGTACAAAGTAGCCCGTTTGCATGTAAATATGTTGAACCAAAAATTGCTTGGTTTCTCAAATCTAACAAGTAAAATCTAATATGTATGTAAATTTTAATAAATTAAGTTTAACTAAAAAAAGGTACTATAAACCTTGATGAAAAACAAATAAGATTTAAAAAATTAAGTTTAAAAGATTGAAATGAATGAAAAAAAAAGAAAATGTACTTGAATAAAGAAAATTCTAAAACTTTAAAACTTATTTAGAGTCATCCTAAAAAATGAGTTGTTAGTCAAATTACGATGGGTGTTAATGTTGATCTTATCGTAACAATTATTTTTTTGTAGTGCAATTTAAATTAAAATTAATACAATAAGCCTAAAATAATATGGTTTAATTAATTGTTATAAGAAAATTAATTAAATAAATTTTAAAGGTATTGAGTAAGATGACATATTGATCCTTAGATAAGTTTATTTTTAAAACTAATTATTTTAAAAAAAATAGATGATCAATTGGGGAATAATTTAAAAATTCAAATGCTGTGAATAATTTACAAAAATTAGATTAAGTTGCTTTAAGAGGTAATATAAATTTAAAGAATAATAATAAATTAAGGGGAGCATTATAGTAATAGAAAAATATGTGAGAGGACTTTATCTTTAATTATCTTGCATATTCTTTTACAAATAGTTTATGTTTTTATAAAGTTCATTATATGTTTCATTGTCATGAGAATGGGTAGATTTTTTTATTATTGACCCTTAGCCATTGTACTTTCTTTGATGGTAAAAAATTGAAGTATGTCTGGTTAATTTATTTGTGTGAACTTCTTTTTTTAAATAGCTAATATCCATATTCATGAGAGATTTAAAATGAAGAGGAGAAAATGTAAAATGACATGAAGATTATCTTTATTGCAATGGAAAACAACCAAGAGATGTATTTTGAATTTAATTTTAGTTATTTTAATTTTACTTTGTTTAGAATGTTAACATTTACTAAAATATTTATTATAAGACATAAATTAAATAAAAACTAATGTTAGAACATGACTTTGATTTCTAATATTTTTTATCTATCCTCCTTGATGATATTGACGATCATTTTAAGTTAAGAATATCTTTGTAATCCGTAATTATTATGTAGTATTAAAAAAATTCATTTAGTAGAGGCAAACTATGCTTGAACAAGTTCTACATTAAGAAGATTATCACAGTAAACCAATGCGATTCAGCATAACCAACCTTGAACCTATTTTGTATCACTATGCATAGGTCACATAATTAAAACCCAAATAGGATAACACTTTTTGGATCAAACCATCAACCTTGCATCCACAAATTATGAATATGCTGGCACTAGGATGCACGAGTAATGATCTTTTGAGCAAACTAAGTAGCTACCAACCTTAAATAGGCTAACTATTTTTACCACATAAAGATTTAATAACATAATAGCCTAAATAAATTTGGAATGTGGGCCTAAAACTCCACTTATTTTGTGTGGTCTGCTTTTGAATTGTGGAGTAACCATAGGTATCTTACCACATATTTTTACAATCGAATGATCCTGATATCCTTTGTCACTTTATAGTGCCTATTTATATCCTCTATTCAATCACTCCATTTCCCGATCACATGTCCTAATTGATTCTATGCTTCTAATATAAATCTAATCATCTAGTTATGACTCACATCTAATGGCCCATATCAATTCTATATTTTTAATTTGCACTATTTTATTATCATTCATCTAATCACATAGTTTTCATGATCATATGTTCATGGAGCGTTTCGATTGAATGGCTCTTGGCAATGATTATTTTAGTCGTTATTTGTCATTTTAACTATTAATTAAATAAGTATTCTAACTAAAATAATATATGAATAGTAGAATAGCAATGGCTAATTTTTCTTGTTTGGTAAGTGCTTTTAGTTCTTAAAAATTATCTATAAATAAGAAAAGCAAAGTACAAAATTGAGAGATGCATTTTTATACAATAAAAATAGCTTATTGTGAAAAATATTGATGCTGTCCATAGCTCGTTTCCATTTTTCTTCCATACACTATTTTTTCATTTATTGTTTAAAGTCCAAAAATTTTGTTCATTTACAAATCAATAAAGTTATTAATTTTTTCAATCCTTCATTTAATTAAGATATTTGTGCCTTTTTAATGATTTCATCAAGCATAAGATTTTTGTTATTGATATTTGTCTTTTTTGGCCATTTTATTTTATTGTAAGGTTATAGTAGCCTATCTCATTTGTTTCATTATTGTGAGGATTTAGCCCCCCATATTTTGGCAAAAGACTTATATTAAGTATTTTGCCTAGCTTCTATCAACATTATTTGTTGTTTATTTTAACAATCGATCCACCTAAAAATAATTTGTGTAAATTTTTAATTATTATTAATTTTTATATTACACAACTTTTATAAAACTTAAATTGTTTTAAAGTAAAATTAAAATTTTTATAAAATCAATAATACAGATTTGTTAAACATAATTAAAATTTTTTTGAAATACTTTAAATAATTTTAAGAAAAAAATTATTCTTAGAAATTTACCCTTCCATTATTAGACAACACTTTAGATTATTCTTCATTAGAAACTACTATGAATTACAAAATCAAAACAATCTCAAGGTCACATAAAAGAAGAATTAATCTTTCAAATTAATATAACCAAATCTAAATTCATAATTTGAAGAAATGATAAATAGTGCAAGAAACCTATATTCTAGTATACTAAGAAGATTGAGTATAACATACTCAATCAACAAAAAATGCATAAATCAAAATATTTTGTATATAAAACAAAAACCATAGATAATAAAAAATTTAAAGTTTTTAAAATAAAATTTTAATTACATTTATCTAATCATGATGAGTCTAGCTACACTTATTTCAATTCCATCATATCTAGTTTGGTATTAACCAAAATTATAGAAGTAAATAATTAAAATAATACTAAAATATTATTTTAACCTTAAGTGTATTATATTTAAGACAAAAAGTAATAAATTGAAGCAATGATATATGGCTAAATTGAATTGATATCAAGTTCATACAAGAACAAAAATAGAGATTCATTGTAATTTCACCAAATCAAAGCAAAATGATTGGAGAAATGTGATAAATTATTTAGGAAAGCTCCATTTAATGACACTTTAGTGATCGAGTGCAACATCCTTCATTGTAAAGTTATATACAAATCAAAATCTCTTCTAAGAGAAAATATTTATAAAACATAAATTATTTATAAAGCATAAATATTTAAAAAAAATTAAGTGCATTTTTAATTTGATATAGCTCCTCGAGCAAGTTCAACAATATCTGTTTTATTTCAATTGGATTGTGTTTTGAATTACTAAAAATTACAAAATAGTATAAGAATAAAAAAAACTAAATAATTATTTTAAATCAATTACATATTAAAAATAAAATGATTTAAATTAAAGACTAAAATAACATAATTAAAGAAAATTAAATTTCACATGAGAGGGGACTTAGTATAACATAATTTCTATTATAAACTTGCATAAATTAGTACTATCCAAGATGAGTACAATGTTCTTGATGGTTAAATTTGGCACAAAAACAAGTATTATGTAAATTGTGCTAAAAATATAAAAAATGTAGTAATTTAGGATGTAAAAAATGAATATTTCACTTGTTGCCTCTAGTGGAAATGAGTGCTACAACGTTTATATCGCCTCAATTAGACCTAGCTTTTAACTATAGTAAATTGCTAATTTAAATAAGCATAAATAAAAGTAAATTGTTATTCTAATATTTTGTAAAATATTCCATTATTGAAATGAGGAATGAATAAATTGTAATATAACCTATTCAATGAACTTAAAGGCCACATGGGAGTAAAATTAGAGTGTCATAGTATATACTCTAATCTAAGCAAAATCTTTGAAGAAATAATATAAATTTTATGAAATGGCCTTATTCCAAAAACTAAAAAATCAAGTGTAATATTTTTAATCATAAAATAGGATGTCAAAAAAATATTTCTTAAAAGTTGCAATAAAAAATACTTTTGAAGTAAAAAATTAATGCTAATTTTGATAGGGATTAGGGACACAAGTAAAATTTTTTTTGCTTGATGAGAACTAATTTGAAATTACTATGAATCATAAAAGTAAATGAGTACAAATAATAATACATTTTTTAGTTTAATATTAGGAAAGTATTTATTTAATAAATAAAAGCATTGTAAGAAAGCAAAATCATGGTGATGTAAAGATCACATGGGAAGAGATTAAGAGTGCATAACACTAAAACATAATCAAGGAGAAATTTTTAAAAAAAATAATTTAAATTATGTTAGACTATTACATTCCAAGTTTCTAACGAGATCTAGTATAACAACCTTAATCATCAAATTATGTCTTAAACAAAAATATTTTAAAGCATTCCAAAATCTTAAAAAAAATATAATTTTAGAGTTTTTGAAAATGGTGATTTACTCCAAAGAACTAATCAACATGATTCTAATTACATTTGAATTGTCTCTATTAGAATTATTTCAAATTTCTTTGAAAATTTCATAAATAATAAAAAATTATTTTTTTAAATATTAAGTCAATATATAATAAATTTTTAATAAGATAAATTATGGATTTAGAATTACCTAGAAAAGTAATCAAAATAAAAGAGAAAACTTTGAAGATGTTAGCTAAACAATACATTAAAGTTACAATCACAGGTATGAAGGAAATTGGTTATAACAACTTTGATTATCAAATAAGATATAAATAAAAATTCTTGTAATATTTGCATAAACTCCAAAAAAATATTATTTAAAATGTAAAAATGAATATCTAATTCACATAGGCAATCAAAATAGTTCAATAGTATTTTTTTAATATCCATCAAATGTTCTTCTTAATTATTATGATTCAATAAATTAAATATACATAAAATGTTAAAAACTAACTTTAATATTAATTATATATACTTATTAAAGCAAAAGAAAGTCAAATTACTACAATTTAACTTAAGCACATTAAAAAAATGTAACTATCATCAAAGTAGAAATTAAAGTTCCTTCGTAACATAGCTAAATCAAAGCAGAAGAATTAGACAAAGTGAGAAAAATTTTATGTGGAACTAGTATTTTAGGATAATCAAGTGTAGCATCCTCCATTAGCAAAATATGTATGAATTAAGATTTCTCTTAAAGCATATATGAATCATAATGTCTCTTAAAACATGCTAAAGCCCTAAAAAAATACTATCAAATATAAAAATAAATTTCTAATTAGATAGAGATGTTTTAGATGAGTGCAACGATATTTGTTTAGTCATGACCGAACATAATTTTGAATAATTATGAATTACATAAGTAAACCAACATAAAAAATTACAAAAATATTTTTTAATACTATGCAAATAATATTAAAAATAAAAAAAAGATAAAGCAAAGCAATGTGTTATAGAAAAAACAAAGTAATATAAAGATCACATAAAATGAGAATTTAAATTTCACTACAATATAACACATGTAATGATGACATGGGAGAAGATTTAGGGTTATAATGTAAGTGAATGAATGAGTTAGGTTTTTTTTAAATGTTATGTTCTAAGATACTAAAAAAATCCAAAGATTCATTCTCTATTGCCCAAAGGTTTGTAACATAACTTGCGATAAATAGTACTAAAATCATTAAAAATAAAGTATTTAAATAACTATAAAAATATACTTTTTTAATTATTTATTTAATATTAAAATAATAATTTATGAGCCTTAATATTTTTTTATTTTGTAATTTATAATAATTTTAATTGAGGTTCTATTATAATGAAACGAATATTGTTGGACTCATCTCATGAACACAATTCAAGTAATATTAGTTTTTTTTTAAATTTTAATGCATCTATTATTAGGAATTTGCATGCCTAACAAGAAATTTTGATTCATACCTGATTTGATGTTCAAACATGTTACACTCAATCTTCTTTGTACATTGGAATTAATTTTTTTATATAATTTATATTATTTCTTAAAACTATTTTTCTTGATTTGGATGTATTACTATGTAACTCAAACTATTGTCTTATGTGACCTCTACATCGCTTAGATTTGATTACATTATATTTGCTTTATTAACTAAATTTAGTTTTTAAATATATTTTCTTAACTTTAAAATAATGCTTTATTATTATTTATGCTTATTTGTTTTGGTGATTAAGGATAATTCCAAATGAGATCTGACCAAGATGAAACCAAGTCAATAGAGTCACCTCAATGAGCTTTATCAATTCAAATAATCTGCTTAACTTTTTAAACATTTTTTTAAAGTTTTGCTATGTTTTACAAGACATTTCAATGCACAATTGTCTTGACAATTAGGCTTGTCATTATGTATAACTTTAGTAAGTTGGAATGTAAGTTCTTTTATAATTTATCTTATTTTTTGAAAAGTTTCACTTTTATTTGGTTATGTTACTATTTAACTGTTGATCTCATATCACATATCCTTTCATACCACTTTCTTTTGCTTATTTTCCATTGCTTAAATTTATATTATTTCAACTTTAATTCATATTTTCTTAATGTGAAAATAAAAAATTCTTATTATTTATTCTTATTAGCTTTACTAATTCATGGTAATTCAAAATAAGGTCATTGTAATAAAAAACAAAATGTCGTTACACTCTTCTCGATGAGCTGTATCCAATTAAATATTTATTTTTTTATTTTTAGATACTATTTTCTTTGATTTTTGCTTGTTTTATGGTCTGTAATACTTGTACCTTGTTTAATAATCAAGGATATTACACTTGATAACATTCATATCATAAAATTAACCTTCCCTACTAAATTTATCTTGTTTGTTCATCTTTTTTCATTTTAATTGGTATATAATTATGAAATACTACTTCTCCTCCCTCATGACTTCTTTATTGTTTCTGTTTGTCGAGCGATGACATTAGACATAATCTCTATAGCAACTTTGAATGCAAATTCTTAGTAAACTTTATCTCATTCCTAAAAATTATTTTACATCCATTTGATTATATGAATATTGAACTATAAGACTTTTGCTCGTATGACCCTTAAATCACCTTTATTTAATAAGAATATTTTTTAGCTTATTTTATTTTTGCTTTAATATGCAATTGCCTAATATTAAAATAATTTCATAATAATTATCCTTATTTCCTTTTGTATTCAGTTGTAATTCTAGTTGAGGTTTGATCTTAACAAAATAAACATTATTTGACTCATCTAAAAAAATTCTACCCAACAAAATTACTATTTTTTTAATTTTTTTAATAATATTTGTTTATTAAGGTTTTGGTATGATTTACAAGATATTTTTATTTTTACCTCTTTTGGGTACAAGTTTTTTTCTATAATTTGACTATTGCCTTCCAATGTCTTCACTTTTTTTTAGTTATATAACTATGACACTCTAATTCTCCACTTTAGTGACCATTATATTACTTTGATTTAATTGTATTATACTTTTTAATTTATTTCATTCAACCTTTACAATATATTTATTTAAATTTAAAATAAATTATTTTTTATTTTTCGACCATATTTTTTTAGCAATTCATAGTAGTTTTGAATTAGGTTTGATTAAGGTAAAAGAAATGTCATTGGACTTGTCTTGATGAGCTCTAACAAATTAAATATGGATTTTTTATATTTCAAAGGAATTTTAACGGTTTTTGAATGCTTAAGGGCACATTTTGATTCATTCTTGATTTGATGATCATGTGGTTACGTTTAATCTCCCTAATCTCTTAGAATGAAAGTTTCGCATACAATTTCCCTCGCCTATTAGAAGTTTTTACATTAATGTTTTTGTATTACTATGCAACACTAAATCTCTTCACATTTAGCCTTTACTTTCCTTTTATTTATTTATATTGTATTTTATTTAATAAGGATTTTAAGTTTGGTGGTCTACAATATTTTGAAGAAGGTCTTGTCGAGATGAATACAATGAATTAGACACATCTCGATGAGCTTAGTCTTATTAAACATTCATTTTTAAGTATTGAAATATTTTATTTTCTAAGGTTTTTGGCATGTATTATGAGGCATTCTGATTTGAACTTTATTTGAAGATCAAGAATATTATGGTCAATCTCCTATGTATCTTTGGAATGTAAATTTCTTGATAATTTATCTCATTTATGCAAAACTTTTACTTTCATTAATTGTATTATTATGATAATGAAAATCTCCACTCGAGTGACGTAAATACCTCTTAAATTTGATTATATTAAATTTGTTCAATTTATCTAATTTTAGTTTTTAAAAATATTTACTTCAAATTAAAATTTTTTTTTACGTTTATTTCCCTTTGTAATTTGTAAGAATTCCAAACGAAGCCTCATCGAAGCAAACAAAATTTCATTGGAGTCATCATAACAAGTTTTATCAAACTAAATAATCTTTTTCTATACTTATAAATATTTAATTTTTTCTAGTTTTCAATTAGTCAAGAGACGTTTTGATTCACATCTAATTTTGCACTAAAGAAATTTACACTCTATCACTCTAGAATCTTGCAATGCAACTTTCCCTTTCAATTTATCTCATTTTTACAAAATTTTTCTTTCATTTCCATATATTACTATATAATTCTACATCTGTTTTCGTCTCACATTTACATTGCGTTGATTTGGTTATGTTACATTGTTTAAATTTTTTTAGTTTTAGATATAAAATATATTTTCATAATAATGAAGTAATAACCTATTATTTTGTATGCTTATTTATTTTTCTAATTTTTTATAATTACAAATGAGGTATGATTTAGAGGAAACAAATGTCGTTATACTCTTCTAAACAAACTCAATCTAATTTAATATTCATTACTATATACTATTCATATTTTACACATGAACTCCTTAGTTTCATGGAATGGAACATTTTCATAAAATTTACTCTATTATTTCAAAATTTTTATTTTGAGTTTTTTATATTATTATTTAACATTAAATCTACTCTCATGTAAACTTTTCATCACTTTAATTTTATTATATTAAATAACTTTAATTTATGCATTTTTATATTTAATAAATATTTGATTATTATAATTTTTTTAATAATTAGTTATTTAAAAAACAAATTATTTATACACTTTTTTCAATATTTCTCTTACATTTTTTTTAAAAAAAACTATGTAACAACAAGTCTTTACTCATGCGACCATTTACATTACTTCGATTTAGTAATATAACATTTCATCATTTTATCTAATTTAAATTTTATTATTTGTTTACTAAATATTAAAATAATAATTTTTTATTTTTTATGTATATAAATTTTTTGTAATTCAGAGTATTGCTAAGTGAGGTCTAATGAGGATGAAACAAATATCATTTAACTTATCAAAAAGACCTACGTCCAATAAATAATTAATTTTTTTATGTCCTCCACTATTTTAGCATTGTGAACTTCGACATGATTAATGAGACATTTTTAAATAGATACTTGATTTTTTTTTTATAATATAACTATAAATACCTCTTTGTGTCACCCTTACATACTAAAATTTTTTTAAATACAATTCTTCAATTTATGTAAACTCAAGTTTAAATATTTTTTCTTAAACTTTACGTAAAAACATATTGCTATTTATGCTTATTTGCTTTGATATGTTGTGGTAATTCAAAATGATGTCCAATGGAGATGCAACAAATGGGTCTCGATGAGCTTTATAAAGTTGAACATTGTTGTAGTCTTCTTGATGAGAACTATCAAATTAAAAATTATTGTAGCATTAATTTTTTTTCATGGATATTGCATTGTTTACTAGTTAATTTGATAAGTACCTAATTTGAAAATCATGGCTATTACGCCAAATCTACTTAGCACCTTGTAATGTAGTTTTTTCATATAATTTAAATCATTTTTTGACTTTTTTGCATTGATTTTGTTATATCATTATGTAGCTGTAAATCTGTATTCATGAGATTTTTATATTATTTTTTTTGTTATACGCCATTACTTTAATTTATCTATTTTTTCATCCACATATTTTTTATTAACATTAAAATAATAACTTATTAGTATTTTTTCTTATTTACTTTGCAATTTAAAGTAATTCTAAATGAGCTCCCCTCGAGATGAAATAAACGTTAGTGGACTTATGTCAATGAGCATTATCCAACAAGATATTTATTTTTATAAATTTAAATCTTCTACTTTTTATGGTTTTGTGAACGTTGCAAGACATTTCAATTTGCGCATGATCTGTAAATCACCGATGTTACAATTGATCACTTTAATATCTTTTTATGTAAATTTCTTAAATACTTTATCTTATTTCTTTTTTTTCTTGCACTTACTTATCTTACTCTTAAGCTCTAATTCTCCTCTAACTTTTACATCACTTTCATTAAGATAGATTGCATTGTTTCAAATCATTCTACTTCAGCTTTAACATATAATAGCCTATTATTGAAACGATATTTAATTTGTATTTATGGTTATTTACATTTTAAATTAGTTATTATTACAAGCATGGTCTAACTGAGATGCAACAAATGTGTTGAGGTCATCTGATGGAGCTATAAGATTTGATATGTTTTTTCTAGAAAAATATTTCATTACTATTTAAATGCCGTGGATATACATGTGATCTCCTTGTTATCTTAGAAACCAATACTCTTATCCAATTTACCTAATTTTTATAAATATTTTGCAATTATTTAGTTGCATTTTTATGAAACCCTAATTATCTTCTATTGTAACCAACACATCTCAATAATTTTGTAATATTACAATGTTTTAAATTATTTCATTTTTTGTTTAACATATATTTACATAATACTAAAATAATAACTTATCATTATTTATGCCAGTTTACATTTGTACTTCATAGAAATTCCAAGGTTCGATTGATGCTCAAAAGTATCAATGGACTAGTCCCATAGTGCTCTATTAAATTAAATATTCATTTCTTTAAATATTTTGTTTCCTATACTTTTCCATTCTGTTGAGTAATTTTGGCTCATGTATGATTAAATAATCGATAATGTTAAATGTTTAATTTTTTTGCTTTGCTTATGTAATTGATATATCACTTTGATTTGGTTATATTTCATTAATTAAATTTATCTCATTTTGCCCATAATATTTATTTTCATTTTAATGTAATGATATTTTTATTTTATTTATTCTTATTTAGTTTATTAATTTGTAAATAGTTCAAATGTAGTGTAATTAGATGAAAAAATTTCATTGGGCTTATCTCAATAGATTTCTTTAAAAAATATTTTTAATATTTTTAAATGTATAAATGCTTTGCAAGCTTTACAAAATATTTTGAGTCATCACTTACTTGATGTTTGAGGATGCTACACTCAAGTTTTTAGTATCTTGAAATGCAACTTTCTAATATAATTTTTCTCATTTCTTCAATTGTTTCATTTTGAATTGGTGTATTACTAACTCTATATCTGCTCACATTTGAGCTATAACTTCTTTTGACACGATCATATTATATTGCATTAATTTATCTTACTTCAATCTATATATATATATATTAATATTAAAATTATATTTTTTTTAAATATTTTGTCTTATTTATTTTCATAACAATAAGTTATTTCAAAAGAAGCCTAATTGAGATGTAATAAACTTCTTGAACTAGTCTCAATGGGCACATTCCATTTAGGTTTTAAGTTTCATATTTCTAAATATTTTATTTTCTAGTGTTTTTGTACATTTTATGTGATATTTCGACTCCTAGCTTATTTTACGATATTGTAAGTCCTACTTGGACATCTTAGTTTCTTTTAATGCAACTTTGTTGCATAATTTATAATATTTCTTAACATTTTTCTTTGTTTAGTTATGTTACTTAAAACTTTAATTGTTGTCCTAGGTGACATTTATGTGTCATTGATTTGATCAAGCTACATTACTTCAATTTACATCAGATTACATTACATCAACATTATATTTTATGATACTTACGAATGTATTATTATTATTTAATTTTTTTCTTTAGTAATTCTTATTTTTATCATTCTAAATATTTTATTTTCTAGCTTTTTGATATCATTTTTATTAGATTAAAATCCAAACCGGATTGAACAATTGAGGATGCTGCCGTTCATCACCTTAGTATGTTGGAGTGCAACATTCTTATATAACTCATTACAATTGTTGAAAATTTTCTTATAGATTTGGCAATGTTTTAATCAAACTCTAATTCTCCATGCCTTTGATTTAACATCTCATTGATTTGGTTATATTATGTTGCTATATTTTATCTCATATCGACTTTTGTTATATTTTTTTACTTAACATAAAAATTATAATTTGTTATTATTTCTTTTTATTTACTTTGGCAATTCATAATAATTCCAAACAAGGCACAATTTGGATGAAACAAAAATTGTTGGAGTACTCTTAATTAGCATAACCTATTTAATTTTTAATTTTTTCTTTATTTAATATTTTATGTCTGATAGTTTTGGAATTCTTTGCTAATTACTTTGATTCATACTTATTTATGTGATTGAGGCACTTAGAATCAATCGCATTAGTATTTTAGAGTGAAACTTTACAAAATAATATATCTCTTTTCTTTAAATGTTTTACTTTGATAATGTTGTGTGACAATGGAAGTCTAAATATTTTATTTTAAGACCTTTGCATCAATTTGAACTTGTTTACTTACATTACATAAATTTGTGCCACGTTAGACTTACTAAATATAAGCATCATTTCAATTTTTGTTTAATATATATTTTCTTAGTGTTAAGAAAATAATTTATCCATAATTTTGTAGATTTACTTTTGTGGATAGTAGTAATTCCAAATGAGGTCTAATCAAGATGAAACAAACATTGCTTGAAACATCTCAACAAGCTCTATCTAAATAAAAATTATTTTTAATATTTCTTTTAATTTTTTTTTTTAAGATTTTTTCAATCATTATGAGACATTTTGATTCCTAATTGGTTTAAAAAGAGATGTAATTACACGTGATTGCATTAGTATCTTGGAATTTAACTTTATCATATGATTTATCTTGTTTCCTCAAATATTATTTCTTTATTTTGTTATATTGCTATGAAACTAAAATTCTCTTTACGTGTGACCTTTGCATCAATTTAATTTGTCTTTATTATATTTCTTGAATTTATCTAATTTTAGTTTAACACATTTTTACTTAATAGTTAAGTAAACATTTCTTTTTATTTATGCTTATTTATTATGATAATTTGCAAAAATTTATAAATCTATTCTGATGGAGATTAAAAGTTTGATATTGTACTAATCTTAACAAGCTCTACTAAATTAAATTATCATTTTTATATTTTTAATTATTTGAGACTTACGGTTTGGCACAGTTTGTTAGGCTTTTTGATTCATTATATATTTTATTGATAAAGGATGTTACATTCTTTCCCCTTAGAATCTTAGAATGCAACTTTCTTATAAAATTGGTCGTCTTTTCAATGTTTAGACTTTGAATTGGTTTTGTTACTCTAAAACTCTAAATATCCTCTAGTGTGTCCTTCAAATTGCTTTGATTTGTTCATATTATATTGTCATTAATTTTTGTTATTTTAGCTTTTAGCTTTGTATTAAAATAATATTTTATTACTCTTTTTCTTGTTTAGCTTAGTAATTCTTGGTAATTTGAAAGGAAGGTTAATTGTGATGAGACAAATAACAATGAACTATTCTTAATGAGCATAATCCCATTAAATGTTTGTTTTTTAAAATATTTTTTCTTAAGTTTGTGCTTGCTTTTAGTCTCATCTCTATTTCTACTTTATTTTACTATCAAGGATAGTTCACTAGAAACTTTTAGTATCTTAGAATGTAAGTTTCTTATACAATTTATAGCATTTCTTTAAAATCTACCATTTTTTGTGCCCTTTGTGAAGTTCAATTACTAGATGTAGTGGTTTCTCATACAAACAAAGTGTCTCTTTTATTAAATTATTATAGCACCTTGACACTGTCTAATCATTGTTTCGTCATTTATAATGGTCTTTGTAGGCGTTTTAACCAAAAGGACATTCTTCTACTCCCAAACGTTTGTGGTGGGGCATGCATTATGACACCATCTCTTTCATTATTTAGTGAATGGAATGAATTAATAGGACCCTTCTCTAGAGAAAAGAGTGAATCTTCTGCACAATGTTCAGTAGGATGTTGCCAAAAATGCACTTGTGATACATGGCAGAGATATTCAGGGTGGTCAAGACATAGTTGATTGAAACAACTTGTCTAACTATTGCGAGAGCTCTAGCACACCATGAAGAGATTATATCCCTAACCATCTTATTCATTTTGTTGACATCTATAAGCAAATATTGACAAAACCAATGTAGAATCCCTAAGTGTTTACTTGAAATATTTTTTGGTAACTCAGTTATCCAATAGTTATCCATAGGAGAAACAATGAAATTGTTCTACTAAAGAAGACTGGCAACTTACCCCCACTTATCAAGTGCTCATAATTAAGGAAATAAGCAATACGAAAAAAAGAAATCTCTTGAACTCAATTGATAATAATAATGGCTTATAGCTTAACATCATCCATACAGATGAGAATATAAATGATCTATAGATGAGGGTTTTATTTTTAGAAACTTTACCTCCATTATATTGTGTCATATGGATACAAAGAGACAAAAACATTTAGTAGAGGATATAGTTAGATGGAGATAGAGGGATCGACTTGATAGAAGTTGTAGTAGGCTTGGATCTAACAGAATTGCCTCTTTATTACAAGCACAAATTATAGCTATTAGGTCAAAACCATTCAGGAAATTCACTAGCTAGACCTTGTGGATGAGCATCACTAGTGACATTATCCATCACTAGCATTTAATATAAAAAATCTTTGTAAATTCTAAAGAAGTGTCATGTATCCTTACCCATACTCAAAGTTTATTTTCCTTTAGAGAAAAGACAATTTGCACCGAGCCATGAGTAAAGTAGGGCCATCAACTCTGTACTTAAAAAGAAATTGGGGCTTACACATTGCGTTTGTGTACGGGTATATGAGTGGTGAGGGAGCTAATGTTTTGGAGTTTATTTAATCAATGGACACCAATTCATGGTGAAGTGGTCACTAGACTTGCCAAAAGTCTCTCGAGTAAAATTAATATAAATACTATCCCCTTCATATTAGACACTAATCCTATTTTCCATCCCATTCATAGTACCAGTTTAGCAAAAGTTAGCTATGTTTCTATTCCTTTTTAGATTTCAACACAACCTTTGCCAACACCAAAACTCTAGACATGCAAAGAAAGTGATATAATTTGTTTCTAACACTATGGCCCTTGACGCTCTCCCTCTATTAAATACCTCTCTTGTCCTTCAATCCCTACAAAATAATAACTCCCTTTGAGCCTATTTATTGTCATAAAAATGTTACACATTTGCTCTAAACTCCAAGGACTAAGTGTTCTAAAGTAACATGCACACTTTTGGTTGAACATAGATCCAAGGCTCCAAATTTGTCTTCCATAATCTTAACCAAGAACCTATTGGAGTTTTTCCAAATTTAACTTACTATCCCTTAAATTTTAAGTTGTTGTACATCCTAAACTCAAATAATTAGACTAAAGAACTATCAAATAATGATTTCAGTTGATGCAAACAAAATGAACTAGGGCATTGCTCACAAATGCCATGAGTCATTCAAAATTCATTAAGACTATGTTAAGTCTTACTTAGATTATAGCATTCACCTCCTTCTTCTTACACCAAGTCCATGGCAAGACCTCAAATTCAAAATCTTATAAATGTTTCTTTATTAAAGGTTCTGAATAGTCCTTAGTTGATGGCCTATAATTGAATGCCTTACCCCTCTCTATTATTCCCAACATAAAATGCCATTGAAAGCATATATTGCTAGAAGATATTAACCAAATAAAAATAAATAAATTTAATTCTTTTACCTAGTATGGTGACCCTTAGTTTATTGTGCTTATTTTTATGTTTTTTCTCCATCTGTTAGTTATTTATTATACCTTGTGCTTTTTAACTATGACTTCTACTTATATTAATAGTAGACCTTCAACTACATTGATTGTGAAAGAAAGTATATAACTAGCTTATCTATTTAATTTTAAAAGGATGACACTTCAAATATTTGATAACATAAACAAATTTGGTGTTCATGCTTTAATTAGGGAAACGTATTGTTATTTGTCATATCAAACACCATATAAAATTATAGTGAATTAATAATGAAACTAAGGATAACTATTAATAAAAAAAAATTTACATATTAAGTAAAAAATATTATAACTAAAATTTGATAAATTAAAGTAATATAATATAACGAATTCAAAAAATATATAAAAACCAAAGTAAAACATTTATAAACATTGAGATAAATTTTATAGTAGTGTCGTGATTCTAGATACTAAGTAGATTAATGTAACATCATCAATCATCAAATCAACAATGAAAAATAGAACCTCAAAAAATGTGTAAAAATATAAAAAAATTTAAAACATAAAAATAAATGTACAACTAGATAGAGCTCATCGATATAAATCTACATACATAAGCTTTTTCTTGAATTGGCCTCATTCATAATTATTATAAATTACAAAATTAAATAAGTAAAAAAACTTAGAAATTATTATTATAAATTGAAGAACATATAAAATAAAGTGAAAAATTTGAAAAGTGATAAAAAGGTGACATGACAAGAGATGTATAGTTACATAGGAATATAACCAAATCAAACAAAAAAATTTGAAAAAATAAGTTAAATTATTAAGAAAATTTAAATTCCATGATACTAATGAAATCAAGGTAAACATCCTTGATCATTAAATAATGTACAAGCTAAAATGTATTGTACAACAAGCCTAAACCCTAAAAAATAATATATTTAACAATGAATATTTAATTAGATAGAGCTCATCGAGAAAAATGTAGTGATTGTTTCATATCTATCACACTTTGATTTGAATATATTGTTCAATTTATCATGTGACCTTTACATCACTTTAGTTTTTTTATAATATATTGTTTCAATTTATGACATTTTAACATTAATAGATATTTACTTGATATTCAAATAAAAATTTATTATTATTTACTCTTATTTAATTTATTAATTTGTAGTAATTTCAAACATTATATAATTGAGTAAATAAACATCATTCGACTTGTCTCCATAACCTCTATCTAATTGAATACTTTTTTAATATTTCTAAATAATTTATTTTTTATGATTTTGGCATTGTTTATGAGAGATTTTGATTTGTGCCTAATTTGTCAATTAAGGATGATTTCTTGATCTTTACTATCTTTGAGTGCAACTCTTTAGTACAATTTATATCATTTCATTAAAGATTTTTCTATCTTTGTTTATGTTACATTACTTCAATAAGAATTATTTTTTCTTTAATTTATATTCAATTAATGTTAAAAAAATTCTATTGATAATGATGCTTATTGCCTATTCTAATTCCTGAAAATTTTAAATGAGGTCGAATCGAGATGAAATAAGCACCATTAAATTCATAAGATATTTGAATTATTTTGTTTTATCTTATTTGAGCTTTACTATACATTTGCTTAATACCAAAATAATAATTTATTAATATTTATTTATATACGATTTTATAATTCACAATAATTTCAAATGAGTTATGATCAAGAAAAAATGAAGCTCATTTGACTCTTTTAAATTAACACTATCCAATTATATATTCATTTACATATTTTTAAATATTCTATTTGAGCAAGGTTTTTACACACTTCACTAGACATTTCAATTTACACATGATTTGTCAACTAACGATATTAAACTTGATCTTCTTAATATATTAGAATACGACTTTTCTAACCAAAATATTCCTTTTGTTAAAATGATTTACTTTGATTTAGTTAAATTACTATAAAGAAGAAGGAGAAGAAGAAAATGAAGGAGAAGAAGAGGAGGAAGAAAAAGACATTAATTTAATCATCTAATTTATTATTTAATATATATTTTAAATTTTATTTTAATAATTTTAAAGGTTTTATTTTTAATGTTTTTTGTAGACTTTAAGAGACATTTTAAATCTTCCCTGATTTGATGATTGAGAATCTTTCACTTGTCTACTCGAAATTTTTTTTAAATAAATTTCTTGTACCACTATTCTTATTTATTGAAAATTTTTTCTTTGTTTTGGTTATATCACTATGAACCCCATATTCTCCTCTTATGTTACATTTATCTTAAGTTGATTTGGTTGTAATATAATGCTTTTACTTATCATATTTTAGCTTTAAAGTATATTATCAATAAAAGTTAAACAACTATTTTTTATTAGTGAAGCTAATTTGTAATGGTAATTTAAAGTAACTCCAATTGAATTCTAATCAAGTTGAAATAAATGATCTTAGACTGAGCTTGATGAGCTATTTCTAATTAAATATTAATTTCTGTAACTTTAAATTTTTTATTATCTAGTTTTTGCCATGCATTACATGTCATTTCAATTTGTACTTAATTTAGTGATCGAGGATGTCACATTAGATCTCCTTAGTATCTTAGAGTGAAGCTTTCTTCTCCAATTTATCTCCTTTTTTCAAACTTTTTACATTATTTCTGCTCTATTACTACGTAACTTAAAATTTCCTCTGTCATTTGCATCACCTTAATTTAGTTATATTACATTTGTTCAATTATCTCATTTAAAATTTTCTATACATCTACATTATGTTAAAATAATAACTTATTATTATTATTTATGGTTATATATTTTAGTAATTCTTTATAATTTTAAATGATATGTAATTGAGTGAAAACAAATGTATATGGACCTGTCCCAATGAGATCTATCAAATTAAATATTTTCAATTATTTTTTAAATTTATGTTTTGTTTATTTGGCATATTTTGTAAGAGATTAAGTTTCACACTATTTCAAAGATTGAAGATGTTACACTCTCCTCGTTTGAAACCTCTACATTACATTGATCTTCTTATATTACTTTATTTTTAATTTTTCTCACTTCAACTTTATTACATTTTTACTTAATATTAAAATGTCAATTTTTTATTATTTAGAATTATTTAATAGGTAATCTATAATAACTCCAAATGAACTCTGATTGACATAAAACAAATGTTGTCGCCCCATCTCAATAAGTTTTAACTAATAAAATAATTATTTTTATATTTTTAAATAATTATTTTCCATGATAAGATTGTTTTAAGAGAAATTTGAATTTGTACTTAATTTGATGATTAAGAACATTAAACTCCTCCTTTAAATCTTTGAATGCGATTTTTCGAAACAATTATGTTATTTCTTCAAATGTTTTACTTTTTTTGGGCTATATTACCATAATACCTTAAATCTCCTCCTCAGTAAGCTTTTCATGCCTATTATTTCATTGCATTATGAAGCTTGACTTTTTATCATTTTAGCATTTTATTTATTTAGCTAATATAGAAAACAATTTATTGTTATTTATGTTTATTTAAATTGGTAATTTGCAATAATTTTAAAAGAGATCCAATCTAGATTAAACAAATATCATTGGACTTGACTTAATATGCTCCATCCTACTAAAGATTCTTTTTAATATTTTTAAATATTTTGTTTTCTAAATTTTTGCATTATTGAAGAGTCATTTTGCATTTCCATTTTGTCGTATTAAAATTAATTCTAAGTTTCCTTTGTTGTGGGCTTTACATCACTTTAGTTTTGTTATATTATAGTTCATAGTAATTTTAAAAAAGGTTAGACTAAGACAAAAGAAAGGTCATTGGACTAATCTCAAGGTGCTCTGACCAATTAAATATTCATTTTTGTATTCTTTAAAACTTTATTTAAAGAGTATTTTGGCACAAAATACAAGCCTTTTCAATTCCTACCTAATTCATCAATGGAGGATATTATGCACAATCTTATTAGTATATTGACAAACAAATTTCTTGTCTAGTTTATCTCAATTGTTCAAATTTTTTATTTGATTTGACCATATTTCCATTAAAGCCTAATTCTCCTCTTATGTGAATTTTACATCAATTTTATTTGGTTATGTTACATAGCTTCAATTAGTTAATTTTAGCTCATACAAGTTTTAATGGTGGAGTTTTTAACTCTAGATCACTAAATTATCTTGGAATTCATCGCTCCTATGCAATTTACATCATTTTCTCAAAATATTTTGCTTTTGTTTTGTTGTATTACTATCTTTGTAAAAATCTCTACTGTTCTCACCTTTATATTTCTTTCATTTGGTTATTTACATTTCTTTATTTATCTAATTATTTTAATAAATATTTACTTAATATTACCAAGAAAATGTCATTTTTATGTTTATTTAATTTTTTACTTCATAGTAATGTTAAACACGATCCAATTGAGACAAAACAAACCTGTTGGGACTCTGCTCGATGAGCTTTATCCAAATAAGCATTTTTTTTAGTTTTCAATGCCTCAATTTCTAGGGCTTTGGCATGCTTTATAAGATATTTTTACTCCTGCATGCTTTAATTGTCAACGTTTTCAATTTCATATTATTAAAATACTTTGTAACTCTAAATCTTATTTAGTGCGATTATTATTCTTGCTTTAATTTTGTTGTATTTTATTGATTCAATTCATCCCATTTCAAGTTTAATATATATATTCTTTAAATTAAAATAATATTTTTTTATTATTTATGCATATTTAATTTTTGTAATTCTAAAAAATTCTAGATGACAATTGAGTATATCGAAATGAGTGTCACTGTACTCACCACAAGGAAGTCTATTGAGATAAATATTAATTTTTACATTTAATATTTTATTTTATTTTATTTGTTAATATTTCATAAAATGTTTTCATGATACTTCATTTGACAATCAAGTTTGTCACACACAACCCTTTTAATATCTTGGGATACAACTTTCCCATAACATTTATCTTATTTCTTCAAATATTCACTTTGATTTGGTTATATTACTTTTTAACTCTAATTCTTCAATCATGCGACCTTTAAATCACTTTGATTTGGATATTTTATATTGCATAAACTTACCTCACTTTAGGATTAATATATATATATACTTAATATTTAATAATTTATTATTATTTATATTTTCTTATTTTGGTAATTGCTAGTAATTCCAAAGCTTTATTATCAACACAAAAAAGGGTTCAAATTGTCTCAATGAACTATATTTAATTGAATATTCTTTTAAATTTTTAAAATAATTTTTATGGTCTTTGTCAAGTTTCCATATATTTTGACTCATACATTGCTTAACGAATGAGAATATTGCCCTCAATCTCATTTGTGTCATGTAATGCAACTTTTCCATAAACCTTATCTCTTTTTCTAAAATATTTACCATTAATTTGTTTATATTATGATGAAAATCTAGTTCTCCTCTTGTGTGACATTTAAATCACCTATATTTTGTTAGATTATATTGTTTCAATTTCTCACATATCATCATCAATATATGTTTCCATAACATAAATAAATTTATTTATAATTATTTACACTTATTTAATTTAGTAATTCATAAAGTAAGATGTTGTTGGTCTCATCTTGATAACTTTACATAGTGTCCATTTTTATATTTTCAAATATTTTATTTTATGTGGTTTTAACATTTTTAATAATACATTTAGATACTTAATCATATAATGATTGATCATTTTATAATCGATCTCCATAGTATCATAGAGCGTAACTTTCCCATATAATTTATCCCATATCTTCAAATTTTTCACTTTTATTTCATTATGTTATTTTGAATCTCCTCTAATCTCACCGTCAGATAGCCTTGAGATTAATAAATTACAATGCTTTAATTTAACTTATTTTAGCTTTAATGATTGTTAAATTAATAGTAAAATAAAAATTTATCACTATTTACTTTATTTATATTCATTAATAAGTAGTACTTTTAATGAATGTTTGATCATCACAGCAAAAATGTCTTTGAACTCATCTTAAAAGCTTTACAGAACTAATGTTTTTTTAAAATTTTTAAATTTTTTATTTCTAACGTTTTTAACTTTTCTGATAAATTTTTAATCCTACGTGACCAAAAAAATGCTACATTTAACCTCCTTAGTAATATGGAAAGCAACTTTGTCATATAATGTGCTAGTTATTAAATGTTTAGCTTTTATTTGATTAAATTATAATGTAACTTTACATCTTCTCTCCTGAGACATTTGCATCATATTTATTTGCTTATATTATGCTACCTTAATTTCCCTCAATGAAAATTTAATATATATTTAGTAAATATTAAAATAAAATTTTATTACTATTTATGTTTAATTACTTCTCTAATTCAAAGTAATGTCATACGAGGTCTAAAAGAGACAACATGGATATTGTCAACCTTGATAAACTCTACTTCATTACTTATTTTTATATTTTAAAATATTTTAATTCTGATGGCTTTAGCATATCTTGTATGATATTTTTATTCGTTTCTGATTTTATCATCAAGGATGTTGACATGATTTGCTTCTTAGCTTGTTTCATTAAAATATTCTTGTATAATTTATTTAATTAAATAAATTTTTTTATTTATGCATATTAATATCTAACTCTAAAGAGCTTATCAAGTCACCTTTACACCACATTGATTTAGTAATAATGCATGCCTTCAATTTTTCTTATTTACTCCTTAATATATGTTTACTTGATATTATAAATATAATTTAAGATTATTTAAGCTTATTAACCTTAGTACTTTATAGTAATTCCAAACTGGGTCTTATCTATTTGAAATAAATATCGTTAGAGTCACGTTGACTTTTTTAATATACCTTTCTTAAAAAATTTATCATTTTTTGACAAATTGTTTTTATTTTATTTATTGATAATGCAATGCAACTATAATTCTCCTCTCATGTTACCTTTATAATTATATGATTTGGTACATTATATTGCTTTAATTTATCTCATTTTTGCTTTGCTATATATTTATTAAATGTAAAACAAAATTTCTTTTTTTATTTATGCCTATTTTTTGGGAAATTAATAGTAATTCTGAACTTAGTTTTGTTGATATGAAATAAACATTACAGCACTAATCTTCACTGGAACTAATCGATTTAATTTTTATTTATATATTTTTAAATATTTTATTTTTATGTCTTTTGCCATAACACTCAAACCTTGTTAGTGTCTTAGAATAATGTTTTTCACTATATTTATCTCATTTCATCAAATCTTTCACATTGTTATTTTATAATCCAATTTTCTCTAAATCTCCAATTTTGTGACCTTTACAACACTTTAATTTGGTTATAGTACATCACTTCAATTTATCTCTTTTAAACTTTAATATGTATTTTCTTAATATTAAAATAATAATTTTAATTTTTTTATGTTTAAATATTTTGTAATTTGTAGTAATACTAAATGATGGTTGATTGTGGTGAAACAAACAACGTTACACTTATGTTCATGGTCACCATTACTTTAATTTTTTTATATTTTTAATTTTTTAAAAATTTTATTTTTTGACTATTAACATGTTATATGAGTAATTTAAATTTTTTGAATATTTAGAGATCAAGGATGTCGCACTCGAATTTTTTAGTGTTTTGTAGTGAAACTTTTCCCTTTAGTTTATCTCATTTCTTCAAATTCTTTGTTTTGATTTAATTATATTACTTCAAAAGCCAAACTCTCATCTCATTTAATGGTTTCAATAGCTTGATTTTATTAGATTATATTACTTCAATTTATCTCATCTTAATGTTATAGTATATGTACAAAAGTATTTTTGATTAATATAAAACAAGCATCAACACACTCATCAAGACAAGCTCTAATACATTGAATATTCAATTTATAATTTTAAATATTTTCTTAGAGTGTTTGCCAAATTTCTTAGTCATTTTGATGTATACATGATTTGACGATCATAGATGTTACAGTAGATCTCCTTAGTACCATAGAATGCAACTTTCTCACAAAATTTTTCTAATTTCTTCAAATCTTTCACTTTGATTTTGTTTTAGTTTTATGAAATTATAACTCTCCTCTCATATCACTGACACATCATTTTTATTTGGTCATATAGTGTTATTTTAATTAATCTTGTTTTAGTTTTGTTACATATTCACAAGGTATAAAAATAATAAATTATTATGATTTTTACTTATTTATTTTGATAATATGCAAAAGATCCAAATGATATCTCGTTGATACAAATGAAACATTGCTAGACACATCCAACCGAGCATTAATTAATTAAGTATAAAATTTTTATATTTTTAAACATTTTATTTTCATGGTTCTCATCTACCTTATGAGGTATTTTGATTAATGCTTGATTTGAAATCATAGATGTTACGCTCGATATTCTTAGTAACTTTAATGCTATTTTACTACATAATTTATCTAATTTCTTCAAACCTTTCTCTTTCAACCAGTTATATTATTAGGAAACTCTAATTCTCTACAAATGTGTCCATTACACCATATAAACAACATTGGACTTGCGTCCATAGGCACTACATGATTAACTATTTTTTTTCTATTTTTAAATATTTGATTTTCTTTAGTTTGTGTATGTTTTGCAAAATATTTTTATTTTTACCTTATTTGATTTTTAAGAATGTTATAGTTGGTCCCCTTAATATATTAGAATACTAGTTTCCCCCTTTTTAGCTCATCTCTTAGAATATTTTAATTTTATTTGCTAATATCGAAACAAATGTCATTGTTAATATTTCAATTTCTAGTATTTTTGCAAGGTTTATGAGACATTTTTTTTGCACTAGATTTGATTGTCCGTCACATTTCACTCAATACCCTTACTCTCCTGGAATGGAAATTTCTATTACAAAAACTCCAATTTCTTTAAATGTTTCATTTTAACTTGGTTATATTTTTATTAAATTTTTATTCTCTTTTTGTGTGACATTTACATTGCTTTGATTTGGCTATATTATGCTACTCCAATCTATCTCATTTATTTCTTAATATATACCTACTTTATTTTGAAATAACATTATATTATTATTTATGTTTAGTTAATTTTGTATTTAATAAAAATTCAATATGAGATCTTATGAAAGAAAACAAACAACTTTGGACTCATCTAAAAAAGGTCTTTCCAATTAAATTTCTATTTTTTATAACTTTAAATATTTTAGCATTTAGAATTTTTTTAATTCTTTACTAGGTATTTCAAATTGAGCTTGATTTGATGATCGAGGATATTACACTTGATCTCTTTAGTGTATCAAAATGTAGCTTTCTCGAAAAATTTTTGGATTTCTTCAAATATTTCACATAGATTTGGATATATTATCATGAAGCTCTAACTCTTCTCTCACATGATATTTAGATTTCTTTCTTTTATTTTTTTGGCATTACATTAATTTATCTTATTTTAGCTTTAATATATATTTAGTTAATATAAAAATGATAATTGATTACTATTTATATTTATTTAGACTTTCAATTAACAATTTTTCAAAAATAGGTTAATTTAATTGAAATAAACATAGTTGTACTCACTTTGATCAACTTTATAAAGTTAAATATATTTTTAAAAATTTTTTTAATATTTTTTTAATATTTTTTAAATATTTTATTTTTAATGGATTGGCCATATTTTACTTGATACTTTTATTTTGACATGATTTAATGATTGAGAATATGCACATGTTCTTGTTAAAAACATATAACACAACTTTTCTCCATAATTTATCTCATTTTTAAAATTTTTCATTTTGATTTCATTATATTACTAATTAACTAAAAGCCTTTTATCATGTGGCCTTTACATCACATTAAATTTGGTTATACTACTTTGCTTCAACTTATCTTTTTTTAGATGAAATATAAATTTCCTTGAAATTAAAAAATGATATTTTGTTTATTATCAATGATTACATAATCTAGTAATTTGTAATTATTCCAAACAGGGTCCAAATGAGTGAAACATGATTAGATTTTTCTTATTGAGATCTAATTGTTTAAATATTTATTTTTGCACTTTTAAATATTCTATTTTATAATATCATAACATGTTTTGTAAGGCACATTGATTCATACAAAACCTAATGATCAAGGATGTCACACGTGATCTATTTCGTATTATAAAATGGAACTTTCTCATAAAGTTTATCTTATTTATTAAATTTTTTTACTTCTATTTGTTTATATTGTTATATTTATCTAAATTCTCTCTCATGTGGCCTTTTCATCAATATGACTTGGTTGTATTATATTAATTCAATTTATCTCTACCACAATATCTAATTATTAAATAAAAGGATATTTTATTATTTATGTTTTTTTTTGGTAGATAATAGTTATTCCAATAGAGGTAAGATTGAGATGAAACAAATGTTGTTGGACCCATGTTTATGACCTCTATCAAATAAAATATTTTTTACTATCTTTCTTAAATATTTTATTTTTTTATGGCACTTACCTGTTTTTTGAAAAAATTTAATTTGTACAATAGTTGACATTGAAGAATTTCGTACAAGCTCTCATTGGTGTCTTGATTTGTAATAGATTTTAAAAATTGGAGCTCTAAATATCGTGATTGACTATTATTCTTGTAGTTTTTTATGTAAGGAAGAATAATTTATGTTATCGCGTATTTTCTTACCTTTGATGTATATGAAAAGAAACTAAGTCATGCTTAAAGGTTTTTGAGTAATATCAAAAAAAGTATTATTATAAAAAGAGGAGGCTTGGATGTTTTTCTACAAAATAGTGCAATGCCATTATTGTGATTGCATAATCTAAACAAAAATAGCTTAAATAGGTTACATTAAGATCATAGATTTAGTAATGTTTCTATAATTAAAATATAGTAATTAGAGAATTGTAACTCTTGTTAAATTGGTGTTTAATCATTCATTTACAAGAAGTTAAATTAAAAGAAATGTAGATGTATCAATTTTCTCAAGGTGAGTAGGTAGGTAAATTTTAAATAATTATAAAGTAAATTTGTTATTTGGTTGTGATTATTCGACATCTAATTTTACGAGATATTATCCCTCTTTTTGCTCATTGTTCTACATTGTTATTACATATTATGATATGGAAAATGAAAAATAGTTAAGTGAAATTGTTGATTATTTTTGTGATGCTAGTGATTTGAAATATTAAAAAAGAACAAGAAAGTGAGTAGAGAAGGATGTTGAGAATTAAAACAAAATAAAAAGTAATAAAAGGTAAGTGCTTATGACATGAGAACGCATGAGTATCAAATAAGATTCTGGCTATGTAAGATTTATTATGTTGATTTTATAGGTGATGGTAACAGTAAGACATGGATTTATTTTGGGTAAAATGAGTAAAGATAATAATATTGATAATTGTTCAATCACATTAACTTAAATTTTCATAATCTACAATGAATATGAGTGGAGATGAGATAATGCACTACGATATGGTGCCACTTACATTGGACCCTAGATGAGATATGATGAGTTACATGATTTTTCATCGAGTAGATAAAGATGATATCTATTGCAATATTAATATGATAAAAGATAAGCTACTTGTTGGGTGATCTAATAACAAGAGATGTGGCTTAACTCATTCCTATATGATTTAGTCACTTTTGATTATATCTATTATGACATGTATATGTTATATGATGAGTCACTTGTAATGTGATTCAGTAACTTGAACGAGATCTACTATGATAGAGATATGACATATGATAAGTCACTTGTTTTGTGATTAGGCATCTTAAAGCTAAGATCTACTATAAGATAGACAACATGTGATTTGCCTATAACATGTTCTATATGCTACAAAGAAATATTAGATAATATGATATGAGATCTATATGTTGTTTTCTTCAAGTAGAAATGACATAGGTGAATTGAGACATTATAGTAGTGGAATAATAATCAATTGGTAAGTACCTATGCCACAAATTGAAAGTTCCATAAAATTGATAAGAATTAAAGTCATTTAGAGAAACATATATAGAGGTTGGATTTCATATCAATCAAATCAATTATAGTGGATAAAGAGATGTGTATGCATGAACATATTATAGGCTACAATTATGGATCTCCTTAGCTGTTGATTATTTTATAAAATTCTACCATTAGATCACATGCTCTTATATGGTAATACATCTTCTTAAATCTTGATATCTTTATTTTATTAATTAACTTTATATACATTTCTATTTGATAACAAAAAGGACTTATTTAATATTATGTTTTCGTCTTTTAATTATTTATCTTATTATCTTATTTTGCCTTATTATACTATTTACATGCAAATTTACCTACTAGGCTTTAAGCTTATCATGTACTTACAATTTAAGTAAAATTTCTAAAGCACCAAGAAATTAGAAATTATAGGTCCACTTAAGTGTGATATCTTATTTTTTATAAGATTATGATTTTTTTATTTATATATTTTAAAGGAAATGTGGATGAGCTGATTTATGGTGATGTATAAATGTACATGTTTATGCATGTGTCCTTAAATAAACTCAAATTGTTCTTTAGATTAAAGTTAGCAATTCATGAACTATTGTTAAATTTTTTTTATTGTGTTGTATGATAGAGAATTGATAATTATGTTATCTTTTAGAGATGAAATATTTTATTTTGTAGGTGTTATGTTGATTTGATTATTTCAAAATTGTATTTGTAGATTTGACATTATTATAAATGTAATATATCTCTTGTGATAATTGTGTGAACTTTTGATATGTTTAAAAAACATGAGTACCTCTAGAGGAAATACTTTTTGTGCAATTTTTGTGGTATAGCAATTTCTTATACAACAATTGAATAATTAGATGAATTGACAAAATAACAACTAAAGTATGTCTTATCAACATTCTCATCTAGTTTGGTTGTTGGTGTCATCTAATTATGTTTAAAATATGATTATTCTAATCCAAAACTTATTAAGACTAACATTAAAATGATATATGAGGTAGGGTGTGATAAGATGGTATCAGAGCAATCGACATCCTACAGATGATAGTTAAACATCTAGTGAAATTTTATTAATAAGTATGTATACTCTAGATTGATTGAGGCTTATGCTTATAATTTTGTGGGCAAATGAGTTAAGACACTAATATAGCACACACACTGCATCCATATATTGCATTATATAAAACTTTTGTTGAAAGTCTTTAACCTATATGTTTGTTAAGTTTCAAGGAGTTAAGCATAGAAATTGATGTAAAAGAAATTTATATCTAAATAAAATTGAGAAAATATATTTTAGTTTTCTAAATAATGAGACTAATAGATCTTTTAAGAATCATGTGTTGTGGGGAAGAGGAAAAAAGAAGATTTGTATAGTCCACCCACCAAACAAAGAATAAAATCAAGTTTTGGAGTTGCGTCTATTGTGACATTTAAAATTAAAGTGACACATTGTACTAATTGTGGTAGACCACATCATGGTAATGTTGGGTTGGCAAAGGAGCACTCAAGCATTGCTATACTTAGAGAGTATATGGCTATTTAGCTGAAGATTATGTTTAAGTTAGCTATGAAACAATGATGCCTCCATTGCATTTTTTATTTGATAAAGGTAATCCATCTATTATCATTCTTCTTAAGGCTAATGATGCTTAGTCTATAATCCTTGATGTTATTGATGTTTCTCCTCATAAAGTCTTGATTGTAATAGAACTAATTATAGCTATGCATATTTTAAATATCTTTTTGTCATGTTTGTATTTTTTCTACCATTTTCTTTATCATTATGAAAGTTGTATTCTTGGTACTTTATTAGTAAAAGAAAATATTGGATTGAAATATTAGGATATTATGTTACTGTATGAGTTCATAAACTACAAAATTATGTATTTGAGATTTTTAATTATGATGAGTATTCTAATGAAAATGTTGAGAAAGATTAAATCCATATTTTAGGTTGATCAAATCAACGATATGGAATATATTTAAAGATATTGAATTGTGATTTGAGAAAAGTGATTATCTATGTTACCATGTAGTAATGAGAGTTAATAAAAAATAAGAATTTTTTTAGTTAGAAGTTGAATGTTTGTTATCGTAATTACTACTTTTTAAATAGTTTTCATGATATATTAATCAATACTATTGAGTTTCATCACGTTTAAAATAAGATAAATTATATATTTTTTAAACTCAGATTATTATTTGTTTAGAATTTGATTGAAACACTAAAAATGAAATGATAACGATCAGGTTATATCAATTTAATATATTATTTCGATAAAAAATCAACCAAACTCATTATTATAAAGAAGTTTAGCTAGTGTTATTAACACAAAGTTCTTTATCCCAATTAAGTTACATGTATACATTGAAGGGACAATTTTAAATGGCCAACGTTTTAATTACATTCATAACGTGGACTTGATTTACTTATGAGGTGCTCAAGTGATGTTATCTGCTTGTATTCTATATTGCTTCAAACTTTTAGACTAAGAACAATTATTTTCTAAGATATTTGAATCAAATTTTAATTATGGATTAGTCTGTTCAACTAAAATTTTTCAAAAATAAATATTTATAATATGACGAAGTATATTTTTAACCTTTTCAGCAAGCTATTGAACTAAGACTGAGGAAGCAAAATTGCGTTGAAGATAAAAATTTGAGGTAATATTTTGGTGTTCTTATATAATAGAGCTCTAAAATAGTGAAGTTAAGTATTACTTTGAATACTCCAAAGATTCCTTAGAAAATGTGGAGGAAACTTGAACTTGTGCTACTTAATGTAAGATATTAAAATAGTGACTAGGACCATATTAGAGGAAACTTGAATGAAATGTGCTCAAATGTTTTTGTTTTAGAAGGGATAGATGCAACTTGATAGAAGGAATTAATAAAGAATATGATTAATGACATTATCAAATTAAATTCTTTATTACAAGCTAAACTTGTTAAAGATAGTGATTTTTGGGTAATTATAAAAGAAGATATTGGGTGGTCTTTAGAAGATCTAAGTTTGTGGAAAGAAACACTATAAACAACATCATATTGAGTAATTAAAGGGGATGAAGTTAACAAACGATGAAGTTGAGGTTACATTCTTACTAAAAGAAAAGGAGATTGATGCTTTAAATGCTTTCTTGGAGAGAATGAGCAGATATGATTTTGTTTATTTAGAGACAAAAGATTAACTAAATGTTCATTTCATTTACAATCATATTTAAAATGTTTAAGGAAGATTAAGACTCTAATTAAATGAAGTTACAATTATATTGTGAAAATAAATTTAAATGTTTGTGAAAGAAATCAATAAAAATAGCTTTGGGTTATTTTAAATTTTAGGATGAAATTTTTCTTTGGATTACTAGTATATAACTATTGGATTTGCTTTGTATTGTCTTTAAAAAATTCTAAGACATTTGACAAAGTGAATTGAGATTTTAATTTTTTTAACAAACTTGATTAAATAATTTTTTTGACTATTCTCTCATAAAACAAGTATTTTTGAAATATGTTATGTTTGAAAAATTAATATACCATTTCATCGAACATGTTGAGATGAATCTATTCATTATTCTTTTCCCATAATTTGAGATCATTTGAACTTAATCCAAATTTGTGAAAGAAAAATTAATTATTAATAATATCTAAATTATTAATCAAAAATTGAAATAATATGAAAACTAAAAAAGCCAAATTCAATTTTAGTTATCCCAACAAGTACTAGTCTTAATTCTTCCTTCCCACCATGAATGCCATTAACCTTTGACTAACTTAAGAAACTCCAGTGTATATGGTCACAAAAATTTGAAGGGAACCATTATTTCATCTAGTCCTTCACTTTGTCATCTCACCCCTTCACAATTTTGGTCTCCAATCCTCATGTCTTTCCAATCTGAAGTGATTATGCTTAAGATTATTAACTCATGAGCTACTTTTACTATTTCATCTCTCTTTGATTTAATGGGAAGAACACAATGACAATTAGGTCACTAAAAAAGGGAAAAATGCAATGATTGTGTTCAACCTTCTCAGAAGTTTTTCTTAATTGCTTTGAGAGAACTTGAAAGGAATTGATTTTTAGCTTTTTGCATCCAAATTGAAGCAAGAAAGTGTTTTTTTAAATTTGAGCCTTATCAATTATGACTAATGTTATACCCGGTAAAATTTTATGTATTTGATCTTTAATAAATTAATTGTGGCTAAGATGATTTCGAATCGACAGTAGGATGAGCCAGGAACTCAATTGTAGGCTATTGGAATTTCTGAAATCTTTTGGGAATTTTTCGGAGCACCGAGGAATTTTTAATTAATTTTCCCTATTTAATTGGATTTATTAGATTTTTAGAAATTCGAAAATCTAATTAAATTAAACCGAAAATCGTTTTTTTTATCGCGCGTGAACCGGACCGGAACGGTTCAGCGGAGGCGGAGGCGGTTCGCCGGGTGAGTTTGCGTGTGCGTTCTAATAAGCGGATCGGACGGTCGAGATCGGCGGGTGAGATCGAACCGGCTGATCGGGTGTTTACCGTGTCGATAGCGTGTCGACAGCGCGTATTGTGTGCTTACCGTGTGGATAGCGTGTCGACAGCGCGTATCGGGTGCTCACGTGTCGAAAACGTGTCGAACGCGTAACGGGTTCACCGTGTCGGCCCGGGGTATAAAAACCCTCGCGAAGCAGCGAAAAGGGTTTTCGTTCGACGGCGATAGCGAGGAAATTCCCGGCGTACGGCGCGTGATTCCGGCGGCCTGGCAGGGGGCTTTTTGTGCCTGGAGATTCACGGGAACGAGGAGAGTCGTTTGAGACCAAATTCGTTCGGCGAGGAGCTGCGGCGAGCTGCGGACGAGCTTCACCGTCGCCGGCGTCTTCGAGGTAGGAATTTCAGATATTTAAATTAGATAATTAGCAAATTGAAGCATGTATTAGTTTGCAAATCTCTATCTAAGCATGCGAATGTGATTTTTGAAGCTAATTGTACAAATTATCGAAAATTGCATGTTAGGGTTTTCGGGACGTTAATTTGTTTCGCCGAAATTGGAAAATTACCAAGCATGAGGATTTAAATATGCCACTTTATTCATGTTAATATGATTGTATAATGCTAGAACTATAATTTCGTGAATTGTCAACATGAGGATTAGACGAAACTGCTCGGCGGAAAACTTGATTTAAACCTTAGGAAATTAGCGACATTATTGGAACATTAGGATAGTACGAACATGTTCTCCTTGTACGCAGTCGCCGGAAATCGACGGAATGATCGTATTGGTCGGCTATTGCGGCGGCTAGGGTTTCGCGGACGACGGGCGAAGGAAGGAGACGAATTAAGGATTAATTAGGGATTAGTTGAATTATTAAGAGAATAATAATAATATTAATCATTAATATTATATATAAGCGTCGGCTGAATTTCGGATTAATAACTGACCGGCGGGGTTTGGTTCAGCATGAAAGCCCGAACCGGTGGCAAGATGCGATTCAGGGGATTCGGCGCGGTATAGTGAATAGCAAAATTTTAAATTCGGGGAATTATTCCGAATTTTGGAAAAAAATGGATAAAATGCAAAATTTGATATTTCAAATTTAGGAAAAACTCGATAATTGAGATTTAGGAATAAATTACATTTAGGAAATTCAAGGAAAATCAGAAAACTTGGAAATGAGAAATTTCGAAAATTCTAGAGATCAGTGGGTAAAGAACAAATTTCCTGAAGTGGGGAAAAATGTTATCACTGATGACAGTACAGCTGGAAACAGTCAGACAAAGGTATGGTACACGGATGCTACCAGAACAGTCAGTAATTGACAATTGTGTTGCTTTGATGGCAACGGCATGGATTGAGTCAGTTTATTCAGTATTGGCATATTTCATGGATTGGCATATTGGACCGGACTACTATAGACCCTATATGATGTTTTAGGGTAGTTGTGGTAGGTAACTGTGCGGTTCGGACTTAGCTTCCACAGTATACATGTAGACTGGTATACGCCTTGTTGTACCTGGACACATGTTGCCGAATCTTGGAGTTAGAGATTGGCAATGACTGTAGGGGCGTGAGCTTCTATGGAAGTTGTTGGTAGAGGACTCCTTGGGACGGTGGCTGAGTCAATCTCTCCTGGTCCATGTGTGTAGGCCTGCGCGCCTGAGGGTGGCAGGGGTGTCTCGCAGTGGCTAGCCAAGTGTGTAGGCCTGCACGCCTTAGGGTGGCAGGGGTGTCTCACGTTGGCTAGAGATTATGTGACTGGATCTGTCTGTAGTCTCCAGGAGATTGATTGACGAGAGACACTGCGGTGTCGGGTGCTTAGGCGCCATGCGTGTTTCGAGATGGGCGTTCCCACTGGCACGTTGCCTGGTAGCCCAGAGGAGAGCTACTCTGGTGTGACTGGGGTGGCTGTGGTTGGTCGGAGTCTGGGACTGAGAGTGCCTATCCACCGTACATTGTTATGCTGTATTCCTGTATTTTTGCTATTATCCTTCTCTTGCATGTGAGTTTTACTAGCTGACTTTCCTACTGGGCGTAGCTCATTCCTGTATTATATATTTTCAGTGGCTCGGCAGACTTGACGCTACCGGATTAGGTGGGATCGTGGTCAGCAGGCTTGTGAAGGATTTCTGATTGGTGATTGTCTGAGATATTCTGGTTAGATGATTGTTGCTGTTGGATGTATTTAATGAGATTGTTACTCTCATATGTCATGTAATATGTGAGGGTAATTCTGACTTATGTCTGGTTGGATAATATTACACTTGTTGGACTTGGATCTTATTCTTGTGATGTAGTTTCATTCACTGTTTTATTTTATTGTCTTGGAGTATGGTGAGTGGAGTGCTACATTATCTGTGGATGTTATATATCTTTCTGTTTGATGGTGAGGTCATTACATGACTATGGAACTTAACCGTGGGGGTTCAGACTTCTATTAGATCGGTTCTCCTACCGGTGTGGGTAAGGAGTATTTGGTCTAGTAGGAGTAACATTGCGTGAGTCCATCTGTTAACTCAGGAGTCATGAACCTGACTTGACGGTGTACCCGGGAGATGGGATCCACATTGTTAAGGAAAGTAGGTGTGTAATGATGTGTTATATCCTATGTTTTCGTAGGCTACTCAGGTTGGTATGGGACGATCTGAGCTGTCTATATAAAAAAAAAAAAAAATTTTATGCCAAAAATCAGCCTAGGAAAAATGGGGTGTAACAAGAGTGGTATCAGAGTCCTAGGTGAGGATAACGGGGCTAGACGTGTATAGGGGTTCAACCCAAGGTGGGGAGAACTGTTGATTCTTTTGTATACTATAGTAGTCCATATGCCAATTGCCAAATGACGACTCTAATGCCAGATTAATTGTTTTTGACAGTATGGCTGGTACCAGGAGACTTTCCGCTCGTGGAGCAGCTAGAGGCAGACCGGTATCTACTACTCCTACCCCGGAGACGATCCCAGCATTGCCAGTTGAGCCAGCCGTGGATCGTTGGATCGATGCCTTCATGCGGTTGCGTCCGCGGAGCTTCAGTGGGTCGGCTGACCCAGCGGTGGCAGATGACTGGATGGCTCATATGCTTGAGCTATTTGATGCCTTGGGATGTCCATTCGGCAGGAGGGTAGTGCTTGCTGCTCTAGTGTTGGAGGGAGAGGCTGCTACCTGGTGGAGAGGCCAGCGGCGCGCTATGTTTGGGGAGGCCCAGAACAGTGAGATAGCATGGGATGACTTTGTTGAGGCATTCAGGGAGTGCTACATTCCGGACTCTGCCATGGCTCAGTTCAGGAGGGAACTTATACACCTCAGGCAGGGCCAGATGTCAGTGAACGATTACTTATCGAGGTTCACTTATCTGGCGAGGTACGCCGTAGAGCTGGTGCCTTCTGAGGAACGCAGATGTGAGATGTTCCTGGAGGGACTTCGTCCTATGCTGCAGCGCCAGCTAGTTGTGAGTCGGTTTGCCAGGTTTCGTGACTTGGTGGAGGCTGCGAGATCCGTTGAGCTTATTGATATCCGGATGGAGGCCCAGAGAGAGACTCATAACAAGAGGAAGGAATTCAGAAATATCCAACAAAACAAAAAGGGCAAGAGACACAGAGATCACAGTGGTACTCAGGAGGTCGTGGTCCGGCCACGACCTATTTCTGAGAGACCAGTGTAGCAGACAGGTACCCGGACTGGGGGGATTATCTGCTACCATTGTCGACAGCCCGGACACAAGAAGTGCGACTGCCCAGAGTTGAAGAAACAGAGGATCACGGGACCGGTTGGTTCATCTGGGGGACAGCCCAGGGTATTTGCACTGACTCGGCAGCAGGCTTCAGAGTCACCAGAAGTGATCACAGGTATGCTTCATTTTGGCAACGTGCAGTGCATGACTTTGTTTGATACTGGTGCATCTCATTCTTTTGTTGCTGAGAGGATCTGGAATCAGATATCAGGATCCAAGGGTTACTTGAAGGAACCCTTACTGGTTAGACTTCCTGATGGGAAAGAGATTCCCACTGTTCAGAAGATTGACGGATCTATTCTGATTAGTGGACACGAATTCGTGACAGAGTTGATATGTGTGCCACTAGCAGAGTTCGACATCATTTTGGGGATGGATTGGTTGTGCCACCATGCAGTGGTTCTGGATTGTTGGGAGAAGAAGGTCAGGATCAGAGTGCCTGGTTCGGGGGATGTGATATACTTTGGTCTGAACAGGCAGATTCCCCTGATCTCAGTTCTTCAGGCTGGAAGGTTAGTAAGTAAGGGTTGTACTGGTTGGTTGGCATATGTGACCGATAGCCAAGCCACCACTACCCCTATGTCAGATATTCCAGTGGTGAGAGACTTTCCTATGGTTTTTCCAGAGGAGTTGCCTGGATTTCCACCAGCTAGGGAAGTGGAGTTTTCAATTGATTTGGAGGCAGGAGTAGCTCCTATTGCTAGAGCTCCTTACAGGATGGCTCCAGCCGAGCTAGCAGAGTTGAAGACTCAGTTACAGGACTTATTAGACAAGGGACTCATACGCCCCAGTTGTTCACCTTGGGGTGCCCCTGTCTTATTTGTCAAGAAGAAAGATGGTAGTATGAGGCTGTGTGTAGATTATAGGGAATTGAATAAGGTTACTATTCGTAACCGATACCCTTTACCACGCATCGATGATTTGCTGGATCAACTTCAGGGAGCAACTGTGTTCTCCAAGATTGACTTACGCTCGGGTTATCACCAGATCCGGATTAGAGATTCTGATGTACCCAAGACAGCATTCCGTACTAGATACGGACATTACGAGTTCACAGTGTTGCCTTTTGGATTGACTAATGCTCCAGCAGTATTTATGAACCTGATGCATCGAGTTTTTCATGCCTTTCTGGATCGGTTTGTGATCATCTTTATAGATGATATATTGATTTATTCCAGAGATAGGGATACTCATGCAGATCAGTTGAGGACTGTGCTTACAATGTTGCGGGAGAATGAGCTGTATGCAAAATTCTCCAAGTGTTCTTTTTGGCTGGACTCAGTAGCATTCTTAGGACACATTGTCAGTGCGGAGGGCGTGGCTGTTGATCCTAACAAGATACGAGCTATTATTGATTGGAAACGGCCATCTTCTGTCACTGAGATCCGGAGTTTCCTTGGTTTGGCTGGATACTATAGGAAATTTGTTCCTCACTTTTCTAGACTGGCTGCTCCACTAACCCAGTTGACCCGGAAGGGAAAATCTTTTGAGTGGACAGAGAGTTGTGAGAACAGTTTCCTAGAGCTGAAGCAGAGGCTTACCACCGCTCCAGTATTGATGTTACCCACACAGGAGAAGTCGTATCAGATGTACACTGATGCTTCACATATAGGTTTGGGAGCCGTACTGATGCAGGATAACAGAGTTATAGCATATGCTTCGAGGCAACTGAAGGATCATGAGAAGAATTATCCCACTCATGATTTGGAGTTAGCTGCTGTCATTTTTGCCTTGAAGATATGGAGACATTATTTGTACGGAGTTCCTGTAGATTGCTTCTCTGACTACAAGAGTCTTAAGTATCTGTTCACTCAGAAGGAACTGAACTTGAGGCAGAGGAGGTGGTTGGAACTGATAAAGGATTACGAGCTGACAATAAACTACTGCGAGGGGAAGGCTAATCCAGTGGCTGATGCCTTGAGCAGACACGCAGTCGTGCATAATATGTTAGTCTGTGACTCTATACCAGACTTGGATTGGAATGTTGAAAGATGTCAGGAACAGTTGTCTATTCAGAGACTGGTTCACAGACTCAGCTCATTGACTATTCGGGCTGACTGGTTATCTGAGATGCGTGACCTTCAGCTTTGTGATGAAGAGCTGAAGGAGAAGATTGAGTTGGCATCGCAGGGATTGGGAGGAGACTTTGCTCTCAGAGACGACATTTTGACCTTCAGGGGTCGCTGGTGTGTACCATCACATCAGGAGTTCAGGGAGAGGATCCTTCGGGAGGCTCACTATGGAACCTTGGCTATGCACCCTGGAGAAGTCAAGATGTACAGGAATTTGAGGAGTGTTTTCTGGTGGAGAGGTTTGAAGACAGATGTTGCTGCCTTTGTTAGGAAATGCCTTACATGTCAGCAAGTTAAGGCCGAACACCAGAGACCTGGAGGATTGTTACAGAGATTGCCGATTCCGGAGTGGAAATGGGATGACATCACTATGGACTTTGTGACTGGTCTTCCTCGTACCAGACAAGGTTTTGATGCTATTTGGGTCATTGTAGATCGATTGACCAAGTCAGCCCATTTCTTATCCATTAAGAAGATGGATTCAGCGGCACAGTTGGCAGAGATATATATTCAGCAGATTGTCAGATTGCATGGGATTCCCCGTTCTATTATTTCTGACAGAGACGCCAAATTCACATCACAGTTTTGGAAGAGCTTACACACTGCCATGGGTACACAGTTAAGGTTCAGTACTGCTTATCATCCTCAGACGGATGGACAGTCTGAGCGGACTATTCGGACCTTGGAGGATTTGCTACGCTTGAGCGTACAAACTTACTCAACAGATTGGACTAGACGATTACCCTTGGTAGAGTTTGTGTACAATAACAGCTTCCAGGCGTCGATTGGTATGGCACCTTACGAGGCGTTGTATGGGCGTAGGTGCAGATCTCCTCTTTGTTGGGAGGAGGGTGATTCCAGGAGAGTGTGGGGACCCCAGATTGTAGAGGAGACCACAGCGGAAGTCAAGTTATTGCAGGACAGATTACGTACTGTGCAGGATCGCCAGAAGAAATATTATGATCCTAAGCACAAGGCTGTTGAGTTTTCTGTGGGAGATAGGGTATTCCTGAAGGTCAGTCCTATGCGGGGTCTATTCAGGTTTGGAAAGCCTTCTAAGCTTCGACCTCGTTACATTGGACCCTATCCTATTCTGGAGAGGATCGGTGAAGTGGCTTACAGGTTGGCACTTCCTGAGCATCTGACTGAGATTCACAATGTGTTCCATGTTTCGAATCTCAAGAAATATGTGCCAGATCCTTCTCATTGCATCAGTGATGATCTTCCTGGTTTACAAGTGGCACCAGATTCTTCTTATGTGGAACTACCAGTTCGCATCCTCGAGGAGAGCAGCAGACAGCTGAGGAACAGGTCGTTTCCTATGGTCAAGGTTCTGTGGAATAGACATGACGAAAGGGAGGCAACCTGGGAGCTAGAGCAGGATGTTGCTGAAAAATGGCCGGAACTTCTTGCTGAATTTCGAGGGCGAAATTCCTGATAAGGTGGGGAGATTGTTATACCCGGTAAAATTTTATGTATTTGATCTTTAATAAATTAATTGTGGCTAAGATGATTTCGAATCGACAGTAGGATGAGCCAGGAACTCAATTGTAGGCTATTGGAATTTCTGAAATCTTTTGGGAATTTTTCGGAGCACCGAGGAATTTTTAATTAATTTTCCCTATTTAATTGGATTTATTAGATTTTTAGAAATTCGAAAATCTAATTAAATTAAACCGAAAATCGTTTTTTTTATCGCGCGTGAACCGGACCGGAACGGTTCAGCGGAGGCGGAGGCGGTTCGCCGGGTGAGTTTGCGTGTGCGTTCTAATAAGCGGATCGGACGGTCGAGATCGACAGGTGAGATCGAACCGGCTGATCGGGTGTTTACCGTGTCGATAGCGTGTCGACAGCGCGTATTGTGTGCTTACCGTGTGGATAGCGTGTCGACAGCGCGTATCGGGTGCTCACGTGTCGAAAACGTGTCGAACGCGTAACGGGTTCACCGTGTCGGCCCGGGGTATAAAAACCCTCGCGAAGCAGCGAAAAGGGTTTTCGTTCGACGGCGATAGCGAGGAAATTCCCGGCGTACGGCGCGTGATTCCGGCGGCCTGGCAGGGGGCTTTTTGTGCCTGGAGATTCACGGGAACGAGGAGAGTCGTTTGAGACCAAATTCGTTCGGCGAGGAGCTGCGGCGAGCTGCGGACGAGCTTCACCGTCGCCGGCGTCTTCGAGGTAGGAATTTCAGATATTTAAATTAGATAATTAGCAAATTGAAGCATGTATTAGTTTGCAAATCTCTATCTAAGCATACGAATGTGATTTTTGAAGCTAATTGTACAAATTATCGAAAATTGCATGTTAGGGTTTTCGGGACGTTAATTTGTTTCGCCGAAATTGGAAAATTACCAAACATGAGGATTTAAATATGCCACTTTATTCATGTTAATATGATTGTATAATGCTAGAACTATAATTTCGTGAATTGTCAACATGAGGATTAGACGAAACTGCTCGGCGGAAAACTTGATTTAAACCTTAGGAAATTAGCGACATTATTGGAACATTAGGATAGTACGAACATGTTCTCCTTGTACGCAGTCGCCGGAAATCGACGGAATGATCGTATTGGTCGGCTATTGCGGCGGCTAGGGTTCGCGGACGACGGGCGAAGGAAGGAGACGAATTAAGGATTAATTAGGGATTAGTTGAATTATTAAGAGAATAATAATAATATTAATCATTAATATTATATATAAGCGTCGGCTGAATTTCGGATTAATAACTGACCGGCGGGGTTTGGTTCAGCATGAAAGCCCGAACCGGTGGCAAGATGCGATTCAGGGGATTCGGCGCGGTATAGTGAATAGCAAAATTTTAAATTCGGGGAATTATTCCGAATTTTGGAAAAAAATGGATAAAATGCAAAATTTGATATTTCAAATTTAGGAAAAACTCGATAATTGAGATTTAGGAATAAATTACATTTAGGAAATTCAAGGAAAATCAGAAAACTTGGAAATGAGAAATTTCGAAAATTCTAGAGATCAGTGGGTAAAGAACAAATTTCCTGAAGTGGGGAAAAATGTTATCACTGATGACAGTACAGCTGGAAACAGTCAGACAAAGGTATGGTACACGGATGCTACCAGAACAGTCAGTAATTGACAATTGTGTTGCTTTGATGGCAACGGCATGGATTGAGTCAGTTTATTCAGTATTGGCATATTTCATGGATTGGCATATTGGACCGGACTACTATAGACCCTATATGATGTTTTAGGGTAGTTGTGGTAGGTAACTGTGCGGTTCGGACTTAGCTTCCACAGTATACATGTAGACTGGTATACGCCTTGTTGTACCTGGACACATGTTGCCGAATCTTGGAGTTAGAGATTGGCAATGACTGTAGGGGTGTGAGCTTCTATGGAAGTTGTTGGTAGAGGACTCCTTGGGACGGTGGCTGAGTCAATCTCTCCTGGTCCATGTATGTAGGCCTGCGCGCCTGAGGGTGGCAGGGGTGTCTCGCAGTGGCTAGCCAAGTGTGTAGGCCTGCGCGCCTTAGGGTGGCAGGGGTGTCTCACGTTGGCTAGAGATTATGTGACTGGATCTGTCTGTAGTCTCCAGGAGATTGATTGACGAGAGACACTGCGGTGTCGGGTGCTTAGGCGCCATGCGTGTTTCGAGATGGGCGTTCCCACTGGCACGTTGCCTGGTAGCCCAAAGGAGAGCTACTCTGGTGTGACTGGGGTGGCTGTGGTTGGTCGGAGTCTGGGACTGAGAGTGCCTATCCACCGTACATTGTTATGCTGTATTCCTGTATTTTTGCTATTATCCTTCTCTTGCATGTGAGTTTTACTAGCTGACTTTCCTACTGGGCGTAGCTCATTCCTGTATTATATATTTTCAGTGGCTCGGCAGACTTGACGCTACCGGATTAGGTGGGATCGTGGTCAGCAGGCTTGTGAAGGATTTCTGATTGGTGATTGTCTGAGATATTCTGGTTAGATGATTGTTGCTGTTGGATGTATTTAATGAGATTGTTACTCTCATATGTCATGTAATATGTGAGGGTAATTCTGACTTATGTCTGGTTGGATAATATTACACTTGTTGGACTTGGATCTTATTCTTGTGATGTAGTTTCATTCACTGTTTTATTTTATTGTCTTGGAGTATGGTGTGTGGAGTGCCATATTTTATCTGAGGATGTTATATATCTTTTTGTTTGATGGTGAGGTCATTACATGACTATGGAACTTAACCATGGGGGTTCAGACTTCTAATAGACCGGTTCTCCTACCCGTAGGGGTTAGGAGTATTGGGTCTAGTAGGAGTAACATTGCGCGAGTCCATCTGTTAATTCAGGAGTCATGAACCTGATTTGACGGTGTACCCGGGAGATGGGATCCACATTGTTAAGGGAAGTAGGTGTGTAATGATGTGTTATATCCTATGTTTTCGTAGGCTACTCAGGTTGGTATGGGACGATCTGAGCTGTCTATATAAAAAAAAAAAAAAAATTTTATGCCAAAAATCAGCCTAGGAAAAATGGGGTGTAACAACTAACTTCTGTGCTTTTAATTTGAAATAAAGGAAAAGTGGTGTGTAATTATGTATCTCCTTTCTATTGATGCAAATAAGCAGTAATTATGTGATACTCAAAGTTCATTTATTAGTATTAAAATTGTTTACTATAAAAGGAGGAAGCTTGAAGGTCATTTACAAAATGATGTTGGTACTTAGTGAAATTGCTCAATTGAGTAAACAATGAAGTTTATGCAAGAAATATTGAATTCATAGATTAGGAAATATTATTTAGCAAGTATTATGCAATAACATAATTGAATTTTTTTTAAATATGTATTCAATCATTCATTTGTAGGAAGTTAAAGGGAAAGAAAAGTAAATGTCATAGTGATTCTTAGAAATGCTTATAAGTAAATTTAACGTAACTGTAATTAAGATTAATTTTTTGTTATGATTATTTAGAATTTAATATATAGTACATTATTTTTCATTTATACCATGTTTGCATTATTATTGAATTATATGTGATTATAAATAAAAAATATGGATGTGAAATAATTGATTAATTTAGTGATACCAATGATGATGAATATAAAAAATAGTGATTAGTTCTTGTTTTGACATGCTACTACCACTAAAACTACTTTTGAGGTGATGTACTATGTCTTATTACCATTAATAATAGACCTCACTTGATATTTAGTAGTTAGAGATGTTATCTACTATTATTCGATTATAATATATAATGAGGTAATTGTTATGTGATCTAATAGCTAAAGATGAGATTTGCTAAGATATAGATATGGCATGCAATGAGTTGCTTGCTATGTGATCTAAAAACTTGAGATGAAATTTGATACAATATACACGTGATATATGATGTGTTGCCTATTTTGTGATAAAGTAGTTAAAAATGATCAACTACAATATGGATAAAATATAAAATAAGCTAGATCTTGTGTGATCTAATTGCCTAAAATGACATCCATTATGAGACAAGCATGATTTGATATTCCTATAGGTTGGGTTTATATTCTACTATATGATGTGAGATGATGTGATGTGATGTATGTGGGTTTATATTCTATTATATGATGTGAGATGATGTGATGTGATGTATGCATGATATAGCTTGATGTAGATATGATAGATTAGTTGGGATCTTATAAGTTTCATTAAATATAAAAAATAATAATGGGATGAAAAGGTTAAGAAAACACTATATTCAAGGAAGCTGAAAAACATAAAAGAATATTGATTTAAAATTGGATAAAATAATTAAAATTAATAAGAAAATGTAAGTATTAATATATTATAAGCTAAAATTATGCATCTTTTTATGTGTTGATTATTGTATACAACTCTATCATTTGATCATATGCTCTCATATGATTTTACAACTTTTTAAATCTTGATATCATGATTCTACCAGTTCATTTTATATACATTTCTAAAAGATGATCACAAGAACATGCATGATATTATTTATTTGTTTTTCATAATTTATTTTATCATCATATTTTATCTGATTTTATTATTTAATTCTAATTTTCTTGCTAGGCATTCAAGCTTATTATGTTTGTACATTATAGGCCAAAATTCTAAAGCACGAAGAGAAGAGAAACTTTAGGTTTTGTTATATTTGATACCCTTTTTTTAAGAAAATTGTGATATTTCTTTTTATGTATTATAAAGGACATATGGATAGTTGTTTTTGTGGTGATGTGTTGATATATGCTCATATATTCATATAATTGATAAACTTTGTTACCTTTGTAGATTCTAGTAACACTTCTTAAACTAATTATAAAGTTATGGATTTTGTTATGTCATAAGGCATTGGTAACTTCGATATCCTTTGAACGACAAATATTTTGTTATATTAGGGTATACAGTGTTTGATTATTTTAAAATTGTATTTCTAGATTTGTCTTCATTATTATTAATTAATTAATCACTTGAACAAAAGAAGAATTAGTAATTTTTGGAAAAGTCTACATTTTTTATTTATGAGGTATAGTTGTTTCATATGTTTGATATGAATAATTAATGATTTCAAAAAAATGAAATGGAGTAAGTTTTATCATCATTCCTTGCCTAGTTGGGCTCGTAGTGTCTTCTAATTTTTTTTTAAACTCTGATTATTGTAATATTAAGGTTATTAGGACTTATAATAAAATGATATGTTATGCATGGTGTTATAATTTACTCTCGTTATTCCTTGTAACTTTAACCAGATATGAACTAGATGAAACAAATGTTGTTGGGTGTATCTTAATGAGATCAATCCAACTATTTATTCACTATCCTATTTTTTAAAACTTTAATTTATATTAGCTTTATATATTTTATGAGATATTTGGGTTCATACTTGATTTTTTTAATGAGGATATTGCAACTAATCTCCTTAGTACTTTGGAATGTAATATTACTATCTAATTTGTCTTATTTCTTCAAATATTTAAATTCGATTTAGTTATATTAAAATGTAACTCTAAATTTCCATTCATGTTAACTTTAAACATCTTTTATAAACTTATGTTACATTATTTCAATTTAACTCATTTTATCTTAAATATATATTTATTATATTCTAAAATAGTAATATCTTAATATTTATGCTTATTTATTTTGTAACTTGTACAAATTAATAAAATAAATTCTGATAAAGTTGAAAACAATTTCGTTTGACTCATTCCATTGAACTCTATCATATTAAATATTCATTATTAGTACTTAATTTAATAGTGGAGGATGTTTTTCTTGATCACTTTAGTATCTAGGAATGCAACTTTCACAACAATTTATCATAATTCTTTGAATATCTTTATTTGATTTGGTTGGGTTGATATGTATCCCAAAATCTACTATTGTGTTACCTTTACAATGCTTTAATTTGGTTTTTTAATTCTTATTAACTGTGATAATAAAATAATTCTAAAGGATGTCTCACACTGATGTAGCAAACCTCGTTGTTCTCCATTTGACGAGCTCAATCCCATTTAGTTTTTCATTATTTATATTTTTATATATTTTATATTCTAGGCTTTGGCAAGATTGATGAGAATTATTTACTCATATATTATTTTGTGATGAAGGATGTTACACTCGATCTCCTTAATTTCATAGAATACTACTCTCCAGTATGCTTTATCTCATTACTTTAAATTTTATACATTGATTTTGTTATACTCCTATGCTACTTGAGCTCCCATCAAGTTATGTTATACTATTTCAATTTATCACATTTAAATTTTAAAATATATTAAATTGATATATAAATGTAAATTTATTATTATTTATGTTTATTTACTTGGAAAATAGCAATATCTCCATTAGAGGTATGATCAAGATGAAATAAATGTCGATTTATTTTAATATTCTTTTTTAAATCTTGAAATATTTTATTATTTCTTTTTTTAAATTCGCAATATCTCCATTGAGGATCTTACGCTCGAATACATTACATTTGTGGAATGCAACTTTTGCATGTAATTAAACTCATTTTTCAATTTTGTTTTCTATAATTTGATTGTATGCTTTAGGTGATATTTCTTTTTGTAATTTATTTGACTATTAAGGATCTCACACTTGATTACATTACCGTTGTGGAATGCAACTTTTACCTATAATTAAACCCATTTCTTCAAATTTATTTTCTTTAGTTTGATTATATTACAATGAAACTCTAATTCTCCTCTCATGCCAGAATTATATTAAATTGATTTCTCTTTATTCAATTCCATAAATTTAATTTTTAATTTTTCTTTAATTTATATTTATTTAATATTAAAAGAATCATTTTTTTATTTATGCATATTGAATTTTGTGGTCAATTGTAATTCCAAACATAGTCTAATGAAGATCAAACTAATATCCTTGGCTTATCTTAATGAACACTATCAAATTAAATATTTATTTCATATATTTTTATTTTTTTCATTTTCTTTAGTTTTAAAATGGTTTAGGAAATATCTTTATTCATATTTGATTTCATAATTCAGATTGTTATAATCCATTTTCTTAGTATCTTTAAATTCAATGTTCTATTAATATTTATCATTAGTTTTTCAAAAGTTTTTCTTTGATTTGGTTATATTTCCTTGTAACTCAAATTCTCTTTTTGTGTGACCTCTTCATGTCTTTTTCATTTTGTAATATTTTATTGTGTCAATTTATATCAATTCAACTTTAATATTTTCTTACTTAATATTCAAATAATAATTTATTATATTTAATTTATTTAATTTTAAAAATTATAGTAATTAAAAATGAGGCCCAATTGTGACCAAACAAAACTCACCCTACTCATCTTAATAAGCCCTATCCAAAAATGGTCAACTTTACTTAACAATCATGGATGTTACACTATATCTCATGATTAGAACATAACTTTCTTGTATTATTTTATCTTATTTCACAAAATTATTTGCTTTGTTTTTTTTCTTACAACTATCAAACACTAATTTGACCCTAGTGTGACCTTTACATGATGTTAACTTAGTTATAGTAGATTGTTTCAATTTGTCTCGTTCCAACCATAATATAAATTCATTCAAAATTAAATTAAAAATTGATTGCTATTTTTATTTATTCTTTTTGATAATTTATAGTAATTCTAAAGAAAGTCCACTAGAGACAAAACAAGCATTACTAGATTCATCCCAAAAAATGCTAACCAATTAAAAATACATTCACATATTTTTATACATTTTATTTTCAATTATTTTGTCACACTTTATAAGGTCTTTTTATTGGTACCAAAGTTGTTGATCGAGGTTGCTAAAGTTTATTGTATTAGTATTTGAATGGAACTTTCATCTTCAAATTATTTTTCTTCAATTGTTTTCTTTGATTTGCTTATTTAACCATAGAAATCAAGTATTCTCATATCTAACCTTTACATCATTTTGATTTGCATATATTATTTTGCTTCAATTTAACTTATTTTAGCTTTAACATATATTAACTTAATATTAAAATAATAATTTATCATTGTTAATTCTTATTTAACAAAATAAATTCATTGGAGTCATCTCAACAAGCTCTATGAAATTAGATATTTATTTTTGTATGTTTTAAATATTTTTAGAGGTACAAATTTTACTAATTTTATAAGAAATTATCTTGATCTATAATTTGTTGCAATTCCAAATGATGTTCAAGGGGGATGGAAAAAAGATAGTTGGGCTTGCCTTGATGAATTTTATAGAATTAAATATTTGTTGTAATGTTATATAAAATTTTTATTTTTATAATGTTTGAAAACTTTATGAGCAATTTGAATTTATACTTGTTTTCATGATCAAGAATATTATAGTGGATCTCCATTATATGTTTGAAGGTAACTCTCTCGCACAAATTGCTTCATTTCATCACATGTTTCATTTTGATTTTATTATATTACAATGAAACTCTAATTCCCCTGCATCTAACTATTATATTCTTTGATTTGTTTATATTACATTGGATTAATTTAATTGATTTTTGGTTTAATGTATATCTACTTATTGTTATCATTATTATTATTTATACTTATTCCAATTGAGTTCAAAACAAGGTTTAATCAAGGCAAAATTAGTGTCTTGGGACTCATCTTGTTGACCTCTCTCTAATTAAACTATCATAGTTTGTCTTTAATAATTATTTTCATTGATTTTAGTAAGATTTAAAATATATTTTGATTCACATCTTATTTAAAGATCAAGGTTGTTATACCCAATCTCCTTGGTATCTTAGATTGTAACTTTCCCTTAATATGTGTCTTATTTCTTAAATTTTTTTCTTTGATTATGTTATATTGTTACTTAACCCTAAATATCGTCTCTTATGAGCATTACATCACTTTTATTTTATTTCATTATATTATTTCAATCTTAGTCATTTCATTATTTGTAAATATTAACATAAGGTTATATCTATGTTACTCTAAATCTCCAATCCTAACCTTTTTTATCACATTGATTTTCATTAATTACTTTGTTTCAAATATTCTCATTTTGACTACAATACATATTACCTGAATATTAAACAAATAATTGATTACAATTTATGATTATCTATTTTGGTAAGTTCTTGTAATTCGAAACAAGGGTAATTAAGGTGAAAATTTGCTATTACACTAATTTCAATGAGCTATTTTTAATTTAAAAAAATTTTATAGTCATAAATATTTGTTTCTAGGGTTTTGGAATGCTTTATAAGATGGTAAGAGTGGTACCTTATTTGGCAACTAAGGATATTATATTCTATCTTATTAGGTACTTTGAATGTAGTTTTTTAATAAAATTTATCTCGTTCCTTCCAAATGTCTTCTTTGATTTGGCTAAATTATAATGTAACTCTAAATCTTTTATCATACGACCTCTATGTCTTTCATTTGGTTCATTAATTTTTCTTATTTAGCTTCAATAAATATTTACTTAATATTAATATAATTTATTAATATATTTATTCTTCTTTTATATATTAATTAAAAGAAATCCATAAGTTGTCCAATTAAGATGAAAAAACTTCACTAGATTATGTTAGACTACATTTATCTAATTAAATTTTTAAATTTATGTTTTAAAATATTTTATTAACTATTATTTAAGCCGACTTTACCTAACATTTTGAATAGCACCTTATTTAACGATAAAGAATATTACCCTTTATCTTGTTATTATCTTGATATTCTACATTTTCTGAACAAATTACTTTATTTGCTAAATTTTTTTGTTTTCTTTATGATATATTATCTTACTCTAATTCTTCTCTCTTATTACATTCACATTGCTTTGATTTTGTTATATTACAAAACTTTAATTTATCTTCATCAAGTTTTACTATGTATTTATTTAATATAAAAATAGTAATTAATTATTATTTATTTATATTTAATTTTGGTAATTTTGTTTATTTCAAAACAAGGTTCAACCAAGAAAAACAAAAGTCATTTGACTGCTATCGATAAGCTCTAATGAATTAATTACTTAGCACTGATATTTTAATATTTTATTCTACATGGAGTTAGCACATTTTGCATGGTATTTTGATTTACACCTAATTTTTTGATTGAGGATGTTATTCTCAAACTCATTAAAATCTTAGAATGTAACCTTTTGAAAGCCTTTATCTAATATTTTTCAAACTTTTTTCTTTGGTTAGGTTATAGTGCAATCTGATTCTTCACTTTTGCAACCTTGCATATCTTTGATTTGGTTGTATTACAATATTTTTGTTTAACTCATATTAGGCATAATATACATTTTCTTAATATTAAAGTATCAATTTATTTTTATTATTTATGTTTTTTAATTTTCATAATTTGCAATAGTTTTAACTAAGCTACAATCGAGATAAAAGGAAAATTATTACTCTCCTTTAGAGAATGTCTATCAAATTAAATACTTCATACAAAATTTAAATATTTTTATTTTTATGGTTTTAATATTCTTTGAGAAGCAATTCAATTTATACTTTATTTAATGATTGGAGATATTGCATTTGGTTTCCTAATAATCCAAGAATGCAATTACCCTGAACAATTTTTCTCATTATTTAAAAAGTTGCATTCAAATGTACAAAAAAAGATCATGTGTATTCATCTCGATCCTCAAATTAAGTACAAATAGAAAAGTGACATATATAGTGTACATAAAGAAAAGTAGAGCTCATTAAGACGAGTCCAATGATGTTTGTTTAGTCTTGATCTACCCTCATTTGGAATATTTCAAATTATAAAAATAAATTGTAATAAATAATGGCAAATAGTAATTTAACATTAAAAAATATATGTATTAAACCTATAATTTGATAAATTAAAGTCATATTATTAAATTGCAAAATTAAAGTGATATAAAAGTCTTACGAGTGTAGAATTTGACTTTCATACTTGCATATTCAAATCAGGGAAATAAGTTAAAGAAATGAGACTTCACTCATAACAATTATGAATTAAAAAAATAAATATACATAAAAAATAATAAATAATTATTTTAAAATTAATAATATATTATTTTTGAGAATAAAATTTCATAGTAATAAATGTTTAATTTAATATTCAATTAATAATTTTTAAAGTTGAAATAATATAAATTAAAGATTTGTAATATAAAAAATTCAAGGTCAATTAAGTGTTACAGAGTAGAGAATGGTTTTTTATATTAATAGAACCAAATCATAGAGAAACATTTGAAAAAATGTGATTAAATGTGTAAGAAACGTTAATTCCAAGATAATAAAGTTTTTGAGTGTGACATCATTGGATACCAAGTTAAGTACAAATGGAATTGTCAATTAAAGCACGCAAAAATCTTAGAAAATAGAATATTTAGAAAAATAGAAATGAATAGATAATGGATTAAATTCACCATGTTGAGTTTAATTATGTTTGCTATTTCTTAATAAAATCTTCATAGGGATTTGCTATGAAGTACTAAAGAAAGTAATCATAAATAGTAAAAAATTATTATTTTAATATTAAATATATATATCTTAAAGCTAAAATGAGATCAATTTTAACAATGTATTCTAACCAAAAAGAAGCAATGTGATGCTGACATTTGATGAAATTTCGTGTTACATAATAATATAACAAAACCATAAAAGAGATAATTTGAAGTAATATAATACAACAAAATCAAAGCTACATAAAGGTCACACAGGAAAACAATTACAGTCACATAATCATGCAATGAAATTAATGTAAAATATTTTAACAAATTAGATAAACTACACAAGAAAGTAGTATTCTGTGCCATTAAAAGGACCCAATGTAACATCGTTGATCAATTCTCATTTAAGAATCATAAAACATGTCACATACAAATAGAATTCAAATTTTATAATAATATAAAGAAATTTAGGGAAAAACTTTGGTGAAATGAGATAAACTATATGAGAAAGTTCTACTACAAGATACAAAAGAAATATATAACATCCACAATCATTAAATTAGGTGCCATTCTAAAATAAATTATGGAAAAATTTAAAAATAAAAATATAATTGGATAGAGCTTATCCAGATAAGCACAATGACTTCTGTTTTATCTTTATCATACCACATTCAAAACTATTATGAATTACCAAAATAAAAAAACTAAAAAATTTTAATTATTTTTTTAGTATTAAGTAATTATATATTGAAGCTAAAATGAGACCTGCTTAAACAATATAACATAAAAAAATAAATAAATATAAATGTCAAATAAAAGGAGATTTAGCCTAACTTAATAAAATGTCCAAATTAAAGAAACTGATTTAAGGAACTACAATAAATTATGTGGAAAAACTACTTTCCAAGAAAGCAAATAGATTGGGTGTAACATCCTTGATCAATAAATTAGTTATGGGTCAAAATAACTCAAAAAGTGCTCCAAAAATAGAGAAACTAATTTAAAAAAAATTTTATAAAGCTTGTCAAGATTAGTTTAAGAATATTTTTTGTCTCAACAAATTTATTTAAAGAATTAATAAAAATGAAAAAATTAAACAAGAAAAAATAAATTAACTAATTAATTTATAATAATTTAATACATATTAATGCCAAAACTAGATATTTTGAATCAGTCTAATATAACTAAATCAAAGCGATATAAGGATCCAACAAGGGGAGTTTGATTAGCATTATAAATTTAACTAGTTGAAATAAACTTTTTTAAGAAACGAAGAGAATGTATGAAAACATTGCATTTGAATGAGCTCATTGTGACGAGTATAACAACGTTTATATTATATTGATGGGGCTACATTTTGAATTACAACTTTTTACCAAAGTTAATAAGTAAAAATAATTTTAAATTATAATTTTAATATAAAATAAAAATGTCTTAAAGTTCAAGAGATATAGATTGTGAAAATATAATATAACCCAAACAAATTATGTGAAGGTCACATGGGAGGAGATTTAGAATAATACAAAAAAATGAAAGTAAAAAATTTGAAGAAATAACATATGTTCTATGGGAAAGCAGAATTTCAAGATAATCACAAAATCAATTGTAACTTTCTCAATTCTCATATCATGTATGATTGAAAATACCCTATAAAGCATAAGGTTACCCATGAAAATAAAGTGTTTAGAAATATATATATATATATATATAAATTAATATTTAACTAGGTGGAGCACATCAAGATGAGCCAATTGAAGTTTATTATGTTATTAACACCTTATATAAAATTATTATGAATTATTAATATATAAAAAATATAAATAATAATAAATTATTATTTGAATATAAAATAAATATATATTAAAGTTGAAATTAGAAAAGTTAAAATAATGTAATATCAAAGAATCAAAGCATTATAAATTTCAAATGCGAAGATATTTATTATTATCTGGAAACATAACCAAATCAAAGCAAAATGTTTGAAAAAAATTAGATAAGTAGCATAGGAAAGATGCCTTCAAAGATACTAAGGTGATTTAGCAAAACTTAAACATCAAATAAATTTTAAATCAAAAGAACATCTGAGGTATGCCAAATCCCTACACACTTATATTTAAAAAATATAAAAATTAAAATTAAATTTAATACATATAATTGTGACTTATATAATAACACTTGTTTTGTCCTTTCTTGACATTGTTCTGAATTACCTTCAATTAAAAAGTAAAATATGCATCAAGATAAATTAATATTTTAATTTTAAGTAAAGATATAGTAAATATAAAATGATGTAAATTAAAGAAACATATCATAACCAAAATAAAGCAATGCAATAGTAACTTGAGAGGATATTTTTAGTTTCATAGTAATATAAGTAAATCAATGAAAAGCTTTTAAAAAAATAAGATGAATTTTATAGGAAAGTTGTATTCTAAGAAGCTAATGTAAGAAATCAAATATCATTTAAGAATTGAGTGCAAAGACTTTACTATCAAATTAGATAAGAATCCAAAAATCTTATAAATAGTGCCAAAACACAACAAAATATTATAAGAAAATATAAGTAAATGTTATGTAGGATAAAGTTCATCGAGACAAGTGCAACCATGTTTGTTTTGTCTTGATCAAACCTTATTGGATGTTATTATGAAGTACTAACTAAATAAATGTAAATATTATTATATTATTATTTAAATATTAAGTAGCTTTATGTTAAAGCTATAATGAAATATATTCAAGAAATCTAGTATTATAAAATTAAAGAAATAATTGAAGAAATTAGATAAAGTTTTTTTGAATTTACATTACAAGATACAAGAGAGTTTCTTTCTAATAAATGAAGGATCTGGAGAGTGACATTCTAAATCACTATGAAATGAAACTTTTGAAGTAATAAAAAAATATTTCATTTAATAACTTTTATCAATATGTGTCTAACAACCTCTGTTCCACCTCTATTAGATGACATTTATAATTACTGTGAATTACCAAATTAAGAAAGAACAATTTCAGGAATCTAATATAAAAAAATCAAAATAGTATTTTGATCACAAATGAGAAGTGTTAGTGTTGCATTGTAAAATAAGCAAAGAAAAGAAACCTATTTGAAGAAATGAGATAATTGCTTTTAGAAAATGGCATTTCAAGATAATATGTATATCATGTGCAACATCCTTGATCATTAAATCTAGTATGAATGAAAATGACTTGTAATGCATTCTAAAACCTTGGAAAGAGATATGTGAAATTATAAAAATAAATATTTTATTATATAGTGCTAATTGAGACAACTCCAATGATGTTTATTTTGTCCCAATAAAACATCATTTGTATTTACTACAAATTACTAAATTTGATATGCATAAATAATAATTAATTAATTTTTGATTATTAAGATAATATATATTATAGTTGAATTGTGATAAACTATAACAATGTAATAAAATAAAATAATTGCAATATAAAGGTCACATAAGAGTTAAATAAAAGTTTTATGGTAGTATAACCAAATCAAAGTAGAACTTATGAAGAAATAAGAAAAATGGTGTGAAAAATTAGCATACGAAGATGCATTGGAGATTGAGTGTAACATCCTTGATAGTAATATCATGTAGGTGTCAAAATCACTCACAAATAATGCTAAAAGTTTAAACAATACTCTTTCAAAAATTCAAGTTTAATTTAATAAAGCTTAATGAGATGAGTTTAATGATTTTTTGGCTCAGTTGATACGGCATTGTTTAGAATTCTTTAGAACAACTAAACTTAAAACCATAAATTGAAAAATTATTTTTTTAGTATTATACAAGTGTATGTTAAAGCTAAAGTGGGATTAGTTAAACCAACATAATTGAACCAAATTCAAAATATGCAAAGTCCACTAAAGAAAAAAATTAGGATTCCATAGTTGTATAACAAAATTAGTGTGAAAATTTTGAAAAAAGTGACAAATGGTAATAGATATTTCCATTTTAGGATACGAAGGAGACCATGAATAGGATCCTTGATTATCAAGTAAGGTAAGAGTTGAAATACCTTATAAATCTAACAAATTCCTAAAAAATAAAATATTTTATAACATTAAAATAAACTTCTAAAAGCATAGAGTTTAATGATGTTAGTTTTTATTTGAGCAAATCTTATTTAGAACACAATTAATTACGAAATTAAAAAATATAAATAATAATAAATAATTGTTTTAATATTAACTAATATATAATAAAAGAATGGGTTTTATTGATGTTGTGCTATAAAGCAAAATCATTTTAATGTAATGGCTATATGAAATTAAATTAAGAGTTACATAGTTTTGTAACCAATTAAAATTAAAAAATTAGATGAAATAAGATAAATTATTTGAGAAAATTGAATTCAAGATGCTTCAAAGATTGAATGCAAGATCCTTGATGTTCAAATTAGGCATGAATTGAAATTTCTTAGAAAGTGTAGGGAAGCCCACAAATATTAAATAATTCAAAAATAAATTTTAATTAAGTACAGACTATGGAGATAACTCTCACGACATTTATTTTACCTTATTGAACATCATTTGTAGGTACTAAAACAAAAAAAAGAGAAATTAAAGTAATATAATATAACCAAATCAAAGTAATGCAAAGGTCACACAAGAGGACAATTATATTTTCATAGTAATATAGTTAAATTAATGCAAAAAAGTTGAACAAAAGAGATAAAATTGTATGTAAACGTTGCTCTCTAAGTATCCAAGAAGATTAATCATAACATCCTCGAACATCAAATGTTTTACGAATAAAAATATCTTAAAAAGTAAAACAAACTTATAAAAATCTAAATATTGAAAATATTTTAAAAAAGAATAATTTGTTACATAAGGCACATTGAGCCAAATGCAGTAATGTCTATTTTGTCTCCATTGGATCTCATTTGGAATTAACAAAATAAATAATCATAAAAAATAATAATCTATAATTTTAGTATTCGGTAAACGTATGTTGATGTTGAAATGAGATAAACTAAAGTTATATAATACAGCATAATCATTATGATGTAAAGGTCACACAAAAGTACATATTGTTTTTAATGTTAATACAACTAAATATTACTCTAACAAATTGCATTCAAATATATTCATGAGATCTAGCGTGACATCCTCGATCATCAAAACAGGAATTAATTAGAATATCTCATAAAGAGCACAAATACCAAAGAAAATAAATAACTTTAAAAAATAAAAATGAATATTTAATAAAATTAAGCTCATCAAACTGAGTGTAGCTATGCTCATTTTGTCTTGGTCAAACCACTTTTGGATTATCATAAATTTCTAAAGCAAAAAAAATAATAAAAAATTAGTATTCTTATGTTAAGTGAAATTATACTAAAGCTAATATTTGAAAAATTGAAGCAATATCATATAATCAAATAAAAAACTTTTAATGGAGACATAAGAGAAAATTAAGACCTACTTCATAAAATTTTAAGTAGTGAGGTAAATTTCATAATAATGTTGCCATCCAATGTTGTAAGGTAATCAAGTGTAACCTCATCAATAATCAAATCAAGTATTAATGAAAATGTTCCATAAAAAAAAAACTCTAGAAAATGAAATATTTAAATATTTAAAATTAATATTTAATTGGGTAGAGCTTATTATGATTAGTGTAATAACATTAAAGTTTTCTCAATTGCACTTCATTTCAAACTACTACAAATTGTAAAAGTAAAAAATCATTAATAATAAAAAATTAATATTTTAATATTGACAATATATATATAAAGTTCAAACAAGATAAATTGAAGCAATATAATATAACCAAGTCAAATATTTGTATAGGTCACACTACAAGTGATCTATGGTTTAATCGTTACATAACCCAATGCTAGCAAAGTCTTCAGAGAAATTAGGAAGTTGTGTAGGAAAGTTGCATTGAAAAATTCTTTGGAGATCAAGCATAAAATTCTGAATCATCAAAAACTATTCTCATAAAAATTTCTTAAAACCTAATCAATGTCGTTTAAAATAAAATATTTTAAATTATAAAAATAAAATTTTTAATTAGAAAGAGCACGTTGAGAAGACTTTAACAACTTTTGTATTGTCGTAATTAGACTATAAGTAGAACGATTGTGAATTACAAAAATAAATACTCATAAATACTAATAAAATATCATTTTAATATAAAATAAATATATATTAAAGTTGAAAGGTGATAAATGAAAGCCATTTAATATTATTATGTCAAAAGTGATGTATTGTTAAATGAGAAGTGATTTAGACTTTCGTTGTAACATAATTATAAAAAAGCAAAAAATTGTAGAGATGAGATAAATTGAAAAGGAAAGTTGTAATTCAAGGTACTAAGAAGAAGAAATATATCAGAATCAATTATAAAATCCTGTATAAACTAAAGCCATTCATAAAGAATTCAAAAAGACATAAAATTAAAATATTTAAATGAACATTAATTACATAGAGTACATTGAGATGAGTGTAATGACCACCACTTTGTCTCCATCATATTTCATTTGGAAGAACTACAAATTACCCAAATGAATATTCATAAATAATAATAAATTCTTATCTTCTTTTTAATTAGATATATAAAAAAGCTAAATTGACATAAATTAAAGAAATGTGACTAACCAAATCTAAGTGAAGGTATAAGAGGAGAATTAGTCCCTCAATGCAATACAATAAAATCAAATTGAAGACTTTGGATTAATCATACAAATTGTACAGGAATTTTGCTTTCAAAGGCACGTAGGATATCAGATGTCACATCCTTAATCTTCAAATAAAGAATGTATCTAAAATATGATAAAGCATGATAAAATTCAGGAATGTTTTAAAAAAAATTTAAAAGTAAATAATTACATTGATATAACTCATCAAGATGAATTGTACGAGTAATTTGTAAGCCAAGAAACTAAATTTTAAAACGGCAACATCATTGAAAAAAATGTGATACAATTGAAGAAGTCAGATGAATTCTACAAGGAATTTGCAAAGGCAAAAAAATAGATGAAAGGGAACATCATCAATTAAAATCAGATACACATCGAAATGCTTCATGATACATGCCGAAACCATAGAAATAATTAAAAAATGTGAAAATGAATATTTAAATAGATAGAGCATGCTTGGAATTTCTATGAATTATAAAAGTAAATAAAAATAAAAAACATTTTATTAATTTTAATATTTTATAAATTTATACGAAAGATTGAAATTGATAAATTAAAGTAACATAATATAACAAAATAAATGACTTTTAATGTTAGATGAGAGGAGATTTTGAGTTACATAATAATATGACCACATCAAGTAAAAAAAATATAAGAAATTTGATAAATTATATAGAAAAGTTACATTCCAAATATTAAGGTGATCAAGAGTGACATCCTTGATTGTTAAACCAAAAATGAATAAGAATAGGTTATGAGAATGCCACGATTTTCAAAAATAAGAAACATTAAAAAATAAGAAAGAATATTTAGATTTGGCAAGGCTTCTCAAGGAAAGTCCATTGACATTTGTTTCCACTTAACTAGGCTTTATTGAAAATTATATGAACCGAAAAAGTAAGAAATTCTTAAATAATAAAATTTCATTGTTTTAATATTATGAAAGGATATAATAAAAAATTAGATGTAAAATATAATAAAATAAAGTGTTTTTAAGGTCACAACTTTTGTTTTGTCGTAATTAGACTATAAGAAAAACAATTGTGAATTACAAAAATAAATATGCATAAATACTAATAAAATATTATTTTAATATAAAATAAATATATATTAAAGTTAAAAGGTGATAAATGAAAGCAATTTAATATTATTATGTCAAAAGTGATGTATTGTTAAATGAGAAGTGATTTAGACTTTCGTTGTAAAATAATTATATAAAAGCAAAAAATTGTAGAGATGAGATAAATTGGAAAGGAAAGATGTAATTCAAGGTACTAAGAAGAAGAAATAGGATTTTATAATCAATTATAAAATCCTATATAAACTAAAGCCATTCATAAAGAATTCAAAAAGACTTAAAATTGAAATATTTGAATGAATATTTAATTAGATAGAGCACATTGAGATGAGTGTAATGGCCACCATTTAGTCTCCATCATATTTCATTTGGAAGAACTACAAATTACCCAAATGAATATTCATAAATAATAAAAAATTCTTATCTTCTTTTTAATTAGATATATAATAAAGTAAATTTGACATAAATTAAAGGAATGTGACTAACCAAATCTAAGGGAAGGTATAAGTGGAGAATTAGTCCTTCATTGCAATACAATAAAATTAAATTGAAGACTTTGGATAAATCATACAAATTGTATAGGAATGTTGCTTTCAAAGGCATGTATGATATCAGGTGTCACATCCTTAATTTTCAAATAAGGAATGTATCTAAAATATGATAAAGCATGATAAAATTCAAGAAAATGTTTTAAAAAAATTTAAAAGTAAATAATTATGTTGATAAAGATCATGAAGATGAATTGTACAAGTAATTTGTAAACCAAGAAACTAAACTGTTGAAAGGCAACATCATTGAAATAAATGTGATACAATTGAAGAAGTTAGATGAATTCTACAAGAAATTTGCAGAGGCACCAAATAGATGAAAGGGAACATCATCAATTAAAATCAGAGACACATCGAAATGCTTCATGAAACATGCAGAAATGTAAAAAAATTAGATATAAAATATAATAAACATAAAATGATTTTAAGGTCACATAAGAGGAGAATTAGTGTTATATACTCCATAACTAAATCAATTGGTGTTATATACTCTATAACTAAGTTAATGTAAAAAAATTATGAAATGATGTTAATTGTATTAACGTTTCTTTCCAAGAAACTATGAGATCAACTAAAAAATCTCTGATAATCACATAAGGTATGATCTAAATTGTCCCATAAAATATGTAAGAATATAAAAACATACTTAAAAATATTATTATGAATATTTATTTGGATTTATCTTATCAAGAAAGGTTTATTGATGTCTTTTACATCTTGATTCGACCACATTACGAATATTAAAAAATAAAAAATAAAAATTGACATATATGTTAATAAATTATTATTTCTTTAAGAAAAATATATGTTAAGGATCCAATAACATAAATTGTAGGAATTTAATATAAGAATATAACAAAATAAGAGAAAAAAATATTTTAAGAAATGAGATAAACTTTATAAGAAAGTCATTTTTCAAGATAATAAGGAGATTGAGTAAAACATCCTTACTTTTCAAAATAGGTGTGAATCCAGAGATCTTGTAAATTATCAAAAAAAATGGAAATAAATTATTTAAAAATATTAAAAATAAATATTTAATTAAAAAAGCTAACATTAATACTAGTCCAATGATGATTCTTTCATCTCAAAACTAAATAACCATAATTAACAATTTATTGCGTTATTATTAGAAAATATATATCAGGAAAGTAATAAGACATCATTTGTAATTTTTGTGAACTGCAAAATAAAACAAACATAATAAACAACAAATTATCACCTTAATATCAAAAAAGTGTATATCAAACGTAGAATAAGGTAAATGAAAGTCATGTAATACAAAAAAAATGATTATTTGACATCAGAGAAAACTTAGATTTTAATAGTAATATAATCAAATCAAACAAAAATGTTTGAAGAAATTTTATAGATTGCATGACAAATTTGCATTCTAAGATACTAAAGTGATCAACTGCAACATATTCAACCATGAAATTAATTATGAAACAAAAATCATATAAAACATTAGAAGACCATAGCAACTAAAATATTTTAAAATTTAAAAATTTACATTTTGTTATGTAGAGCTCATTAAGAAGAATCCAATAATATTTTTTTCAATGTGATGAAACCCCATTTCATATTATTATAAAATTTAAAAATTAAAAAATCATAAATTACAACAAAATATTGTTGAAATATTAAGTGAATATATATTAGATCTAAAAAAATAAATTGAACATAATTAAAACAAACAACTTTTTAGAAATGAGATAAAGTTTTTGCATAAGTTGCATTCCAAAATACTAAGACAATCAAGTGTAATACCTTTGATCATTAAATAAGGTACAAACAAAAATGCCTTGTAAAGTGTGTTAGTTCCTTAAAAAAATAAAAATATTATAAAAAAATATTTAAATATTATTAAAAAGATTTTTAATCAATTAACAAGGTACAAATTAACAAAATTTGTCTTATCTAGATTGGGTTCCTTGAAAATTACTCTACATTACGAAAATAAATAAATATAAATAATGATAAATTATTATTTGAAAATTAATTGAATATATATTAGAGTAGAGATGAGATAAATTGAATAAATATAATGTAACTAAATCAAAGACATGTAAAGGCAGCACAAGTGAAGATTTAAAGTTAGAAACAAATATAACCCTTTGAAGTTTATAGGAAAATTACATTCTAAGATTTTAAGGAGATCAAAAATATCATCCTCAATCATCAAATCAAATTCAAATGAAAATGTAAAGTAAATCATGTTAAATTCCAAAAACAATAAATATTTTAAAATATAAAAAATTGATACAAAGTTTGATAAAACTCATAGACATGAGTTATATTTTTTTTGTTTCATCTCGATCAGACCTCGTTCAGAATTACTATAAATTCCTAAGTTAACAAAAAATAAATAATATCAAAATATTATTTTAAAATTAAATAACATATAATAATGTTGGAATATGATAAATTGAAACATTGAAATTGGTCCAAATCAATGCGATGTTAAGGCGACATTAGAGATGAATTGTAGTTTGTTAGTAATAATTTTACCAAATTAAAGCAAAATATTTTAAAAGATGAAATAATGTTTATAATAATATTGTATTGTATGATATTAAGGAGGGTGTAATATCCTTAATCATCAAATTAGGCATGAATCAAAAGATCTTGTAAGTAGAATAAAAATCATGAAGAAAAAGTACTTAAAAATAAAACAATGAATTTTTAAATTAATAAGACTCTTCAAGACTAGTTCAAAGTAAATATGCACAAATAATAATAAATATTTATTTTAATATTAAATGAATATATAAAGATATATATATTAAAGCAAAATTGACATAAATTGACACAATATAATGCAACCAACTAAAATTAATGAAAAGGTAACACAATAAGAGATTAATAATTACATTGTAAAATACCAAAATTAAAGTAAAAAGTTCAAAGAAATGGGATTAATTGCATAATAAGGTTGAATTCCAACATACAAAGGAAATTGAGTTGATTGTCACTAATCATTAAATCATGTGTGGATCTAAACTCCTCGTAAAGCTTGACAAAATAAAAAAAACCTAAATTAATAATTAATTTGTGAAAGGTCATGGAGATAATGCTAACGATATTTGTTTTACTTGATCAGATTTCACATAGAATAACTTTAATTTACAAATTTAAATAAGTGTAAATAATAATAAATTATTTTTTTAATATTAAAAATTATATATTATTTTCAAAAACATATGAATCAAAGCAATGTAATATAACCAAATCTAAAGTTCTTAATATAACAAAACAAAAGCTAAACAATTTGATGGAATCAAATCAATTACATTGGAAAGTTGAATTACAAGAAAATATGGTTATCGAGCAAAAACCACTTCATTGTTAAGTCAAGTATGAGAGTTTCATAGTAATATAATGAGAAAAATAGTATAGCTAATTCCATTGAATGTCAAAGTCACAAAAGAGGTCAATGAGAGTTTCATAAAAATATAACCAAACTAGAGTGAAAATTTTAAAGAAATGAGAAAAATTACACAAGGAAGATAATTACAAGATACAAAGGAGATCAGTTTAATATCTTTGATCATAAAACTTTGTTCAAATGGAATTTATTGATTTCTATTTCATCATGGTCAGACCTCACTAGGAGTTACTACAAATTACAAAATTTAATAATCATAAATAACAATGCAGTATCATTTTATTATTAGATAAAATTTATAATAAAATCATAACAATATAAATTGAAACAATGCATTTTAACCTAGTGAAAGTGCTGTAGACATAAAATGTTTGAAGAAATAGCATAATTTTTATGAGAAAATTGCATTATAGAATTATAACGAGGTCATGTGAAATATTCTCAATTGCTAAATGAATTACAACATAAATGTCCTATAATCCATGCCATGACCATAAATAATAATATTTAAAAATATTTAAATGAAATTTAATTCAATAAAGCTCATCTAGGCAAGTCTATCAAAATTTGGTTCATCCTAAATAAACCTAATTTAGAATTATATTAATTAGCAATGCAAAAAAGCATGACTAAGAATAATTTATTATTTTAATATCGAGATAAACTGAAGTAATATAATAAAAGCAAATCAAAATTTAATAAATATGAGACATCATAAGATTTAGAGTTGGATTTGATTATAAACAATAAAATAAAAAATTTAAGAAACGAGATAAATTATATGAGATAGTTTCATTATAAGATATTGATGAGTTTCATTATAAGATATTGATGAGATCTACCATAACATTTCTAGATCATCAAATTAAGTTTCAATCCCAATATCTCACAAAATATGCAAAAATAATAAAAATAAAAATCTACATCAAAAATATATAAATGAATATTAAATTAGATATAGCCTGTTGAGTCTTAGTAAATTGTCATTTTTTTTTAAAATACTACAAATTATCAAATTAAGCAATCATAAATAATAATAAATGTTTATTGTAATATTAAGTAAATATTTCAATTTAACTCTTATTAAATAAAATATCACATAAAGAGAGCAAAAATAAAACAAAATAAATTATTTAAAATTATATAATAAATATTTTAGTTGATAAAGCTCATGGAGATGATTTTGATGTTATTTGCTTATTCTCAATTAGACATCATATAGAATTAATACAAATTAAAAATGAAAAGAGTAATTAAAAACTAATAATAACTTGAATTCTAAGTAAACATATATTAAAGTTCCAATGCAAATTAAAGCAAAGTTGTACAATCAAATCAAAGTGATGTAAAGATTATAAGAGTGGAGAATTGGTGTTCTTAACTAATATAATAAAATCAAAATAAAATATTTGAGGAAATAAGATAAAATATATAAAAAACGTACATTCCAAAATACTAATGAGATTCAATGTAACATCCTCAATAAAAAATTTTGTTATAAATCAAAATATCACATACAACATGTCAAAATATTTAAAAAATACAATTTTTAAATATTAAAAATAAATAATTAATAGGATATAACTCATTAAGTCTATTCTAGCCAAGTTTATGTCCCTTTGACTAGGCCTTTTCTACATTATGTTTAGATATAATTTTATAAAATAATTATTTAATCTAAAGAAAAATTATAACAAATTATAAAATATGATAAATTTAGTTAATGTAACATATCCAAAACTAAATGCTGTCGATGACATTTAAGAGGTGATATGGCTCATAGGTCAAAGTATAATAATAATTTTTTCATCTCATTAAAAAATCATTAAGAATTATTACTAATTGAGAAAGAAAATAAACATAAATAATTACAAATTATTACTATAATATTAAGTAAATATATTTTGAAACTAAAATTAGATTACATGAATCTATTAATATAACATAATAGAAATAATTGAAAGGTCACATGAGTGGAGAATTTGAATTTCATAATAGTACAACAAAATTAAACAATGAGAAAAATGACATCGAAAGTTGCATTCCAAGATACAAACGAGATCATGTATAACAACCACTTTCATCAAATTAGCTGCAAATCAAAGTCTCTCTAATAGAATGCCAAAAGAATAAAAATTCAATGTTAAAATATATACGAAAGTTGCATTCCAGGATACTAAAGAGATCAAGCATAATATCCTTGATCATAAAAACTATTTTAAATTAAAATATGTTTGAAAGCATTGTAAAGTCCTAAACAAATAAAATATTGCAAAAAATAGAAATAAATATTTTTTTTATATGTCCAAAATTTTTGTCTCACCTTGATTAAAACTCTATTCAAATTAGTATGATTTACTAAACTAAATAAGAATAAATAATAAAAAAAATTACTATTTAATAAAAAGTAAATATATAGTAAAGTTGAAAATAGAAAAATTGTTGCAATAAAATCTAACAAAATATAAGCAATGCAAGGGTCACACGTGAGGATACTTTTAGTTTGAATGTAATAAAGTCAAATATAAGCGAAAGATTTACAAAAGTTAGAAAAAATGTGTAAGAAAATTGCATTCCATGATTATTAAGAGATCAAGTATAATATTGTTATTCATGATATAATGTACAGATCAAAATTTGCCAAAAACATGACATAATTATTAAAAATAATTTTTTTAAAAAAAATACGAATATTGAATTATATTGAACTTTTTGAGAGCTGTCTAGCAACATTTGTTTCAACTCAATACCACCCTTTTTGAATGATTAAAAATTAATTAAATTAACAATTTGTTCTTATTTACATTTAATTAATGTGGTAAATCACAATAATTCTAAGTAGGGTTTATTAAAACAAAATAAATGACACTAGGCTATCTTCGATTAGCTTTATCTAATAAAATACTTTTTTTATATTTCTATAGTTTATGGCTTTACATATTTTTCTTTGTAGATTTATGATTTATAAGTTATTTTGATTTATACAAGATTTTTCATTCAAGAATGCTATGCTTGATCTCTTATGTATCCTGGAATGAAAAATTCCCATACAATTTTTCAGATTTCTTCAAATCTTTTTCTTTGGTTTTTCTACATTATAATTTAACACTAAATCATCACTCATGTGATTTTGCCAACATTTGAATTGATTACATTACATTGCTTCAATTTGCCTCATTTTAGCTGTAATATATATATATATATTGAATTTTAAAATAATAATTTATTATTAGTTATTGTTATTAACTTTTGGAATTTTTTCTAATGACACCTCATCGAGAAAAAATAAATGTCATTGGGCTCCACTTTATGAGCTCTATCCAAAGAAATGTTTTTTTAATCTTAAAAATAAGATTTCTTATAATCAAATTTTTCAAAATATTTTGATTTATATTTGATTTAATAATGCACAATGTTACCCTTTATCTCCTTGGATGAAGAAATGTAACTTTCTTATGCAATTTACATTTTTTTCAAATTTTTTTCTTCAATTTTGTCATATTATTGTGAAACAATAGTTTTTCTCTTCTATGACTTTTGGATCATTTTCATTTTGTTATATTAAATTGTTTAAACTCTCTTATTTCAATTTTGACATATATTTAGTTAATATTAAAATATGGCATTTCTTTAATATTTTTCTCATAGTAATTGCTAACTATGGTCAATGGAGAAGAAGCTAAAATCATTTTGCTCATTTTGATGAATTCTCAATTAAATATTTACTTTTTGTCTATTAAATATTTTATTTCCAAGTGACTTATTATGTTTTAATATCTTAGAGTGCAATTTTCCCAAACAATTGAACTCATTTCTTCATAGTTTTCATTTAGATTAGGCAATATTACTATGAAATTGTAATTCTCCTCATGTGACACTTTCAAATCTATTTAATTTTGTTATATTTCATTTAGTCAATAAGATCAATAAATTAAATAAAAATATCTTTTTTAATATATTTGTTTTAAATATTTTTTTAATGATGTTTGCATATTTCACATGATATTTTAATCTTAATTTCATGATCAAGAATGTTGCATGCAAACTTAATAATATCTTTGAATGCAACATTAAAATATAATTTATCTAATTTTCTAAAAAATTTTTGTTTCCTTTTGATATATTACTACAAAACTATTATTGTAATCTTTTTTTATATTTCCATAACTTTGATTTGGTTACATTATTTTGGAACAATTTATCATAATTTAATTTTAATATATATTTACTAACATTCAAATAATAATTTGTTATTATTTGTGCTTAACTATTTATTAAATGTGTAGTAATGCCAAATGATGTTTGATGGAGGGAATAGAAACATTATTTGAATCATCTCAATAAGCTCCCTCAATTAAAATATTTAGTTTTATTATTTTTAGTGTTCTATTTTCTATGATTTGTTATGCTTTACAAGTAAATTTTATTTGGAAAGCATTTCATGATGAAAGATGTTACAATTGATTTTCTTACTATATTACAACACAACATTCTTATTTAGTTTTCTTCTTTTTAGTTTCACTATTCATTCATTTATTATTAAAATTATAATTTACTACTATTTTTTTTATTTAGTTTTGAAATTCAAAGTTATTCAAAATATGGTGTGAGCAATGAGTAATAAACATTTTGTGAAAAAACTCAATAAGCTCATTAAAATAAAATATTTATTCTTATACTTTTAAATCCTTTATTTTCTTAAGTTTGTCACATATTATGAAAGATTTTGCTTTGTATATAATTTGATGTTAAAGGATGCTACACTTGAACTCCTTAATATCTCAAAAGAAACATTCATCAAACAATTAATTTCATTTATTCAAAATTTTTATTTAATTTTTAGTATATTACTATATAACATTAAGTTACATCTATTGTGATCTTTACATTACTTTGATTTAGTTCTATTAATTCCTTCAATTTTGTAAATTTAAGCTTAAAAATATATTTATGCAATTTTAAAATAATCATTTATAATTACTTATAATTTTTTATTATGGAAATTCATAATAATTCCAAATGAAGTCTGACTAAGAAGAAACAAATGCCACTAAACATTACCCAAAAAGATTAATCCAATTAAAAAATTTAATTTTTAAAAATTTCTTATGACTTGTTAGATTTTTCATCTGCACATGAGTTAACATTTAAAGTTGTGATACTTGATTGTATTATTTACTTGTAATGTAAATTTTTCATAGAAATTATCTCTTTTTCAAAATTTTCACTTTCATTATTTTATGTTATAAAAAATTCTAATTCTCCATTCGTGTTACCTTTACATTGCTTTAATTTTGTTAAGTTACATTTACTAAATTTAACTTATTTCTTTTTTCACTTATATTTATTTTATATTAAAATAATTATTTATTCATGTTTATGTTTATTTAATTTCATAATCCACTATTATTGAAGATAATGTTTCATTAAGAGAAAGCCAGTATTTGTTAGAATTGCTTCAACTAGCTCTATGTTATTAAATTTTCATGTTTATATATATTTTAAATTTTATTTTGAAAAGTTTTGGAAATATTTGTAGAATAATTAAATTTGCCTCCAATTTTACATTCAACGATGGAATCGAACCAATGATAAAATTTATCTCATTTCATAAAAAAAATTATTTGATTTTATTATATAATTATGTAACTCTAAATCTTCTCTCATTTGACCATTACTTCTATCCAACATTGCTATATGCATTGCTTCAATTTCGCTCCTTTCAACTTTATCATATTTTTATCTAATATTATTAAAAAATACTTTAATATTTTTCCTTTACTATGATAATTTATGGTAATTCCATTCATGGTTCAAGAAAGATGAAACAAAAATCATTTACTACTCTGGATTTGTTGTTTCTAGATAAATAGTTTCTTTTGTTTTTTTGTAGACTTTATTTTCTTGTATTTTGCTACATTTTGTGAAGTATTTCGATTTAAACTTGATTTTTTTCGTAGATAATATTTCATTTTATCTTTTAGTATCTTGGAAAAAAACTTTTTCATATTTTTTGCTATTTCTTTTTTTTAATTTTTTATTACATTATATTACAATGCAACAAGAAGTTTTCTATTATGTGAAATTTGTGTTGTCTTGACTTGCTCATATTATATTTATTTAGTTTATCATATTTCAACTCTAATAGATACTTGCTTAGTATTAAAAGATAATTGTTATAATTTAAGCTAATTTACTATAGTAATTTGCAATAACTTTATACAATGTTTGATCAAGATGGAAAAAACATCATTGGACACATCTTGATCAATTCTATCAAATTAAATATTTATTATTTTCTATTTTTATAGTTTTACATATTTTATTTTTTTATATTTTTGGCATTTTTTATCACTCATTTTTTAAATGATTTGATGTTCTAGAATTTTATATTAAATCTTCTTGTTATCTCAGAACTCAACTATCTCACACAAGTTTTCTTATTTCTTAAAATTCTTTGCTTTTGTTTTGTTAAATTACTATGCGGATTTAATTCTCCTCTTAAGTGTCTTTTAAGTGACTTTTATTTGGTTATGTTATATTGCATCAATTTATCACATTTCAACTTTTATACATATATATAATTGATATTAAAATATAATTTTTTTATTTATACTTATTTAATTTTTAATTACATATTAAAATTCCATTTTATATTTTTAAACATTTTTTTATGATTAGCCTCATCATACAATTCATTTCATTTTGTACCTAATTTTGCAATTGAGGATGTTGCACTTGAGCTCTTCAGTATATTGGAATGCAACTTCTTAATATAATATATCTCGTTTTTTTCTTCATATGTTTCACTTTTATTAGGTTATAATACTAAAATCACTATGTTTGTGCTTGTGTGAGCTTTACATATCATTAATTTTGATGTATTAGATTACTTCAATATAACTTATTTCAAAAGAAATATATGTTCACTTGATTTTAAAACATTAATATATTATTATTTAGGTTTACTTTTGTAATTTGGATTAAACCTAAAACACCTATGATCAAGATGAAATAAATATTGTTGGACTCAAATCTTTGAACTTTATCTAATTAAATATATTAGTTTTATATTTTTAAAAGTTATTTTTTAATGATTTTCTAATTCTTTACAATGCATTTCAATTAGTACCAAATTTGATGATGAAAGATGTTACACTCAATCTTTTTAGTATAATGGGAACAAACATTCACATAAAATTTATATTATTTCTTGAAATGGTTTGCTTTGATTTTGTTTCACTAAAACAAAACTCTAATTCTACATTCATGTTAACTTTATGTTGCCTTGATTTAGTTTTATTTCTTTGCCTCAATTTATTTATCTAAACATTAATATTTATTTATTTAATAATAAAATAATATTTTATCTTTTTAAGATTATTTTTTTGTTAATTCTTAGCAATTCAAAATGAGGCATGATTAAATTTAAGAAACATTGTTGATCTCATCCATACAATCTATATCAAAATAAGTATTATTTTAATATTTTAAAATATTTTAGTTTGCAAAGTTTTCTCAAGATTTAAAGAAACTTTGAATCGTACACGAGATGATTAGTATGGATACCATATTTTATCTCCTTAGCATATTGAAATACAAATTTTTATATAATTTATTTTATTTATTAAAATGTTTTACTTTTACTTGTTTCCTTTACTATGAAAATCTAATTCTCCTTTCTTTTGATCTTTTAATAATATTATTTTTTCTTTTTTTTTTTTAATATAGCTCATTTCATCTTTAACTGAAAATTTAAATAATATTAAGTAATATTTTATTATTATTTCTTATTATTTAATATGATAATTAACAATAATTCCTAATGAGATCCACAACATATGAAAGTCTTCATTGGAGTTGCTTGAATAGGCTCTATCAAGTAAGTTATAACAAATATATTTTTTAAATATTTTGTTTTTTTAAATTATGGCATGATTAATGAGTGATTTTATTTCTTAACTAATTGAATGATTGATAATTTTATGCTTGATCTACTTAATTTCTTCGAGTTCAATGTTCTACTACTTTATATTTTATTTCCTTAGATATTTTACTTTGATTTGGTTGTACTACTTTATAACAAATTATCTTAAATGTCTTTGTTTTGGCTATTGTAAATTTCTTTAAGTTATATCATTTCAACTATAACATAAATTTTCTTAATATTAAAATAACAACTTATTCTTTTTTATGCTTACTTTTCTAATTCAACATAATTTTAATTGAGGACAAAGCAAAATGAAATAAGTGATATATAATCCTCAGTTATCTCTACCTAACAAAAAATTCATTTTTATTTTTTTAATTGTTTTATTCTTAGGAATGTATCTCTCTAATAGACTATATTTTATTTTTTTAATTTATTTCTATTTTATTCGATTATATAACTATCAAATACTAATTCTTCATTAGGGTGACATTAAAAATGCTTTACTTTGGTTGCATTTGATTGGTTTAATTTATCTTATTTTGGGTTTTATTATTTTTTAATTAAAGAAAAAATAAATACTATATTATTAATTATTTTTATTAATTAGGTAATTTTTTGCATTTACAACAGAGCTTTAATTAAGAAAAATAAACATTGCTTGAGCTGTCATAATGAACTCTATTTAATTAAGTTTTGATTTTTTTATTTTTAAAATTTTTACTTTTTTGGGTTTTGATAGGCTTTGTGAATCATTATGATCGTACTTTATTTAATTATCAAGGATGTTACACATGATCTCCTTAGTACCTTGACATGAAACTTTCTCGTACAATTAATTTAATTCTAAAAATTATTTTTGCGTATATATGGGTATAGTACTACAAAGCTCTAATTCTTCCCCTTAAGTGACATTTAGATTAATTTCATTTGATTATGTATGCAATTTTAACTTATCATATGTTAGCTTTAATATATATTTAATTAATATTCAAATGAAAATTTCTTTTTTATTTTTCTTATTAATTTATTTAATTTGTAATATTTCCAAAGAAGGTTCAATCAAATCAAAACAAATGTCCTTAGACCCATCTCATCAACTTTCCTCGAATTTAATTCTTAACTTTTATATTTTTATTTACTTGATTTTTGGGATATTTGCTTGCTTTACTAATGTCTTGCTTGATAACAAAAGTGATGGTTGAGGTTGCTACACTAGTTCCCATTAATATCTTTGAAAATCAAATTCCCAAATTTTATCTCATTTCTTAAAAATTTATGCTTCCATTTGCCCATATTACTAAATAACTATGAATCTACTCTTATGTGACCATTACATTACTTTGATTTTGTTATATTAGATTACTTCAATTTATCCCTTTTCACATGTAACAAATATTTCCGAAGTGTTGAAATAATATTTCCCCACAACTTCTAATTATTTGTTTTGGTAATTTCTATTAATTCAAAATGATGTCCAATACAACAAAAAAAGGTCTTTGGAATCTTCTTGTGAAGCGCTTTTCATTTAAAAGTTTACTTGTAATTTTTTAGATATTTTATTTTTTAGGCATTTGTCTTGCTTTATTAAACACTTCAATTTATATGATTTCTTGATTGTGCATGATACATTCAAAGTCATTAATGTCTTGGAATGCAACTACCTTACATACATTATCTCATTTCCTAAAATGTTTTGTTTAGAATTGTTTATATTATTATGTGACTCAGTGCTCTTATCATGTAAACTTTACATGGCTTTTTTGTTGCTTATATTATATTGCTTCTATTTAAATCATTTCATCGTTAATATATAGTGACTTAATTTTAAAAATATATATAATATTATTTATCTACATTTATTTTTTAAACTTTTAGTAACTTTAAAACTACGTTTGATTGACATGCAACAAAAGTCACTACACTCTTCTATCAAATTAGATATTAACTTTTTATATTTTTAAAAACTTCTTCCATGGCTTAGGTATGTTTTAGAAGACATTTTGATCTATTCCATACCTAATGATTTAGGATGTTATGCTTGATCTCCATAGTATCTTGGATTGCAATATTCTTGACTTTTTGTCTCATTTATTCAAGTTTGTTTCTTTGAATTGGTGATATTATTACATTACTCTAAAGCCTCTTAAATATAGAAATTACATTTCTTTTATTTCAATTTATTACATTGTTTCAATTTTAAACATTTCAACTTTATTATATGTTTACTAATTATTAAAATCAAATCTTTTATTAATGCCTATTTTTATTTTATTACATGATAATTTTGAACATGGTCCATTCAAGATAAAACTAATGTTGGAATTGTTTTGAAAATTTGTACCCAATTAAACATTCATTTTTTAAATTTTAATTTGCTTATTTAATAAATATTTTATGTCATGTTAATTCAAACATCATTTCAATATCATAGTTGTTTCTTTGGATTTCATTAATATCTTGGAATGAAACTTCCATATATAGTTTATATCTTTCATAGATTTGGTTTTATTAACCAATATTCTTTGTTTTCTTTAATGCAAAATTTACATATCTTTTCTTCTATTACATTACATCAATTAACCTCATAACCATTTTAATATATGCTTATTTAATATTAAAATAATAATTTATGCCTATTTATGCTTATGTACTTTAGTAATAAAAAAAATTCAGAACATGGTTAGATCAAGAGAAAACAATAGTCATTGGATAGACCATGGTGAGCCTTATCCCATTAAATATTTTATTTTTTATTTTTTAAATATTTTATTTTATAATGTTTTGGCTTATTTTATCAGTGATTTTAATTAACAAATTTAACAATCTAAGCAATTACACTCAATCTCAATATATCTTCTAATGCAACATTTTATATTCAATTTTTAACATATCAACAAACTTTTTGTTTTGATTTGGTTATTTTGATAGCACTAAACCACAATTTCTATGGCCTTTAGATAACTATGATTTAGTAATATGATAATGCCTTAGTTCATCTCATTTCAACTTTAATATATATTTTCTTAATTTTTAAATTAGAATTTATTATGATTTATGATTTTTTTGTGTTAATTAATAGAAACTTTAAATGACATTCGATCTAGATGAATGAAACATTGTTAGAGTTTCCTTAATGTGGTCTATTCATTAAATTATTTAAGTTTTGTTTCAAAATATTATATTTACAAGATTTTTTTAATGTTTTATGCATTATTTTTTTTTTATGCCTGATTTTGTGATTAAGAAAGTTTTACTCGATCTCCGTTTTTCGTTTGAATGAACGTTTTTGTGCATTTATCTTTTTAATTAACATTTTTTTCTTTTGATTAGGTTATATTATAATGTAAGTTTAATCATCCTGTTAGTGATCCTCACATCACATAAATTTTAATATATTACATTAATTCAATTCATCTAATTCATAGTAATTCTTAAACAAAGTCTTGTGAAGACAATACAAATGTCGATGGAATCATCTCAATGAACTCTAAACAATTAAATATTTATTTAGATATATTTAACTACTATATCATCTAAAGTAATTAAGTTGTTATGTTTGACACTCGCAATTATCTTATTAATTAACTAAAGTAATGAAGTTTTTACGTTTGATACTCGCAATATTTACATTGAACCTCTTTTATTAAAAAAAAAAATTTTCCACATTTGCGACATTTTCATCTCTTTGGTTTAACATTTGTATCTATTTTCTTAATATTAAGATAATAATATCTTATTATTAGCACTATTTATCTTGAGAATTTGTAATAAATCTAAATAGTCCTGGATGAGATAAAATAAATTTTTTTCTACTTGTCTCAATCAACTTTGACAAAATTATATTTAGTTTTTTAAATTTCGAATATTATATTTTCCAACATTTTTATAAAATTTATGAAGCATTTTAAATGGTACCTAATTGGATAAATGATCACTTAACACTTAATCTCCATAATATTTTGGAAAGCAACTATTCCGTAGAATCAAGATCATTTATTTAAATATTTTTCCTTGATTTGATTATCTTCATATGTAACCCTAAATCTTCGCTCTATGACAAATGCATAACCCTAAATTATCTAAATATCATATCCCAATTTTTCTCATTTCAATATTAATATAAATTTAATTTATATGTAATTAATGCTTTATTATTAACAATTCTGATTTTGATATTTCATAGATATTTTGAATGATGTATGTTGATGTTAAGACATAGGTCATTGGACTCATCTTAGTGAGCTTTATTAGGCCTTAATATTTTTAAATATTTTTTTATGGTTGTTGCACTGTTTATAAGACGTTTCAGTTAATAGCAAATTTAACAATCAATAACGATAAAGTTAATCTCCTTTTATCTTTAAAGGGAACTATCCCATACAATTTATATCAGTTTTAAAAATTTTCTTTTTTATTTGGTTATATTCATATAAGAATCAAATTCTCCTCTATTTTGATAATTATGTTTCTTTCATTTTGTTGTATTATATGATTTAAATTTATCTAATTTTAATTTTGATATGTATTTGATTAATATAAAAATAATAATTTATTTCTTATGCATATTTTTTTTTGATAATTCATAATAAGTCAAAACTATATTTAATTAAGATAAAACAAACATCAGTAGACTTATCTATTTGAGAACTATCATTTTATTTATTCATTTTAAAATTTTTAAAACACCTTTCTTTGGCTTAAAAAAATTTGGGAGAAATTTTTGGTTGCTCATGATTTAACATTCAGGGATCTTATTTAATCTCCTTAGTATCTTGGATTGCATAAGTTTAGTACAATTTATAATACTTTTTTCTTTTTTTTTAATTTTTTATCTTACTATGTAACCCTGACTCCTCTCTAATATGACTATTACATATTTCTATTTTAGTATATTATATTATTTTAATTTATCTCATTCCAAGTTTATTATATGTTTATTAAGTACTAAAATAAGTCGTTTTTATATATTATTTTTTATAACTTGAGGTAATTTAGAACAAAGTTATACGTCCTTATTCTCTTGGAATGCATATCTTTTCACTCAATCTCCTTTCTATGTTGGAATGTAAATTGTGTGTGAAATTTATAAGATTAACTACAAGTTTTCACTTTTTTTTTGTTACATTACAATGTAACTGGAAATCTCCATTGATGTGACATTCACATCGCATTGATTTGAACATATTACATTGCTTTGATTTGTGTCATTTTTGAAATAATACATTATTACATAAAGCAAGAATAAAATATTTCTAATATTTTCTTATTTATTTGCAAATTTGCATTAATTCTCAAAATGGTCCAATTCTCATGAAGATATCATCGATTGAATGGCCTCAACAAATATTAGACAATTAAATATTAAGTTTAACATTTTAAAATATTTTATTTCTAGTGCTTTGGCACGCTTGATGATCTTTTTTAATTCATACCAAATTTGGTGATTGTGGTTGTTACTTTTTAATCTCCTTAGTATCTTAAAATCAAAGTTTTCCATAAAATTTATAATAATAATTCAAATTGTTTTTCATATTGTTTAGTTTGTTTACCATAAATATCTAATTCTTCTCTCTTCTGACCTTTTGTTGGGTAGATTTTTTTTGTTTTCATTGTTTTATTCAAAATTTAGTTAAAATTAAAATAGCTATGTTCAAGCATGAAAAATTATTTTGTGGAAGTTAACAATAATTTAAACTAATTCGTGCAAGATTTTTTTCTAAAATTTTATTTTCAACTATTTTGGTTAAACTTTAGAGGACAGTTTTAATTATTCTAGGTTTGATAATCAATATTATTATGATCAATTTTCTAAGAATAATCAAAAAAAAATTTGAAGATACATTATCTTAATTGTTCAAATTTTTCGCTTTGATTTTATTATATTACTATAGAACTATAAATCTTTCATTAGATTGCTTCTGAATATCTTTAAGATTGTTTTGTTTTGTTACCAAAAATTATATTTTCTCAAATTTATCAAATATTTAATTAAAAATAAACAAATAATCTGTTATTTCTTTTCTTATTTTACTTGATAAATCATAATATTTCAAATCGAGGACTGAACAACATGAATCAAATGTTGCCAAACATGTCTTGACAAGCAATGTATAATCAAATAATCATTTGTTATTTTTTTAAATATTTTATTTTTTTTGTATTATTTTATGATATGTGAGACATTTTGATTCATACATGATTTAATTATCAATGATGTTTCAATCTCCTTTGTATGTTGGAATACGAAATGTGAATATAATTTTTCTTACTTCTTTAAAATATAATCTCTACTTATGTGGGTTTTATATCCCCTTTGATTTCTCATTATCATATTACTTTAAGATATCTCATTTTAATTTTGTAATCTATTTACTTAAAAATAAAATAACATTTTTCAATTATTTACCATAGTAATTGTTACTAAATATAAACTACTCCAATAGAGAAAAAAAATATCATTGTACTCATCTTGATGTGATACATCCTAAATCTGAATTTATTCTATATTTGTAATCATTTTATTTTTTAAAATTTTGATATAATTTGTGAGACATTTAGATTTGAGGCTAATTTTATTGATGACGATTTTACACTCGATGTCATTAACATTTTCGAAATCAACTTGTTTATAAAATTAATCACATTTGATTAAATGTTTCACTTTGCTTTGATTATATTATTATCTAACGAGAACTCTTCTCCTGTGTGACCGTTATATTGCCTTGATTTGGTAATATAATATTTCATTAATTCTTCTTATTTGAACATTAATATATACATATATATATATATATATATATATATATATATATATATATATATATATATATATATATATATACTTAATATTAAAACAATAATTCATCATTAATTATGATTACTTATTTTGGAAATTTGTAGTCATTCTAAACAATATCTGATCAAGATGAAACAAACTTCCTTGGAATCATCTTCGCAAGCTTTATCTAACAACATATTCTTTTCTTTTTTAAAAATATTGTGCTTTCTACGATTGTGATACTCTTTACAAGGCATTTCAATTCATATAAGAGACCTCATTTAGATTTATTATGAATTATGAAATTAAATAAGTTTAACATTAATTAATAATTACTTAATATTTAATAGATATATACTAAAGTTGAAAAATATAAACTAGTGTAACATAATTTAAACAAACTAAAGTAATCGAAAGGTCACATTATTGTAGTTATTTTCATAGTAATATAACAAAATGAAAGCTAAAGATTTTAATAGATGAGGTAAATTTTACTTGAACATTTCATTATAAGATGCTAAGAATATCAAGCATAACATCCTTAATCATGTAGTAAGGTGCAAAAAGAAGCGTTTCATAAAATGAGGCAAATAAAGGAATATAAGAAAATTAAAAAAATAAAATTAAAATATTATTTACTTAGAGCTCATTGAATTACTATGCAATATTACAAATCAAAGTAAAAATTTCAAGAAATGAGACAAATTATATAAGAAGGTTACTTGGCATGATATTATGGAGGTGAAGTGTATCATCCTTGATCATTTAACAAGGCGTGAAGCTAATTGTTTCTTAAAGTATTGCAAAAACATAGGAAAAAATTTAAAAAAAGTAAATGAATAGAGATCCAAAATGAAGTTTCTTCCATCTCTATTGGACCTCATCAAGAATACTACAAATTATTAAAAAAAATAAGCACAAATAATAATATTATTTCAATATAAATAGATATATATTAAAGCTAAAAGTAGACAAAGTGGAGCAATGTATATAACCAAGTGAAGGGATGCAAAGGGCATATAAGTAAAGAATTAGAATTTTATTACAAAATGATAAATTCGTAAGGAGAACATTTAAAGTAATAAGATTAACAATATAGGAAAGTTAAATTCTTTGATACTAAAAAAATCAAGTATAATAACTTTGGTTGTCTAATACGTAACAATTAAAACTAATTTTTAGTTGAGTAGTGCTCATGAAGTTGACTTCAACAATTTTGTTTCATCTGTATTATAATTATCATAGAACTACTATGAACTACCAATCCAAATAAAAAAAAAGAATGATGAATTATTGTTTCATAATTATGTAAATATATTTTAAAGTTGAAATGAGATCAATTGAAGAAATTAATGACATTTTTCTCATCAATGGAGCTTATTTTGAATTGCTACAAATTATCAAAATAAATAAACATGAATAGTAGAAAAATATTAATTCAATACTAAATAAATGTATATTCAAGATAAGATAAATTGAATGTGTACGATAACCATGCCAAAGTAAAACTATTGAATTAATGAAACAATTAACAATGAAGTTGCATTCTATTATTCTAAGGTGATTTAATGTAATATCTTTGATTTTAAAATTTTTCAAATATCAAAATATCTCATAAAAATTACCAAAATCTAAGATGAGTCCAATGACATTTGTGTCATCTTGACAAAACCTCTTATGGAATTAATATGAATTATCACACTAAATAAGCATAAATAATAGTAAATTTTTTATTTTAATATTAGTTAAATATTTATTAAAGTTGAAAAAATATTAATTGAAGTAATGAAATATGTTTTAATTAATGAGATGTAAGAGTCACATTAGAGTAGATTTAGAGTTATATAGTAAAATAACCAAATGAAAGTAAGAAATTTGAAGAAATGAGAAAAATTTTATGAGAAACCAACATTCCAAGACTCAATTGAGATTGAGTGTGACATTCCACATTAAAATAAGTGAGTATGAATCCCACAAGAGAGGACTGAATCTCATGTTTTAAAATAAATTTTCTACTTTGATATAGTGTTCATCTTTCATAAATATTTTGTAAAAAAGTTTTACTTTTTCAAAAAAGCTTTGATTAATTCTTAATTTATTCCATTTAAATTTACACGAATTTTTTTATTCTAATTAAATTAGAACATTCATCCACTCCTAAACATTGATGGGTAGAACTCCATTATTAAATGAGTTAGAATTTGAGGCCTAGCTTTGTAGTTCACATTTATCTACTTAAGGTTTTACTTTACTATTTACCTCGAACTTACTTGATGTTTTTTGTTGTTATTCACCTCCTTCCTACTAGCATTTATTGTTCAATTATAACCCAAGCTTTGTGGAGCTCAAACCTAAGTCAATGTTTTACATGATAAAATCGTACTTGGGGTTTCAAAATTGTTAGGTAGGCCATCCTAGAGGAAAATGAAAATACAATAGGGAAAAATATTTTCAATAAAAATGTCAAATGAGCTAAGAGTTATGCAAAGAAGCATGAAAATAAAAGGTTAGGACTGTAAGGCTTAGCTGGAATAATTTTTAGCTTGCAGTACTAAGTTGTTGTTTGCTGATATGATAATTTTATGCCAATAAATCACCGTGTAGTGCTTTTTTGAGTTTTTAAAATTTACTCTATTTCTATTAGGTATTTTAGTTATAATGATCTGGTTTATTGGGAAGATTTTGATCATAGTTGTTAAAAAGTTAACCAAAAGTTGTTTTAAGATCGTTTACCAAACAACTTCAATTTTTCCTTAAAATGGCCACACAATAGCTCAAATGACTACCAAGGAATTAGCTGTTAGGCAGGATCAACAAGGTTTGTTGGATCTAATCATTGAAGTCAAGTCCGTCAGATTAAAGACTGTAAGTGTGGATGTGTTATGGCTAGTTTTATCAAAGACACATTTGGCCTAGTCCATTCAACCAATTTGAATGAGATCTTGATATTTTGATTTATCAATTGCAAATTTAAAGGTGACCAAAGGTACAAGATTTAAAATAGAAATTTAGAGCCATGTGATTCAAAAATAAAGTGGAAATGGATCTTGCCATTGAACAAATTTGGATGAGACTATAGCCATCTGACCTAAGTCTTGAAGAAAACCATACATGAGAATTCAACCCTTGTCATCTTATCAACAATTACATGGTATGAATTCATGCACTGGTGCTAAGGCCTAGACTTGGGAAAACAGTTTAGCCCTAAACTATTAAATATCAAAATTATTTTCTATTTGTAAAAGCTTTTGCAAACCTTTAATTTGATCTAAAATGAAGGCTAGCTCTATCTTTACGCATTAAGGATTTAATAACTTGGGTCAATTGTAAGCCTACAAATATAATATGGTCATTTGGCCTAACCTGACTCATTACATACTTGACTTCAGTTCTGCCCAACCTTATGCTTCCTCTACCTTGCCATAATGAAGTTTCTTGATTGCACCCTAACAAAGATCAGACACAAAATAACTTGGTTCCTCTTGGTCTTTTGACTTAAGGCTTCAAAGTGTCCACTCAGGCTTGGTTGGCTCGAAACCATTGAACGTGGTCTTATTCTTAAATCGTGGCTAGGATATTTCATCTTTTTTTAAAATGAGAAATTAAATAGAATTTTTTTTTCAAATGTAGCAAAATTTTAACATGAAATTTGACAAAGGGTTATTAGTAGGATTTAACCAATGAAAGAATTAAATGTTTGAAATATGAGAAATAAAAATGTAATGATTTCCATGCAAAAGTGTCATATTGACATTTTAAAGAAATCGAGTGTGCATCCTCGATCACCAAATAAGGTGTAAATTGGGATGCCTCATAAAGCTTGCATAGTAATAACAAAACGTGCAGAAACCTGAGAAATGAAGTTTTTGAAAGTGAAATTATAACAAATGATACAAATTACTTACAGAAGTTACATTATCATATACAAAGGAGTTTGGGTAACTTCCAAAGTGGATGAATCAATTGTCATTTTGAACCTCTTACAAAGTATACGAAAACCATAGATAATAATATATTTTAGAAAATATAATTAAATATTTAGCTATACGAAACTATTCTTGACGATTTAAATGACATCTTCTTTCCTCTCGATTAGACCTTGTTTGTAATTTATAGGAATAACCAAAAAGTTAATAAAACATTTTAATAAATTATTTTTTTAATATTACATATATATACACATACATATACACACACACACACACATAGTTATATATTAAGGCTTCATTAAGATCATTTGAAGTAATACATTACAACTAAATTATGGTGTCATAATAAGACACAAGAGAAGATTTAGAATTGCATGTTAATATAGCCAAATCAAAGTGAAGATTTTAAAGAAACTTGATAAATTATGTTAGTAAGTTGAATTAAAAAATAATGAGGAGATCGAGTGTAATATCCTCAATAGTCAAGTCACATATGAATCATAATCTCTCACAAAAACATTCAAAAACATAAAATTTTAAATATATAACAGAATAACTAATAATAATTTAGTTAATCTTTTAATAATAATTTTATGAATCATAAATGTAATAATTATTATTAAAACATTCAAAAACCCTAAAATTTAAAATAGATAAAAGATTAACTAATAATAATTTAGTTAATCTTTTAATAATAATTTTATGAATCATAATAATAAATTATTATTAAAAGATTAACCAAATATTCATTAATTTCAAATATAACAAATAAATATAATACAATATAATAAAATAAAAGTGATTTAAATGTCAAATGATTAAATAATTAGGGAAAATATCCAAATTAATGTGAGACATTTAAAGAAATATGAAATAATTTAATGCAAAGAATAATGCCATGATACTAAGGAGAATAAGTATAACATACTTAATTATCAAAATATGTATGAAATGATTTTTCTTTAAAAAAAACTTAAATTCTAGAAAATTAAATATTTAAAATTATAAAATTAAATACTTAATAGAAAAAAGCTAGTCAAAATGACTCCAATGATGTTCATTTTTCCTGAGTAGGATAAAGCTTTAAATTATATTAAATTACAAAAGTAAATAAGGATAAAAAATATGAAATTATTATTTTAATACTAAGTTATATATATTGAAGAAGAAATGAGATAAATTGAAGAAATATAATACAATCAAATGAAAGGAATGAAACAACCCATAAGAGAAGATTTAGAGTTTAAAAGTAATGTAAATTATGTGTAAACTATGCCAAAGCCCTAAAATATAATATTTTTAAATATTAAAAAATTATTCAAATGGATATAATTCATTGATGTGACTCCAATGATGTTTTTTGTCATAATTAAATGTCATTTGAAGTTGTAGAGAAATTACTAATGTAATTAACCATAAATAATAAAAAAATATTATAGTAATATCAAATAAATTTATATATTAAATGTAAAGTGATGCATGGTGAAAAAAAAAATGTATCACATTAATGTGATGTGAAGCTCATATTAGATGTCATTCAAAGTTATATAGTAACATAAATTAATTAAAGAAAAGATTAGGAAAAATAAGATAAATTATACCAAAAATTTACTTTCCAATAAACTTAGAAGATCAAGCAAAATATAATAGTAATATTAGGTACAAATAAAAATGACAAAAGAATTACACCCAGACAATAATAACTAAAATATTTAAAAATATAAAAGCAATTTTTTAATTAGATAGAGCTATCTGAGATGAGTCGAATGACATCGCTTCTTCGCGACTAGACCACTTTTGGAATTAATAACCAAAGAAAATAAGCATAAATAAAAATAACTATTGATTTAATGCTTTGAAAATGTGTATTAAAGCTAAAAATAGGATACCTTGAAGCATTGTATCATAACCTAAAATGAACAATATAATGGTGAAATAATGAGAAAATTAATAACCTCAAAATAGCATAAAGAAATTAAAGAAAAAAAATGTGTATTAAATCAAATAAACATAAATAAAAATAACTATTGATTTAATGTTTTGAAAATGTGTATTAAAGCTAAAAATAAGATACCTTGAAGCATTGTATCGTGACCTTAAATGAACAATATAATGGTGAAATAATGAGAAAATTAGAGTTTCAAAATAGCATAAAGAAATCAAAGAAAAAAATTGAAGAACATAGATGAATTAGAGAAAAAAGTTGCATTCCATGATATTAACAAGTTCAAGTGTGGTATCCTTGATCAACAAATCATTAATGAAACAAAATACTTCGAGAAGTAGGGGAAATACTAAAAAAATAATATTTCCAAAAATATTAAAAAGTAATACTTAATTGAATGGAGCTCATTTTGAAAAGTCCAATAATGTTTTCTTTTGATTAGAACTAGTTTTGAATTATTGTGAATTACCAAAGTCAACAAACATAAACAATAATAAATTTTAATTTTAATCCTAAGTAAATATTTATTAAAGTTGAAATTAGATAAATTAAAATAATGAATTATAAACAAATCAAAATCATCTAAAGTTCTTATACATGAAAATTTAAAGTAACAAGGTTAGATAACAAAATCAAAGTGAAATATTTTGAAAAGATAAACTGTACATGAAATTGGTATTCTAAGATGATGTGGAGATCAAGTGTAACAACTTTTATTATTAATTTAGAAACAGATGGAAATTGCTCATATAGAGCATAAAAACTCTTATAAATGAAATTTTTTAAAATATAAAAAATGACTATTAAAATTGATAGAGTTGGTTGAGATGAGTCTGACGATGTTTTTTCGTCTCTCTTGGAAAATTATTAGGAAAATTATGCTCAATCTCTTTATTATATTAGAATGAAACTTTTCATATAATTTATCTTATTGCTTCAAATTTTTTAATTTGATTTAGTTATATTAATATTAACTTTAAATATCCCCTTGTGCAACCTTTAAATGACATTTATTTTAATATATTATTTTAGATTTATTTATCCAATTTTTGTTTAATATAAATTTACTTAATATTTATTTAAAAATTTATTATTGTTTATGCATGTTTACCTTTATAATTTGTAGTAATTCGATCATATGTCTGGTTGGGACTAAACTAACATCATTGGAGAAGTTTTGATGACAATTATCTAACTAAATATTTAATTTTGCATTTTTAAATACTTAATTTCCAAGGATTGTGGTACTGTATATGAGATATTTTAAATGACACCTTATTTTGGGATCGAGAATGTTACAATCAAATTCCTTAGTATCTTTGAGTGTAATATTCCCATATAATTTTCCCCACTTCATCAATGTTTTTTCTTTAATGTTGTTATTTTGCTATGCAACTCCAAATCTCCTATCGTGTGATCAATAAATACATCACTTTGGGTTTGTTATAATACAATGCCTCATTTTATCTTATTTTAGCTTCAATATATATTTAAAAAATGTTTAAAAAATAGTTATTATTTAAGCTTCTTTACTTTGCCCGTTTGTAATAAGTCCCAAAAAGTTATGAATTTATTTGAAATGTACATAATTGGACTGAACACAACTAGCTCTATCCAATTACAAATTGTTTTTATGTTTTTTAGTTATTTTAATTTATGGGGTTTTGAAATGCTTTAAAAAATATTTTTATTCATACATATTTGATTTCAAGGATATTACACTTGTTTTTCCTAATATGTATGATGCAAGTTTTCTTTAAAAGTTATCTCACATTTTCAAAATTTTCATTTTAAGTTGGTTTTATCACTATTTTAGGCAAAACCTATTTTCATGTCTCATTAGAATCACTTAAATTTTGTAATAATACATTACATCAATTTATAACTTTTTAAATTTAATATATAAGAAACATTATTATTTTTTTCTCATATGTACTATGGAAATTAACAATAATTTCGACGGAGCTCCAATAGAGATGAAGAAAACTTCCTTGTCTCAACTCTAGAAGCTATATCTAATTAAATATTAAAAATTCTATTGATTTAACACATTTTATGAGATATTTTCATTCAACATTCATTTGATAATTAAGCATATTACATTTGTGTTTTTTTGTATTTTTTATTGCACCATTCACATAACCTTTTTTCAATTTCCTTAAAATTATGATTTAACTATGTATATATGTGTCCCTAATATCATCTTATTTGAAATTTTCAACACCATCCAATGAAATATATATTCTTATATTTTTTAATATTTTATTTTTTATGCATTTGACATGCATTACAAAAATTTCAATTTTTGCTTATTATGATCATTGATGATGTTATAGTCAATCTCCTTAATATCTAGGAATGCAACTTTCCATTACAAGTTATCTTTGTTTCAATTTTTTTTTTGTTTTGGTTTGCATACATTACTTTGTAACTTTAATTTTTCTTTCATGTTACCTTTACATCATTTTGATTTGGATATATTAAATTTCTTCAATTTATCCTATTTCACCATAATATAATAATAGTAATTAATTATAAGTTTTCTTATTTAATTTACTAAATTATAATAATTTCAAGCAATGTTGGATTGAGATGGCGTAAATATTATCAGACTCATCATGACAAGTTCTATCTAATAAACTATTCTCTTTTATATTTTTGAAACACTTCTTTCTGAGGTCTTAAATATTTTACAAGACATTTCATTCATATCTCATTTGAATCATCATATGAGATGCACACGATCCACTTTGTACCATGAAATGTAGCTTTCTCACCAAATTTATCTCATTTTTTAAAATTTTTTGTTTCATTTATGCACATTACTACAATACTCAAACTCTCCCTCCTTTTGACATTAATATCATTATAACATGGTTATATTACATTTCAACAATTTCTTATTTTATCTTTGATATATATTTACATAAAATTATAATATTAATTTATCATTATCTATGTTTTATTACTTTTACAATTAAAAATAACTCTTAATGATGACCAATCAACATGAAACAAATATCATTGGACTCATCTTGACATATTTTATTAAATTAAATATTAATATTTATAGTCTTTTAGCATATTTTACTTTCTATTTTTTTCATACTTAATGGCATTATTTGATTCATACTAGAATAGAGAATTAATGATGTAACCCTCAACATATTTTATAATTTTGAATGTAGCTTTCCTATACATTTTATCTCAATGTGCTGTAATATTTCAAATATAAATTTTTATATTTTTTAAAAAAATTTATTTGTGATGACTTAGATAGGTTTTATTAAATATTTTGATTCATGCTTTATTTGATGATTGAAGGTGTTACACTTAATTTCTTTTATATACTATTAAACTTTTATTCTACTATTAAGTGAACCATACCTCACTAGATTTGGTTATACTATATTATTTCAATTTGTAATGTTTTAGCTTTAATATATGTTTACATAATCTGAAAATAATAATTTGTTATAATTCATGCCTAATTGCATTAGCAATTTATAGTATTACAAGTTGGTATAAAATTAATACAACATTTTGCATAATTTATTTTATTTCTATAACTATTTCACTTTGAATTGATTGTATGACTATGCAACATTAAATCTCCTTTCATACGACTGTTATGTCGCTTTTATTAATGATGCATTACATTACTCAGTTTATCTTATTTCAATTTTATTATATATTTGATAAATATGAGAAAAATATTTTAAAATTATTAATACTCGCTTTAGTGATTAGTAGTATAATGGACAAGACACAATCTAAATTAAACTAATCTTGTTTCGACTTATCTCAATGAGGTCTTTACAATTAAGTATTCATTTCATATTTTTAAATATTTTATTTTCTAATTTATTATTAATGGATTACGAGACATTTTGATGTATTTTGTTTTTAACTTTTCAAGTAATAACAATTAATCTTCATAACATCATGGACTACGTCATTCCTAATTAAATTATCATATTTCATTAAATTATTTATTTTTGTTTTGTCATATTAGTGTGTAATTCTAAATCTTCTATCATGTGACCTTTACATTGCTTTGATTTGGTAATGCTTGACTACTTCAACTAATCTTACTTTGAACTCTTTAATATGTAATGTCTTGTTATTAAAATAATAAGCTATTATTATATTTACAGCTTTACTTTGATAATTCATGGTAATTTAAAATGTGCTTTGATTTTGATAGAACAATTACCATTGGACTCATCTCAATGACTATATCTAATGAAATACTAATCATGTGTTTGAAGAATTTTACTTTCTTGTTTGTATTTTCTAGGAGAAATTTCAAACTGTGCTAGAATCATTATTCGAGTTACGCTCATTGTCCATAGTATTGTCAAATGAACCTTTCTTGCAAAAAAATCACATTTCCTTAAAGTTTTTCCTCTAATAAGGTTAAATAACTATGAAAGCATAAACCCCTCTCCTGTGACCTAACAAACATATGTTTGGTTATATTACATTGCTTCAATTTATGTTATTTTTTCTCTAATAAAAATTTACTTGACATTAAAAGGATCATTTTTTTATTATTTAAGCTTATTTAATATTGTAATTTGTGCTAATTCACATTGATGGTTGATCAATACAAAAGAAATGTCATTAGACTTGTCTTGACACGTTCTATCAGATTCTATGAACGTTTATACATATTATTTTTAAACTTATTTTACTTTTTAAAGTTTTAGCAAACTTTACAAAACAATTATATCCATACCTGATTTGTCATTCAGTAATGTATTAAGAGATCTACTTAGTATCATGGAGTGTAACATTATAATTCATTTTTACTCATTTGAACAAAAGTTTTCATTTGTTTTAATATAATTACTAATTCTAAATTTCCACTCATTTAACATTTACTTCTTTCTCTTTGGTTATACAACATTGCTTCATTTCATCTCTATTCAACTTCAAAATATAATTAATTAATATTAAAAAATTCATTTTTTATGGTTCATTTATTTAGCAATTCATAATCATTTGAAATAAGGTGTGATGGAAACTACAAATATAATTTAACTCGTCTCAATGAATTCTATCAAATTAAATATTTTTAATTTCAATTAAAAAAATTTTATATTCTTTTGAATACTTTTTTAAGACATTTTGATTCATTCAAGAATTATAGATCATGGATATTGCAACCAATCTTAATATCTCAGAATTTAACTTTTCTATAAAATTTATCTCAATTCTTCAGAAGTTTTGCTTTGATTTTATTTTATTACCATTTAACTAAAAATCTCCTTCAATGTGATCTTTATATTGTTTTAATTAGGTATGTTATATCGCTTCAATTTATCCTGTCTAAACTTTAATATGATTTTTTCTTATTAAAATAACAATTTATTATTTATTATACTTTTTTAATTTGGTAAGCGGCAATAAATTAGTATGAGGTTCAAACGAGATGAGACTACCTTCATTGGAGTTATCCTTATGAACTCTATCTATGAACATACTGATTTGTATATGTTTAAAAAGTTTATTTTCGAAGGATTTTGCTTGCTTTACTGTATATTTCCTTTCTTGCCTAATTTGATGATCATGAATATAATACTTCATTTCCTCTATAACTTGGAATGCAATTTTGACATAAAAGTTTTTTCATTTCTTTTAATTTTTAAATTTCATTTGGTTATAGTACACTATAACTTTAAGTCTCCTCTCATGTGACATTTACATTAATTTGATTTGATTATTTTTCTTTTATTCAATTTATCTCATCTTTGTTTTATTATATATTTACTTAATAATAAAATATTAATTTATTATCATTTATGATGATTAATTTTTATAATTTGCAGCAATTTAATATAAGGACCAACGGAGACAAAAAAATTTCAATGGTCATATCTTAATGAGCTCTATTAAATTAAATATTTATTTCGATATTTTCAAATATTTTACTTTTTTAGCTTTGGTATGCTTTAAAACACATTAGATTCTTAACTGATGTGATAACCAAAGGTGTTACACTAAGTATCTTTTGTATCTTAGAATGCAACATTCTTATAAGATATTTACACTACAACTTTAAATTCCCTCTCATGAGAGATATACATTACATTGATTTTGTTATTCTACTTTAATTTATGTCCTTTTTAGCCTATTATATATTTAGTTTTATTAAAAAAAATTTATTATTTATGCTTATTAACTATGATATTTCATATTAATTCCAAACTATGTCAAAATGATACAAAGAAACATCATTAGAGTGATCTTGATGAACCCTATCCGATAAAGTACTCACTTCTATATTTTTGAAATGCTTTGCCTTGTTGTACAAGATATTTTTATTTCTAATAGATTTAATGATCAAGGATGTTATGCTCAATCTCCTTTATATCTTTAGTACAAATTTCCTCTACAATTCATCACATTTTTAAAGTTGTTTTCTTCAATTTTGTTATATTACTATGCAACACTAACTTTATTCTTATTTGACTTTTACATTAATTTAATTTGGTTGTATTATATTTCTTCAATTTATCTAATTTTAGGTATATTAAATATTTATTTAAAATTAAATAGTAATTTATTATTATTCAAACTAATTTATTCTTTTATTCTGAGCAATTCCAAAAGATTTTTGAGTGAGACAAAAAAACATCATTCCACTGGCCTCCATGAGCTCTATCCAATTAAGACATTGTTTTTCTATGTTTTTAATTATTTTACATACTACTTTATTGTTAAGCATTATGAGATATTTTGATTTTTATATTATTTAATGATTAAGAACATCACACTCTATCTACTTAATATCACAAATATATGATTCCAATATAACTTATCCCACTTCTTCAAATGTTTCTCTTTGATTGGCTTGATGATTTTGAAACTTTAATTCTTCTATGTTGCAACTTTTGTATTGTTCTTTATTGGGTTATATTAAGTTATTTTAATTTATCTTATTTCAATTTAAATATACATATTTACCTAATATTTTAAAAGAAATTTATTATTTTTTATGCTTATTTGTTTGAGAATATTGAAAAAATTCCAAAAGTGGACTAAGTGAGAAGAAATAAACATCATTGAGCTCATCCTTATGATCACAATGCAATAAAATATTTATTGAAATGTTTTTGAAATTTTTTACCTTTTATGAATTTGTCATAGAATGTGAGACATTTTGATTTGCAACTAATTTTTTAATTGAGAATGTTACATTCAAGCACAATTATGTCTTTGAAATACAACACTCGCTTATAGTTTATCTTTTTTTATTAATTATTTTACTTTACTACGTTATTTTACTATGTTAATATAAATCTAATATCTTATGTCATTTACATCGCATTAAGCTTTTTTATAAAACATTGCTTCCATGTGATACAGCTCAAGTTTAACATATATTTTTTAATATTAAAATTATAATTTTGATATTATTTTTTGTTATTGACTTTGAAAATTCATAGTAATTTCAAACAAGGTTTGATTGAGATGAAATAATGTCATTGGATTAGTCTCAATACTATGTGTGTAATCAAAGATACATTTGAAAATTTTTAAATATTTTATTTACAAGGGTTTTGGCATGCTTTATGAGACATTACATTATTTATCATATTTAATGGTCTAGGATGTCACACACAAACTCCTTAGTATCGTACAATGAGACTTTCTCATATTATTTTTGAAAATTTTTGCTGTCTTCAGTCATACTACAACGTACGTCTAAATCTCTTTCCTTATGACATTTACATTCCTTTGTTTTCTATATAGTTTATTGCTTCATGTTATCATTTTCATCTTTAATATACATTCACTCATTATTGAAATAATAATTTTTTATGATTTTGCATTTTAAATTTCACAGTTTATAGTAATTTCAAATAAGATTCTTTGAGATGAAGCAAGAGGTGTTGTAGTTATCCCAATGGGGTTTATCTAATATTGAGACAATTTATGAGATAGTTTTATTTATACATAATTTGGCAATCAATGATGTAAAACTCTATCTCTTAACTATCATAGAATGTGACTTTGCTATATAATTTATCTTATTTTTAAATTTTTTGAGTTAGATTTGGTTATATTACATATGCTCTAATTATGCCATTTTAGGTTTGTTATATATCTCTTTAATATTTAAAACATAATCCTTAAAGTGTGCAAAAATTTTAGAAAATAAAATATTTCAAATTATAAGGAGGAATAATTAAATTGATTGAACCAATCATGATAAATTTGATGATTTTTTTCTTTGATTGGACAATATTTGGAATGTTTTAGTATCATCAAAATAAATAAGAAAAATAACAAAAAAATAAGAATTTTAATGTTAAATAAATATATATTAATTATGAAGTGAGGCAAATTGAAGAAATAGTATTGTCAAATGAAAGCAATGCAAAGGCCACATGTGTTGTTATTTAGATTTGGATAAAGTTAACCAAATATAATAAAAAAATTATAAGAAATGAGATGAATTGTACTAGAAATTTTCCTTCCAAAATATATAGAGCATCAAGTGTAACATCCTTTCTTATCAAATAAAGTATGAATAAAAATAACCTAAGAAGCATGCAAACAATTTAAAAACATATTGTTATAAATCATAAAAATTAATATTTAATTTGATAAAGTTCATCAAGTCAACTCCAACTACATCTACTACAAGATGATAAAACCTCATTTGTAACTACTTGAGATTTTCTAATTAAGTAGGCATAAATGTTAATTAATTATTATTTTTATATTAAGTTAGCATATATTAAAGCTAAAATAAAATAGCTTTACGTAATGTCATTAAACAAAGTCAAAGATATATAAAGGTCACACGAGTGGTGATTAAGAGTTATACACTTATATAATAGAATCATAGAAAAATGTTTGTAAAGAAAAGGCAAATTTAATGTGAAATGATAGTCCAAGATATTAAGAAAAACTACTTTAAGATCCCTGATCATCAATTTTGGTACAAATCAAAATAACCCATAAAGCATCTAAAAATCATAGTAATTAAATATTGAAAATTATAAAAATTAATATTTAACTAGATAGATCTTGTTAAGATGACTTGAATGACCTTTGTTTCATCTCAATGAGATCTTGTATGAATTAAAGGTAAATTTTCATAGGAAATTAACATAAATAACAAAATTATTATTTTTATATTAAGAAATTATATATTAAAGCTAAATTGAGTTAAATTGAAGTAATGTGATAGAGCCATATGAAGGTAATGCGAAGGCCATAAGAAATAAGATTTAGAGTTACATAACAATGTAAACAAATATAAGGAGAACTTTTGAAGAAATTATATAAATTATATTAGAAAGTTTCCTTTTGACATACCATGGAGATTGAGTGTAACAATTCATTTTGTTAAATATTGTATGATTCAAAATCTTTTTGAAAAGAATGAATAGCCAAAAAAAATTTTGTTAAAATCTACAAAAAAGTTTGCTGGACAGTGCCCATTGACATGAGTCCAATGATATTTATTTATCTCCATTTAAACACTTTTAGAATTACAAAAAATGTTGGAAAAACTAAACATTAAAAATAAAAAATTATTATTAATTTTAAATTGATATATATAAAAGCACATAGGAGATTAATTGGGACAGTATATTAAAATTAAATAAAATTGATGTCAGGATTACTTGAGAGAAAATTATAGTTTCATAAAAATATAACAAAAACAAAGCAAACATATTTAAAGAAATTAGATAAAATGTTTGATGATATTCCATTCAAAAATACTCATGAGAGCCTAACATCATCGATCAATAACACATGTAAAAATCGTAGGCCTTGTAAAGCACATCAAAATACTAAAAAATAAAATAATTAAAAAATAATAATAAATAATATTTAATTTGATAAAGCTCATTGTCTCTATTCTAAAAAGTTTATTTCATCTCGATAGAATCTTGTTTGCAATTACTTTGAATTTCTAAAGTAAATAAACATTGAAAATAACAAATTATTTTTTAAATATGAATTAAATATATTTTAAAGTAGAAATAGGATAGATGAAAGCAATCTAATATATCCAAACAATGATGGGATAAAAGCCTTATGAATGACGATTCAAAGTAAGATAGCAATAAAACTAAATAATTGCTAGAAATCTTGAAACATAAAATAAATTATGCTAAAAGATTGTATTCCAAGATAATAGGGATACCCAGTGTAAAATCCTTAATCATCAAACCATGTATAAATTGAAAAACCACTTAAGGCAATAAAAATTTTAATTAAAAAATATATTTAAAATTATGAAAATGAACTTTTAATTTGGTAAAGCATGTTGACATGTGTTTATGAAAATTTGTTTCATTTTTGTCGAGTCTCATTTGAAATTTTTGTAGATCATAAAAAAACTACGCATGAATAATAAAAAAATATTTTTTTAATATCAAGTAAATATATATTTTATGGCTATGATAATAAAAATTGAAGCAATGCAGCGATAAAAAATAAAAGCAATATAAAGCACATATGAGATGTGATTTAGAATAACATTTAAATTAAAATATTTAATGCAAATAATTTGAAGAAATGAAATACATGGTATAAGAAAGTTGCTTTCTAAGATACTTAAGAGCCCAATTATAACATCCTTGATGTTCAAATGAGTCATGAATCAAAATATCTTATAAAAATGCTAAAAACCTTCAAAAAAATTCTTAGAAAGATAAAAACGAATAGTTAATTAGAAAGAGCACCTAGAGATATGTCTAATGACATTTGTTTCATATTGATCATAACTCATTTTGAATTATGATGTTTTAAATAATTAAATAACTATAAATAATAAAAAATTATTTTAATATCAAATATATATATAGTAAACTTGAAATTAGAAAATTTTAAGCATAATAATATTACCAAGTCAAAGCTATTTAAATGTCAAACATAGAAACTTTTCATTTACCATGTAATATAACTAAATTAAAATGAGAAATTAAAAGAAAGGAAATATATTGTGTGGAAAAGCTCCATTCCATGATACTAAGGTGGTTAAGTGTAACATCCTTGGTCATTGAATTAGTAACGAATCAAAACGTCTCATAAAGCCTATAAATAAAACATGATTTGGAATTATTAAAATTAGCAAAGAGAGCAAGCATAAATAATAAATCAGTTTTATTTTATTATTAAAAACATATTTATTAAAGCTAAAATGTGATAAATCGATTGCATGTAATACTACAAAATGAAAGTGAGCTAAATGTTTAGAGTTTCATTGTGGAATAAGCAAAGAAAAATAATAAATTTTAGGAAATGAAATAAATGATTTAGAAAAATTTAATATGATGGTAAAAATAAAATGAAGTCCAACATCCTCAATAATCAAATTATGCATGAAATTAGATTTCCCAAAAAGCATGCATAAAAGCCCTTAGAAAATGAAATATATTAAAATATAATAATGAATATTTAATTAGATAAATCTCATGAACACATGTCTATTGTATTTATTTCATTTAGAGAGCACAATTTTTCGAATTGCTGCAAATCATTAAATAGATAAACGTAAATTGAAATAGATTTTTTTTAATACTAAGTAAATATAGATTAAAGGTAAAATAAGTTAAATTAAAGCAATGTAATTTTATCAAAACAATGTAAATGTCACATCAAAGAAGATTTTGAGATAAATATTAGTATTACAAAATTTTAAAAGTATTTAGAGAAAATAGTTAAATTAAATCAAAAAGTTGCATTAAAAAATATTAAAGGGAACCAGTGTGGCATCCTCGATCATAAAATAATGTATATTTTAAAAAATATAAAATTAATATTTAATTAGATGAAGGTGTTGCAGTGATTTCAACAATATTTATTTTTTCTCAAAATGTTCCTATTTGGAATTATGAAGAAAAATCATAATAAATTAATATTAAAATTAAGTTTTTATTTTAATATTAAGAAAATATGTAAATTAAAATTCAAATGAGATAATTTAAAACATTGTAATATAACTAAATAAGAGTGATGCAAAGATGACACAATGGGCAATTTAGAGTTACATAGTTGTATAAAAAATTAAAGTGAAATATATGAAAGAGACAAATTGTGTAGGAAAATTTGACTGCATAATAGTAAAAAGATCGAATATAACACCTTTGGTCATTCAATTATGCACAATGAAATGCCTTATAAAATGAGATAAAACACCTTAAAACAAAACATTTAAAATTGAAAATGAACACATAATTTAATGGACCTTATCGATATAAGTCCAACAACATTTTTATGTTCCTAATGAGTCCTCATTTTGAATTTTTGTGAATTTTCAAATTAAATAAAAAAAGAATAAAATAATTATTCAATATGAAGTTAATATATATTAAAGTTATAATGAGATAAAATTAAGTAATATAATTTTACCATTTCAATTCAATATAAGGATTGCATGATAGGAGATTTAGAGTTACAATGTAATATTACAAAATCATAACAAAATATTTTAGGAAATGACAAATTATATAGGAAAAATATATTGTAAGTTAATAAGGTGATAGAGTACACCATCTTTGATTCTCAAATCATGTACGAATAAAAATACCTCATAAACAATGCATAACCACTAGAAATAAAATGTTTTAAAATTTGTTTAGCTATGTAAACCACTTCATCTTGACTCCAATGAGCTTTATTTCATCTCAATCAAACATAGTTTTTTATTACTATAAATTATCAAGGTATGTAAGAATTAATAATAAAAAATTATTATTTGACTAAGGAATAAATATATAATAATGCTAAAAAAATGAATTGAAACAATGTAATATTTTTAAACCAAAGCAATGTAAAAGGCACATGAGAGAAAATTTATTGACTTATAGTAATATGACCACTTCAAAGAAAAAACATTTGAAGAAATAAAAGACATTTATTTGAAAATTTAGATTCGAAGATATTAAGATATCAATTTTAATATTCTCAACTATTAAATAAATTATGAATCAAATTAACTTGTAAAACATGGAAAAATATTAGAAGATAAAATATTTAAAAATATAAATATGAATGTTTAGTTGCATAAAGCTTTTCAAGACGAATCCAATGAAGTTCATTTTATTTTAATCATTCCATATTTGGAATTACAATAAATTACAAAAATAAATAAACATTAACAATAATAAATTCCTTTTTTATGTAAATTAAATATATATTCAAGATAAAATAACAAAAATTTAAACAAAGTATCACCAATTCAAAGCAATGTAAATGCCAAACAAGAGGAGATTAAATATTAAAAAAATATAACCAACTTATAATAAAAAAATTAAAGAATTTAGATAAATTATCCATGAATGTTGCATTTGAGGATACTAATAAGATTAAGTGTAGAATCCTCAAACATCAAATAACGAAAGAAACTAAATGTCTCTTAAAGAATGCAAAAGCATAGATATTTAGATATATATATATATATATATGCATATTTATCTACATATTTGGAATATTTTGACTTAGCATAGTAAATAAGCATAACTAATAATAGATTATTATTTTAATATTAAGTAAATATATATTGAAGTTTAAATGATACGATTTAAAATATTATAATATAACCAAGTAAAAGAAATGTAAACATCATTGAAGAGGGTGTTTAGAGTTACATAATAATTTAGCCTAACAAAAATGCGAAATTTAAAAAATGAAATATATTATGTTGAAAAGTTTAATTCCAAGATATTAGAAAGATCAAGTGTACCACGCTTGATTGTCAAATCACACAAAAGTAGAAATTCCAACTAAAGCATGCAAAAAAATAGTAAAAATCTAATTAAAATATAAGAATGAAATTTTAATTGGGTAATTCTTGTTAAGACAAGTCCAATTACATTTTTTCCAATGTAATAAAAGCTCATTTAAAAGATTGTGAATTATCAAAAAAAATAAACATAAATACTAAGAAGTTATTATTTTAATACAATGTCAATATATCTCAAAGCTAAAGAATTTGAAGTAATGTAATATAGCAAAATCAAAACTGTATGAAGTTTACATGGGAAGAGTTTTATTATTACATAGGAATATGACAAAATCAAAGTTAACAATTTTAAGAAATGATACAATTTTTGTCGAAAAGATGCATTCAAACATTTTAAGAAATTTTGTGTGACATCCTCAATTACTAAATCATTTATGAATTAAAATATCTTATGAACCATGAGAAAAAACTAGAAAATAAAGTATCAAAAAAAATATTAAAATGAATATGTAATTGGCTGGAGTTCTTGAAAACTTGTCAAACAATATTTACGTCATCTGAATTAAAAGTTTTTTAAAGTAACTTTGAATTAAAAAAATAAATAAGAAAAATAGTAAAAATTTTTATTTCTTTAATATTAATTAAATATATATTAAAAATAAAATGAGAATAAATGATGCATTATGTTATAACTAAGTAAAACTGGCACTAAAGTCACACGAAATTGATTTAGAGTTACATAATTTTATGAAAAAATGAAAGTGAAACATTTGTCAAAATAATGAAAATTTTATGGGATAATTGAATGTTAAGGTAATAAAGAGATTGAGTGTAGCATCCTTAATTATCACATCAAGTATGAATCGAATGTCTCATAAAATATGCAAGAACACAAAAAAATTATAAATTTTTCATTGTAAAAATGATTACTTAGTTTTTTAGATTCTATAAAGATGAGTCCAATGATATTTATTTTAACTCCATCAAGTCTCCTTTGAAATTCTTATGAATTGTAAAGTAAGTACAAATAATAGAAGTTAATTCTTTTGAATAATAAGAAAACATGTATTAAAGCTAAAATATGATAAATTAAAATAATATGACATAAATAAATTAGAATAATGTAATGTTTACACAGGAGGAGATTTTGTGTTAAATATTAGTGTAGCCAGATCAAAGTAAAAGAATTGAAGAAATGTTGTAAATTATGAGGTAAAGATGCTTTCCAAGGCATTTAGGAGACATCATTGATGATTAAATTTGTCACAAATAAAAAAGACTAAATACCATGGAAAAAAAAAGAAAATAAAATCTTTCCTATTATTAAAATAAATATATAATTAGGTAAAGCTAGTTTAGCTACATCCAACATCATTCACTTCATCTCAATTAGACTTTGTCTGGAATCACTATAAATTATTGAAATAAAAATTAAAAAATTAAAAATATTATTATTTTAATTGCAATGTAAATATTTATTAATTATGAAATTTCACAAATTGCTGCACTCTAATAATAAAAGATAAAACTATTGCAAACACCACATGGGTGGAGATTTTGAGCTTCATAGTAACATAAAAAAGACAAAGTGAAAATTTAAAAAAAATGATATTTCTTATACATGAAAGTTACCTTCCAAGACACTAAGGTAATCGAGTGTAACAACCTCATTCATCAACTCAAGCACTAATCAAAATAACTGATAAATCAAGCCAAAGAAATGAAAATTAAATATTGAAAAATATATTATTTAATATTTAACACATAAAGCTCATTGGGATAAGTTCAATGATGTAACATTCATCTAGATTGGACTTTGTTTGGCATTAGTCCAAGTCTTGCAAACTAATAAAAAAACAAATAATAAGACATTATTTTAATACTAAGAAAATATATTAAAGTTAAAAATGAGATATATTGAAGCGATGTAATATGATGAAATAAAAGTGATTTAAAGGAGATTTGGAGGAGATTTAAAGATGTATAGTAACTTCCTTGATAAGACATCAATAATTAAGGAGATTTAGTTTAATATCCTTGATCATTAAATCTAATACAATTTAAAATGTCTCAAAAAGTCTAAAAAGTATTATAAAAATAAAATATTTGAAAATGTAAGAATAAATATCTTCTTGGATAGAGCTTGTTATGGCAATTAAAAGAATATATTTTAATCTTGATTAATTCTCATTTAGAATTATAAAGATTTTCCAAAATAAAAAGCTAAAATAATAATAAAAAATTAAATATTCAAAATATTTATGATAAACCTAAAATAAGAAAGCTTAAAATAGTATAATAAAACTAAATAAAAATAATGTAATGATCACAAAGGGGAAGACTTAGAGTGAGTAGTAATGCAACCAAATCAAAAAACTATTTGGTGAATAGGATATATTGTACTAGAAAGTTGCTTACCATGTTAGTTAGGAGATCAAGTATAAAATCCTCAATCTTCAAATTAAGTACAAATCAAGATACCTCATAAAGTGTACCAAACACCTTAAAAAATATTTAATGATGTAAAAATTATATTTAATTGGATGGACCTCACATAGATGACTCCAACAATGATTGTTCTATCATGATCAGTCCTATTTTTGAAATATTACTAACTATCAAAGTTTCTAAGCATAAATAATAAAACATTATTATTTTGTATTACATAAATAAAAATTAAAATCATTGAAAATCAATACATGTACAAATATAAATGTCTCAAAAAGTATGTTAGAATAATAGAAAATAAAACAGCTAACAATATAAAAAATAATTGTTTAATAAGATAGAGCACTTAATAATAACTCATACCATTATTTCTCATCTATATTACATGTTGTTTGGAATTACTACAAATTTCTAGATTTAATGAAAATAAATATTAATAAATATTATTTTAATACTAATATTAATGGAAGCGATGCAATATTATGAAAAGAAAGTGATGCAATATTATGTGTCCAACTATGTTTCTTTTGTTTTGGTTGGACCACTTTTGGAATGCTATGCATTACCAAGTTAATTATCAATAAATAATAATAAGTTATTATTTTAATAATAAGTAAATATGTACAAAAGAAAATTTGAGAAAATTTAGAAAACATACTTGAACAAAAATAGAGCAACGTAAAAGCCTTATGTGATGAGATTTATAATTACATAGTAAAAAAACCAATTAATGAAAAATATTTTAAGAAATGAAATACATTTTACAAAAAGTTGTACTCCAAGACACTAGGTTTATCGAGTGTAACATCTTGAATTTAAAAATCATCTATGATTTGTAAATCTTATTAGAATATAAAATATTTGAAAAATATAAAAAATAAAAAATTTATTTGGATAATGCTCTTAAAGGTTAGTCTCTCAACATTTGCTTCATCTTGATCAGACCTCCTTTAGAATTACCAAAAACTAAAAATTTAAATAACCATAAATGAAAATACTATTCTAATAATATTTAATCTTAGATGACATGATAGTTGTAAAATGATGTAGGAAACCAAAGAAAAATTTTCATGAAAAGAGATAAATCGTATGTCAGACTTACACGCCATGTTTCTGAGGTGATCCAGGGTAACATCCTCGATCATCAAATTAAGTATGAATAAACATTTCCCATGAAACATATAAAAATAATAGAAAGTAAAATACAAAAAATATTGAAATGAATATTTAATTAGATAGCACACATCAGTCCTACTTTGATTACATTTTTTCTTGATAGAACCTCTTTTTTAATTTCAAAGAATTTTTAAAGTAAATAAACATAGATAATAATTAGTTATTTTTTTTATTTTCAAGTTAATAGATATTAAATATTAAATGAAACAAAATGTAGTAATATAATATTGCTAAATCAAAGTGATGTAATAGTCCATTGGAGAAGGAATATGTTACATTAGGATATATTGAAGTCAAAGCAAAAACATTGAAACAAATGAGATGTATTGTATAGTAAAGTAGTGTTCCAAGATATTATATATTCTAAATAGATCAAGCATAAAATTCTTCTACATAAAAATAGGTATGGATTATATAATGTCGTAGAACTTGCTAAAACCATTCATAATATAACATTTAAAGAGAGGCCAGCAACACATTTTTTGAGTCGATTATGCAATGTTTAGAATTAGTCTTAATTAAAAAATTAAATGATCATAAATGATAATAAAGTATTATTCTAATATTAATTAAATATATGTTAAACACAATGTTTGTAGAAGTTTGGAAGATCAAGTGCACCATCGTCGATCATCAAATAAATTATAAAAAATAACATCAATAAACCCTTAAAATCCACATAAAATAAATATTTTAAAACATAATAAAATATTTTCTTTGATATAACTCATCCTAATGAGTCTATTAAGATTTATCTTGTCATCATTAACCTCTTTTTGAAATAATCTAGATTACCAAAGAAAATAAAAAAAAACAAAAATTAATTAAAATTTCTAGATATCTAAATGTATTTTTAATGTGAAATAACTTAAATTGATGCAATGTCATATAATATAATTAAAGCAATGTAAACGATACATGAGAAGAATTTTAGAGTTTGGTAGTAATATATCCAAGTCAACATGAAAGATTTTAGGAAATAAAAAAAATATTTAGGAAAGTTGTTTTGTAAAATACTCTGGAGATCGAATGCATCATCCTTAATCATGAAATTTAGTAAAAAGAAAAATGCCTTCTAAGGTATTCTAAAACCATAGAAAATAACAATATTTAAAAATATAAAAATAAATATTTTATTTGATTTAACAAATCAAGATGAGTGAATCATCAAATCTAGTACGAATAAAAATATTTCATAAAAGATGAAAAAATTTTCAAAAATAAAAAATCTATAAATTAGGAAATGATTATTTGACTAGATTTTAGTTGTTGAGATAAATCAAATTCCTTGGGCTATAATGGTCACAAGATAGAAGAATTAGAGTTACGCAGTGATATAACCATATCCAAGAGGAAAAGGTTAAAAATGAGAAAAAGTATTGAGAAAAGTTGTGCTCCAAGATATTGAGGAGATTTAGTGCAAAATTCTTAATCATTAAATTCAGACAAAATGAAGATAGCTCATAAAGTTTGCCAAAACTAAAGAAAACAACATATTAAAATTGTAAAAAAAATTTAATGGATAGAGCCTATCATGGTGAGTCCAACAACATTTATGTAGCCAACATCTGTCCTCGTTTAGGTACACTACGAACTACAAAAATAAACAAACAAGAGTAACAACACATTATTATTGTAATAATAACTTGATAAGTATTAAAATTAAAGTAAGATAAATTGATGAAATTTAATGTAGCCAAATAAAAGATTATGATGGAGACATGAGAGAAGAAGTAAAATTTCGTAATAATATAACCAAATAAAAAAGAAAGATTAAAAAAATAAGATAAATTATGCAACAAAGTGTACAAAGGAGTTTGAGTATAAATCCTTAATTTCAAAATAGATATTAACTAAACTATTTCATAAAATAAGCTGGAAGCCTAAAAATTAAACTTTTAAAAACATATTATGTTTAATTAATTAGTGCTTATTGAAATGAGTCAAACAATATTTTCATTTATTTACAAAAAATTTTCTGTAAGAACAACAAATCTCAATAATAAATAGGTACAAATAATAATAATTTGTTATTATAATACTTAGTGAATCTATAATAAAAAATGATGTTAATTGAAGCAACAAAATATAAGATAATAAAAATGATGTAAATATCACATGTGATGAGATTTAGAGTTACCTAAAATATAACCAAATGAAAATAAAAAATTGGAAGAAATCACATCTTATATGGGAGAGTTGCACTCCAAGATACTAAAATGACCATCGGTATCATCTTGGATTAAAAAATCATGTATGAATCAAAATGTTGTACGTACTATGCTACATTCTCAAGAAATAAAATATTTAATATATATATATATATAAATAAATATTTAATTTGATAGAGGTTATTGATGTGAGTCCGATTATGTTTGTTTTGTCTCGATCAGACTTATTTACGAATTACTAAAAATTCAAAAAGTTTGAAGAGCAAACATATTTATAAATTATATTTTTAATATTAATTAAATAATATTGAATCAATAATGAGAAAAATAGAAGCAATGTAATATGGCCAAACAAAAACCATAAAAAGTCACACAAGAGGACATTTAGAGCAACATAATGAAAGTTTTGAGAGATAAATTGTACTCAAAAGTTGCATTTTAAGACAATATGGAGATTAAGTGGAAAATCCTTGAACATAAAATTAGCTACAATTAAAAATGCCTTGCAAACTACCATAGGTGCCATGAAATTAAAAAATTTCAAAATACGAAAAAAATTTAATTTGTTAGAGCTCATCGAGAGAAGTCCATTGAAATTTATTTCATCTCACTAAACCTTGTTTGAAAAATTTGCAAATTACCAATTTAAATGCAAAAAAATTGTAAATTAAAACGTTAATTTTTTTGTAAATATTTAAAAAAGTTGATATATGACAGAACATGATGAAATGGAAGTAATGTAAACATCACACAAAATAAGATTTAGTATTACCTAGTAATATAAAAAAATTGAAGCAAATCATTTTATGAAATTTAGAAACTTAAGAGGGGAAGTTGTATTATAGGACACTATGGAGAACAAATGCAATGTCCTCAATCATCATATCATGTGTAGATTGAAATGTTAACCAAAGTATGCCAAAATCTTAAGCAATATTATATTTAAAACCATATATATATAAAAATAAATATTTAATTAAATAGAGCTTATTAAGATATGACAAACAATATTTATTGTCTTCATTTGATCTTGTGTGGAATTAATATGAATTTAAAAAAAACAAGTATAAATAATAATAGTTTGTTGTTGTAATTTCTAAAAAATTTATATTAAATGTAAAATAAGATAAATTGAATTGAAGTATCGTAACCAAATGAAAGTAATGCAAGGAAAACACTATAAGATGTTAAAAGTAGGATTATAATATATAGAAAGCTAAAAAAATTTAAGGAAATCTTTAACAATAAAAAATTTAACATATATATATATATATATATATATATATATATTTAATTAGATAGATCTCATCAACATAGGTCTAATCATGTTTAATTTGTCTTGATTGGTGATTGGTTAGAATTACTCCAATATACTAGATTAAATATAAAAAAATAAAATAAGATAAATTTAAATATTAAAAAGAAAGTTTATAAAATTAAAATTAGATAAATTTAATAAACATAATATTAGCATTTCTTCATAATATAACCAAATTAATTCAAACCATTTTATGAAATTAGATGAATTGCACAAGAAATTTTCATTATAAAATAATGAGGTATTGTATAACAACTTTTATCATAAAATGAGGTGAAAAGCAAAATGTGTGGAAACTGGAAAAAACCCTAGAAAATAGAATATTTAAAAATATATAAATTAACATTTAAATTGATTGAAGAAAGGCGATTATTTCTTCTCTTTCTGAGTTCATTTAGAATTACTAAGAATTATAAAAATAAATAGACACAAATAATAAGAAATTATTGTATTAAAATTTAGTAAATATTTGTAAAAAATGTGATAAGCAATGAAAAAGTAATAAATTAAATAAAAATAATGAAAAGGTCACACTATAAGAGATTTAGAGTGATATAGTAATATAAAAAATCAAATAAAAATATTTGAAACAATAAGATTTATTAAATACGACAATTATATTCTACAAAACAAAGGTTATTTAGTATAACATTCTCCATTTCCAAATCATGTATGAATTAAAATTAATTGAAAAGTTTGTAAAAACTCAAGAAAATAAAAATAAATGTTTAAGGGATTTTAACTTATTAGGTTATGTCTAACGATGCTTTGTTCATCTCGATCAAATCTCATTTTTAATTACAAAAATTTTTTAAAAAAAGCATAAAAAGTAATCAATTAATATTTTCACATTAAGAAAATATATTAAAACTAAAAGGAGGTAAATAAAAAGTACACCATGTAACAAAATCTAAGGAATATGGCACAAGAGTAGGATTAGAGCTTTTTTGGTAATATAGTCAAATTAAAGGGAACAAATCCTTAATTGTAAAATAAAGTAGAAATCAAAATAACAGGCAAAGTAAGCCAAAATCTTGGAAAAATACAATATTTTCAAACATAAAAATCAGTGTGTAATGGTGTAGGGCTAGTGGACATAAGTCCAATGAAGATTTTTTCAGCTTCAATGGAATTTACCTAGAATTAATATGAACTACAAAATAAATAAGTATAGAAATGAAAAAATATTTTTCTAATAATGGATAAAATATATATTGATGCTAAAAAGAAATAAATTGCACCAATGTAATATTATAAAATAAAAGTAATGTAAATATAAACAACTTGAAGCAAAAAAATTAAAAAAAGGGACAAATTGTTCAAGGCAGTTAAACTTCAAGATATCTATGGCATTGAGCATAAAATCTTCATTCGTTAGAACAAGTATGAGCCATAATGACTTGCTATTTATTCAATTGCTCTAAAAAATATAAAATAAAATATTTTAGTAAGTAGAGCTCGACTATTTGGGTCTAACAATGTTTGTTGGATCATTATTGGGCCTTATTTAGAATTTCCATTTATTACCAAAGTAAAAAAATAAAATCAATAACAATGATATTAATTAAATTTATACTAAAATTAGAAAGAAAAATTTAATGCTCACTCGAGAGAAGAATTAGAATTTCTTTGTAATATAAGCAAGTGATTACACAAAGATTTCTTAAAATAATATTATTTGAGAGTGAAATTTACAATGAAAGTTACTAAGAAGTTCAAATTTAAAATGTTCAACAATAAAATAGGATAAAAATGAAAATGACTCAAAATGTTTAAAATCTAAAGAAAATAAAATTTTTAAAATAAATTTTTAACATGTTAAAGACCAACAAAACTAATCCATATATATTTGCTTCATCTCCATCGAACTACCTTTTTAATTATAAAAAGTTATCAACGTAAATAAAAAAATAACAAATTATATAGAAATAATAAAACCAAAACAAATAAAAATTAAATAACTGAGATAAATTGTTCAAGAAAACTATTCTCCAAGTTGTTGGGGCGATTGATGAAAGTTCGTTGATTTTCAAATTATTTACAAATTAAAATGCTTCATAAAGAATGCTAAAATTATACAAACTAAAACTCATGAAAATATAACAAAATAAATTTTTAATTGGATAAAGCTCATGAAGATGAGCCTAATGACATTTGTTACCTCTCCATCACATATCGATTTAAATTACTACAAATTATAAAAATAAATAAGCCAAAATAACAAAATTTTATTACTTTAATATTAAGTAATTGTATATTAAAATTGAATTGCAATAAATTGGGGCAATATAATACAACAAAACAAAAGACATGTAAAATTTGCATGAGAAGATAATAAAATTATGCTGTAAAATAACTAAATAAAAGAAAGAATTTGAACAAATGAGATAATTATCTGATAAAGTTACACTCCAGCATATTAAGTAGATAAAAAGTAACATCCAAAATTTTGAAATCAAAGAAAAATAAATATGCCTTAAAAAGAGTGATACATTCTAAAAAAATAAAATTTTAAAAAATTTAACAATGAGTGTTTAATTTCATAGAATTATTTGAGATGAGTCTTAAACATTTGTTTCATAACGATCAAACTTAATTTTGAGTTTTTATAAATTTAAAATTAATATGGAACAATTAAAAAATTTATTATTTTTATATTTATAAAATATATAATAAAATGAAAATGACATAAATCAAAGCATTATAGCATAACAAAATCAAAGCAATATAAAGGTCACATGATAAAAGAGATATAGTTTCATATTAACATAACCAAACCAAAATAAAAAAAAACTAAAGAAATGAAGTAAATTGCACGTGAAAGCTAGGGACTATGGATTACGGACAATCTCGAGTGTTATAATCCCGATCATCAATTATGTTTGAATTAAATGCCCAAAAAGTTTATAAAAACACAAAAAATTAACTTTTTTAGTGTGTAATACTAATTGTTTAATTAGATAGAGCACCTTAAGATGTGTATTTTGTCTCCAAAAAAATTCGTTTGGAATTGCTATGGATTATCGAATTAATGAAACATAATTAATAAAAAAAATTTATAATATGTAAATATATATTAAAGTAGAAATGAGATAAATTTAAATGATACAATAAAACAAAATCAAAGTTATGTGTTTGTCAGACAAAAGAATAATTCGAGTTTCATAACGATATAATGAACTCTAAACAAAACATTTGAATTAATGCGATAAAGAGTATTGTCAAGAGACATTATAAAATACCAGTAAGATCAAGTGTAACATCCTTGATCGTTAAACAAAGTGTGAATCAGAATGTCTTACAAATCAAACGAAATCAATATAGAAATATTGATAAAATATAAAAATAAATAATTTGTTGCACATAACCCTTCAAGGAAAGTCCAACAACATTTATTTTATTTCGAACAAGCCTTGTTTGGAGTTACAATGAATTTTATAATTAAAAAAATAAATAATCATAAGTTTATTATTTAATATTAGCTAAAAATTTATTAAAGCTTAATTGAGATAAATTAAAACAATGTAATAAAATCAAATCAAATTGATGTGAACATTAGAGGAGAGGAGATTTAGAGTACAATGTAATATAGCAAAATTCATGAAAATAAATTGGAAAAATAAGATAACTTGTATGTAAAAATTACCATCCTACATACTAAGGATGTTCAACATAACATTCTAGATGATAAAATCATTTACAAAAAAAAATGCCTCTTCTAGGCTTTCAAAATCTTAAATTTAATATATTTCAAGGATTAAAATGTATAATTAATTTGATAAAGCTCTTTAAGAGTGGTTCTATAATTTTTATTTCCTCTTAAATGGACCTCTTAGGGATCAACAGTGAATTACAAAAATAAATAAACAAAAAAAATAAAAGCTTTTAAATTTATTATTAAGAAATTATATATTAAAGTTGAAATATGATAAAATAAAGGAATGTATTATAAACAAATCATAGTGATGCAAAGGCAACAAGAGATGAGATTTATAGTTACATAAAAATATTATTAAATCTAGGCAAAAAGATAAAAGAAATAATATATTATACAGGAAATTTGCATTCCAACATACTAAGGAGTTTGACTGTAGCATATTCAATGAATAAATTAGGTTCAAATCAAAATGACCCTAGACAATTATATATTTATAAAATAATAAATGAACATTTAATTTGACATAGTTTGTCATGACTAGTCCAAAGAGATTAGTTTCATCTCGATTTAACCTCAATCAAAATTATGAAGAATTACCGAATTGAGTAACAATACATATAATACATGAGAGGGGATTATAGGTGACATAAGAGGGAATTATGAATCCATAGTTATAACACAAAAAAATAAAAAAATTTGAAAAAATGAGATAATTTGTGAACATGATTTATGTTTCGATATACTATGGATATCGACTGTAATATCCTCAATCATCAAATGAAGATAGAATCAAAATGCCCAAAAAAACATGTAAAAGTCTTAGAAGACAAAGGTTTTTAAAATATAAAAATCAATATTTAATTGGACATAGCTCATTTACACTAAGACAATGATGGTTGCTTCATTATAAATATACCTTGTTTGGAATTACAACAAATTTCCCCTCAAATAAGATTAAATAAATTAAAATTATTATTCAAAATTTGCATAAATACATAATAACATTGAAATGAGATAAGTTAAAATAATATAATATATGAAAATAAAATAATGTAATGGTTATATGAGTGGACAATTAGAGTTTCATAACAATATAACTTAATTAAAGTAAAACATTTGAAAGAATAAGAAATAATTTTATTGGAAAGTTATATTTTAAGATAATAAGGAGACAAAATGTAAAGCCTTTAATCATCAAATCAAGAATGAATAAAAAATGTCGATAAAAACATGATCACTAAAAATAAAAATATATAAACAAGAGAATTAATATTTAATAAGATAAAGCTCATCTAAACAAGTCCAAGAATGTTTTCTTTTTCATGATTAGATCTCTTTTGGAAATATAGTGTTTTACAACACTTAGAAAGCATAAATAATAAAAAAAATTATTATTTTAATTTAAATATGAAATGAGAGAAACTATTGTAAAGCAATATAACTAAATAAAATTGATATAAATATCACATAAGAGAAGAGTTTTAGTTTTAAAGAAGAAAACAAAATTAAATGAGAAAGTTTTAAAAGTTACAATAAATTGGATAAGAAATTTACCTTCCAAGGAACTAAGGAGAACAAGTTTAATATTCCTAATCATCAAATTGTGAATGAATCGAGTTGAATCATAAACTGTGCGATTATTTTAGAATAAAATAATTAAAAAATTTAAAATTTATACTTTTAATTCATAGAGCTCCTCGACATAAGGTAAATGAATTTTACTTCATCTAAATTGGAGCTATTTTCCCAAACAAGTTGGCATAAATAATAATAATAAATTATTATTTTTAACAATTATCAAATAACTTACAATCAAAGAGTTTATTAAAGCATGCCAAAATCTTAGAAAAAAAATTTAGAAACAAAAAAATGAATATTTGGTTGGATAAAACTTATCAAGGCTAGTACAACAACCTAACTTCCTCTTGATAAGATTTGAAACAGAGTTACTATAAATTAGCAAAGATAGTAACATTAAATAAAAATAAATTATTATTTTAAAGTTATGAAATACTCATTAGCTAAAATGAGTTAAATTAAAACTATGTAATATAACAAAATAAAATTTTTCTAAAGGCCAGAAGGGAGGAGAATCATAATTTAATAATAAGAATAATATAATGAAAGGGAATTGAAATATTTTAAAAAATGAGATATATTTTATTAAAAGGTCCATTTCTAACACATGAAGGAGATCTTGTATAAAATACCAAATCATCAAATTTAGTATAAATTAAAATATCTTATAAAGAGTGCCAAAACGTTAAAATTTATTACAAAGTTATAAAAATGGATATTTAATTTTATAGGGCATCGAGATGAGTCAAATTACCATTGTTTCATCCCCATCGAAGAATGTTTGGAATTCTATGAATTATCAAACTAAATAAGCATAAACAATAACGAAATATTATTTTAATTTTCAATAAATATGTAATAAAGAAATAATAAGATAAACTCAAGCAATATAATGCAACCAATTCTATCTAATGAAATGCCACATCAGAGGGGAGTTAGAGATTACTTGTAATATAACAAAATCAAAAGCAAACAATTAGAAAAATTAAGATAAGTTGTTAATAAAAGTTGCATTATAAGATACAATGATGTATGTGTAGCATCTTTGATCAACAAATCATTTACAAATCCAAATGCCTCTCAAAGCATAGAAAAGACATAAGAAATAAAGTACTTAAAAAATAGAAATAAATATTTTATTTGACGAAGCTCATTGAGTCAAGATAAGAAATTTTGTTAAATCTCAATCACACTTCGTTAGAAATATCAAGGAATTACCAAAAAATATGCCAAAATTGTAATAAATTATTATTGTCATATTAATTAAATATTTATTATAAGGTAAAATGAGATAAATTAAATAAATATAATATAACAAAATTATAGTTATTTAAGGGTTACAAGATCAGATATTTTGAAGTGTGTAATAATATAACAAAATTAAGGCAAAACATTTTTAGAAATGTGATTAAAGTTAAAGAAAATTTGCATTCAAAGAAACTAATGAGATCTGGTGTAACCATAATTATCAAATTAGATATAATCAAAACGTCACATAAAATGTATTAACAACCTTAAAAATATTTAAAAATTCAGTAACAAACGTTAATTCAATAGAGCTTATCGATGGAGTACAATGATATTTGTTTCATTTTGGTTAGATGTCAATTTTAATTAGTTCAAATTTTTAGTGCAAATAAGCATAAATGACAAAAAATAATAATTTCATTACTAAAATAATATATAATAATGCTAAAATAAGTTCAACTTGAGAAGTTTTATATAATAAAATAAAAGCAAGGCAAAGGTCACAAAAGAGAAGATTTAGAGATACGTAACAATATAACTAAATCAAGTCAAACATTTCACAAAATGAGGAACGTTACATAGAACAGTTAAATACAAAGTGCTGAGGGGTAGATTGTAACATCTATTATCATAAAAAAGAAACAAATTGAAATTAAATAAAAAACATAAACAAGGTTCTAAAAATAAAATATTTAAATTTTATAAAAAAATATTTAATTCGATAAAACTCAATAAGATGGGTCCAATTGCATTTGTTTTACCTTCATCAAATCTCTTTTGGAATTACTATCAATAAATTTTTAAAAGCATAAATAATAGTAAATTATCTTAATATTCAATAAATATATAATATTTCAAAACAAGATAAATTGTAGGAATGTAATACAATTGAATGAAAATGATGTAATGCTCACACGAGTGGAGAATAAAAGTTTAAAAGTAACATATCCAAATCAAAGCAAAACATATGAAGAAATGAGATTCATTGTATACAAAACTTGCATTCCATGATGCTAGAGAGATCAAGTGTAAAATTCTCGATCAACAAATTAGATATGAATCAAAATGTCTTGTAAAGCCTGCAAAACTATAAATGAAAAGCATTCAAAAATAAAAAATAAATTATTATTTATATATCTTTCATTGAGGTGAGTCCAACAAAATATATTTCACTATAATTGCAACACAATTTAAATTATGACAATTTTCATAATTTAATATGGATAAATTATAATAAATTATTATTTTAAAATTTAGTAACATATACTGAAGTAGAAATGAATAAACTAAAGCATTTTAATAAAAAAATTAAAGTAATGTAAATATTATAAAAGAAGAGCATCGTAGTTTAACAAAAATATAACAAAAACAAAAAAAAAGATGAAAACATGACATAAATTGTATAATAAAATTGCATTTTAATATATCAATGAGTTGGAGGGTAGAACCTTGATCATTAAATTAGGTACAAATCATAGTGTCTACTAAAACATGTCAAAATCATAGAATATTAAATATTTTCAAAGATAAAAAAAACATTAAGTAGATTGAGCTTAACTAAATGAGTCCAACGATTTTTTTTTCTTCTTGATCATACCTGATTTTGAATTAAAATAAATTATAATATTAAGGAAGCTTAAATAATAGCAAATTTTTAATTCAATATTAACTAATTCATTTTAAAACTAAAATTCACACAATAAAATAGTTATAATTTCATAGTAACTTCATTAAATGAAATTCTAACAAAATTTGAAAAAAAATAAGACACCTTCAATGAGAAATTCACAAGCCATGATACGAAGGAGTTTAATTGTAATACACCTTATTATTAAACCAGTAGTAATTGAGATGCCTCATAAAATTGGTTAAACACTAAAAAATAGATTATTTAAGAATATAAAAATCGATATTTAAATTAAAAAAGCCTATTACATGAGTGAATGATGTATATTTTACCTTGTTAGACCACATTGGTATTTATTATGATTATCCCTATTAAATAAGATTAACTAATAATAAAATATTATTTTAATGTTAAATAAATATGTATTCAATTTGAAATGAGATAAGCAAAAGTAATGTAATATATAAAAATTAAAGTGATCTAAAAGCCACATAAGAATAGATTTAGAGATACCCAACCATATTATTAAATCAAAACAAAATTATTGAACAAATAAGATAAATCTTACAACTTTGCTTTCTAAAATTTTAAAGAGATCTAGTGTGACAATCTTCATTCTCAAATCACATACAATTTTAAATATCTCATAAAATATATCAAAAACTATATAAAATAAAATATTTAAAACTTTAAAATAAAGATTATACTAGATAGAGCTCATCAAGATGAGTCTTATGATATTTGTTTTGTCTCAATCACACCTTGTTCAAAATCACTACAAATTATAAATTTAAAAAAGATAAATTATAAGAAACTATTTTTTATTCAAATGAAAATATATATTAATAATGAAATAAGATCAATTATGGTAATGTAATATAACCAACTCTTTGTGTTGTGAAGATCTTATAGGTTAGAATTAGAGTTTCATTTTAATATATCCAAGTAAAATAACATGTGAATTGAAATGCCATGATTTCCTTATTATCTCATAATACAACTTTCTATGTAATTATATCATTTCTTTAAATTTTTGCTTACATTTCGTTATATTATAATGCTAAATCTCATCAAATGTGGCTTTGACACCACTTTTATTTTCTTGCAATATATTTCACCTCTTCATCTCATTTGAGTTATGATATGCATTTAATTAATATTTAAAAAGGGTTCTTGGACATGTCCTAATAAGTACTTTCTACATAAATATATTTTTTTAAAATTTTAATATTTTATTTTTTATAATTTTAGGATGCTTTATGATTAATTTACATCTGTTGCTAATTTGATGATCTAGGATGTCACACACAATCTCAATACTATCCTAGCATCCAACATTTTTATGCAATTGATATAATTTCATCAAATTTTTAGGTTTAATTTTTTATATTACTACAAAACTCTTAATCTCCTCTAACTTAGTGAGATAGAGCTTGCTGAGGCGAGTGTAACAACATTTGCAGCATCCAATCAAACATTGTTAAGTATTTCTATGAATAACGAAACTAAATAATTATAAATATTAATAAACTATTATTATATGTAAGTATGTATTAAAGCTAAAGTATGGTAAATTGAAGCAATATAATATAACTAATTCAAAGTAATTTAAATGTTAAAAAGATGGGAGGTTTAGAATATCATAGCAATATAACAAAATAAAAACAAACATTAATGAAGTGGGATTAAATGTATTAAAATGCTGAAATTCCAACAAACTAAAAGGAGAATGTGTAACATTCTTGATAATCAAATAAGATAGAAATAAAAATGTCTTATAAGTCATTTCAAAACTATTAAATATAAAACATTTAAAAATGTTAAAATGAATTATCAATTCAATAGAGCTTTTTAAAACATGTTCAACAACATTTGCTTCATGTCAAAAAGTCCTCATTCAGAATTACTTTGAATTACTAAATTTAATAAAATAAATAACAATAAATTTTATTTTAATATTAAGTAAAAATTTAAAAATGAAATTAGGTAAATTTTAGCAAATATGATAATTTATTTAAAGAATCATGAAGGCCATAAAAAAATTTAGAGTTACAAAGTAATATAACAAAATTAAAGCAAAAATTATGAAGAGATGAGCTTGATTATTTTGAATGTTACACTCATAGGTACTAAGAAAATTAAGTGTAACATTCTCGATCGTCAAATCAGGTAGAAATCAAAATGACTTGCAATACATTCTATAATCTTAAAAAATAAATGCTTATTTGGATAGAGATTTTAAAGATGAGTCCAATGAGTTTATTTCATCTATATTTAATCTCGTTTGGAATTTTTCAGAATTGCCAAAATTTACAAAGCATAAATAACAAAAAAATTACTATTTTAATATTAAGTAATTATATGCAAAAATTTTGATGAGATCAATTGAAGTAATCTATTATTACAATAAAAACAATATAAAGGTCACATGGGAAAAAAATTAAGGTTTGATAGCAGTATAACTAAATCAAAGAGAACAATTTGATTAAACAATAAAAATTATACTCAAAGGAATCATTCAGCAACAAGAAGAAGATTGAGTATAACATCCATGAGTATCACATTAGGTACACATGGAATATAATGTCATTCATGTCAAACTATAAAAAACTATTTTGAAAAATATAAAATTCAATATTTAATTGGATTGTGTTTTTCAAGATGTGTATAATGATGTTTTTAAATCTCTCATTTGGAATTACTAAAAATTTACAAATTAAATAAACCATAAAAATAAAAAATTATTATTTTAAATTTAAGTAATTAAATGTTAAAGCAAAAATAAGAAAAATTGAAGCAATATAATATAATTAAATTTAAGTAATTTAAAGATTATTCTTGTCGAGATTTATAATCTCATGGTAATGAAAAAAATGAAAGAAAAAATCTAAAGAAATTAGATAAAATATATAAGATAATTAAACTCCATGATACAAAGTAGAATGGGGACAAACATAGTAAATCATCAAATCATGTACGAATAAAAATATCTTGAAAGTTGTGGCAAAACATTTATACGCAAAATATTTAAAAATTTGAAAAAAAAATTAAATGGATAAAGTTCATTAAGACATGTCCTAAGATATTTCCTTCTTCTCAATTGTATCACATTTGGATAAATTATGAATTATTAAAGAAAATAAACACAAATGAATCTAAATCATTTTAGAAATGATAAGAAAACATATATTGAAGTTTAAATGAGGCAAATTTAAATGTTATAATATAACCAAATCAAATAGATTAAAAAGTTAAATGATGGAAGATTTATTATAAAAAAGCAATTGAAGAAAATCAAAGCGAAAAAATTGAAAAGATGAGATAAATTGTACTAGAAAGTTACATTATAAGTTTCTAAGCATATTCGATGAAATAGTCTCAAATTAGGTATTAGTTAAAGTATATACCAAAAAATGCCAAGTTGTCAGAAAATAAAATATTTAAAAAGTTGCAGAAAACTTAATTAAATAGGGCAAATTTATACTGCTCCAACAAAATTGTTTCATCTCAACTAGACCTCAAATTGGATTATTGAACATTACCAAAATAAATATTCAAAAATACTTACAAATTATTATTTAAATATTGAGTAAATATTCACAAAGCTAAAATGAAAAAAATTAAGAAATGTTATTTAATGAATAGAAAGGATTGTAAAGGCTATAGAAGTTTGAGTTGCATGTTAATATAACAAAATCAAAGCAAACAATTTCAAAAAATAAGATCAATTATGCAAAATAGTTTCATTCTATATAATAAGGAGATCAAGAACAGCATCCTCGAACGTTAATTCTGGTGAATTTTAAAATGGCTAGGAAAACATACAAAAAAATTTAGAAAACTAATTTTTAAAAAATTTGAAATTAATAATTCATAAGTTAGAAATTGTTAAGACCAATCCAATGGCATCTATTTTATTTCGATCAAACCTGATTCACAATTAGTATTAATTATGGAAGTAAGTAGAATAAATAATAAAAAATTATTTATTTTTTATTAAGTTAATATATAATATTACAATAATAATTAAATTAAAGAAATACAACATAAAAAAATTAAAGTGATTTAAAGGTCACATATGATGAGAATTAGAGTTTTATAGGAATACAATTAAATCGAAGTAAAAACTTTTAATAAAATAAGCCAAAATGTATGGAAAATCATTATTTCAAGATATTAAAGAGATCGAGTGCAACATTCTCGATTATCAAATTATGTATGAGTCAAAATGTCTTATGAAACATTCTAAGTTCTAAGAAGATAATAAATTTAAAAAATAAATGTCAAAGCAAAAAATTCAAGAAATGAGATAAATAGTATGAAAAAGTTACGTTTCTAGATACCATGGAGATCCTTTACTACTAATTATTAAAAAAATAAAATAAATCATATTCAATTTTCTTTCACACTAAAATATTATATAGTATATTTGTAAGGAGATTAATTAAAGAAATGTTATATAACAACTTGAAAGTAGGATAATTTAAAGAAACAAAATAAATTTTATAGAAAAGTAATATTCTAAGAAACTTTAGAGAAAAAATATGAGATTCTCAATCAATGAATTATGGAAAGTAAAATGTCTTGTAAAGAACCCAAACCTTAAAAAAAAATTATTTAAAATTATAAAATCAATAAAAAAAACTTTTCAAGAACTAAGTTAAAGTATATGAAAAATTTGCATTCCTAATACTCTTGACATTGGGTTGAACATCCACAAACATTAAATCGAGAAGATTTTTAAATATCTTGCAAACATAAAAAAAAGCTCGAGAAACAATATTTAAAAATATAGAATTTAACATATAGGGCTCATGAAGACAAGTACAACAATGTTTATTTTATCACTATCCATCCAAGTTTTGAATAACTATGAATTACCATTGTAATATAATTAAAGAGATGTTAGAAGCACACCATAAAAGCATTTTAATTACATAGTGATATAATTGAATTTAAGAAAAAGTTTTGAAAGATTAAGATAAATTATTCTCTAAAGTTACATTCCAACATATTAATGGAATCAAGAATACCATTCTTAATCATGAAATATGATAGAATAGAAATATCTTATAAGATCACCCAAGAACCACTTAAAGTTTTTTTAAAATAATAATAAAATATATATAATTGGATAGAGCTAACCAAGATGACTTCAACAATGTTCATTTTGTCTAGATATTTTTTTATTTTGAATTTCTACAAATTTCCAAAACAAATATGCATAAATAACCATAAATTATTATTTTTATATTAAAAAATATATATTAAAGGTAAGTCAAGAAGCATGTAAATACTTTAATGTAACCAAATCAAAACTTTGAATGAAAATAAAAAATGCCAAAATTCACTTGTTAAATTTTGGCAAATAATTGGGTAGATCTTGCAAAGACAAGTGTGAGGACATTTGCTTCATCTCGATTAGACCTCAATTTTAATTATTTGAAGATAAAAAAATTTCAAAAGTATAAAAAAATAAAATTATAATTTTAATGTTAAGTAAATGTATGTTAAAGTAAAAATGACGTAAATTAAAGCTTTGTAATATAACTAAAGCAAAGTGAATTAAATGTCAAATGATAATTGATTTAGACTTTCATAGAAATATAACAAAATAAAAAAAATTAATGAAATGAGATAACATTAGAGGAAAATTGAATTCGATGGTACTAAGGAAGTTGAGTGTATTGTTTTCAATTTTAAAATAAGATATGAATCGAAATATCTCATAAAATATGCAAACATGTTAAAAAAATATATTTTAAAAAATGAATATTTAATTAGATATAATATTTCAAGATAAGTCCAATGATATTTTTTTGTTAATGATTAGACATCATCTTCACTTAATAAGAATTACAAAATTAAATAATTATAAATAATAGAAATTATTATGATAATGTTAAGTAATAAATAATTAAACTTAAATGAGATTAAATTAGTGAAATAAAATATAGCTAAATCAAATAAATGAATTATAAGTTACACAAAAGAATAATTAAATTTTCTTGGAGATATATTAAAATCACGCTAAAATATTTTCAAAAATTGTACGAAAAAGTTTCTTTTCTACATACTTAAATTGAATGTAATATCCTTGATCATCAAATGTGGTAAAAATCATAATGTCATGTTAATCCAATAAAAACCCTAGAAAATAATATATTTAAAAATATAAAATTGAATAGTTTAATTAGATAGTGCTCATGAAGATGTGCCCAACAATAATTCATTCTTCTTGAGTTGTAATTTAAAATTAGTACAAGTAACACAAGTAATAAACTAGATAATCATGAAATATTTTTAAATATTAGGTATATACATATTAAATTTGAAATGAGATAAATTGAGGAATATAATATGTCAAAAAAATTCATGTAGTAGTCACATAAGAATAGATTTTGGGTTAATTAGTAATAAATTCATATCATAATGAATATTTTGAAAATATTTGAAAGAGTTTTCCAAAAAGTTTGACCCTAAGGTACCAAATAGACCGAGTGTGACCTTCTTGATCATAAAATCAAGAATGAATCAAAATGTGTCCTAAAGAGTGACAAAAACCATAAAAACAAAAAATTTAAAAACATGTAAATGAATATTTCATTGGATAGAGCATGCCAAGAAGTGACCAAAGGCATATATTTTTGTCTAGATTAATCTTAATTTTTACTTACTAAGGATTATAAAATAAAATAAGTATAAATAATAAAAAAAATTATTATTTTAATGTTAAGAAAATATATATCAAGCTAAAATGAGATAAATTAAAGAAACGTGATATAACCAAATAAAAGAGAAACATTTCAAAAGACGAGATAAATTCTATGAGAAACATGAAGTTCTTTGTACTATGGAGATCAAATTTAAATTTGCAAATCATCAAATCTAGTAAAAATGGAAATGTCTCATAGAAAATACTAAAAACTATTTAAAATAAAATATTTAAAAAATATTGAAATCATTACTTCACTTGATAGTGCTCATCAAGATGAGTGCAACAATATATGTTTTCTTCTTGATCTAAACCTTTTTGGAATAATGATGAAATGTCAAATCAAATAAAACAAAATAATAACATATTATTATTTTAATAATTAGTAAATTATTAGGAAAGCTGAAATGTGATAAACCAAAAAAAATGTAATATAAGAAAATTAAATTGATGCACAGTTTGAAAGAGGGGATAGTTAATGTTTTATAGGAATATAACAAAGTCAAACAAAAAAATATTTGATGAAATAAGATGAATTGTGTAGGACAGCTATATTCCAAGAAACTACAAAAAATTTGTAACATTTTTTATTATTAATTCTCAAAAATCACATTACCTCTTAAAGATTGCATAGACCATAGAAAATGAGTTAGTAATTATTTAATTGTATATGCCTCCTTGACATGATTACAACAAAGTTCATTTCAACTCGATTTGACCTCATTTAAAATTTCTATGAATTAAAAAAATAAATAAGCATAAATGAAAAAATTTATCATCTAAAAATAAAGTAAATATATGGTAACATAAAATAGTTAAATTAAAGCATTAAAAAAGTTAAACCATAAGAGAATTAGTGATTGAAAGTAATATAAAAAAATCAATGAAAAACATTTTAAAATAAAAGATATGTTGTATTAGAAAACTGGATTCCAAAATACTATAGGGGTCACGTTTAACATCTTTAATCAATAAATATTATATGAGTAGAAACAACTCATAGATCATGCCAAAACACAATAAAAAATTTTTAAAATATATGTTAATTAGAACAAACTCATTGAGTTAAGTGAAAGAATGTTGGTTGTCCCTATCTAACCTCATTCAAAACTTCGATGACTTGCAAAAGTAAAAAAACCATAATAAGTAATAAGATGAACTAAATTAATGTAATTTAAACCTTAACTAGGATAAATTGAAGTAATGTAATTAAACCACATCAAAGTAATATAATAAAATCAAAGTAAAAATGCTTAAGAAACAAGGTACATTTTATCATAAAGCTAAATTCAATGATAGGAACAAGATTGAGTGTAACATCCTTGATTATCATATAAGGTATGAGTCAAAGCAACTCATAATGCATGGAAAACAATAAAAAATAAAAATTTAGAAATAAATATTTAATTGGATTGAGCTAGTCAAGATAATTTTTACAAGATTTATTTTCATCTTGATCTCACCTCAACAAAAATTATTATGAGTTACAATGTTAAATAAACATAAATAATAATAAATATTTATTTAAAATATTGTAGTAAAAGGTTATTAAAGTTGAAATACAAAAAATTGAACCAATAGAGTACAACTACAACAAAATCATGTAAAGGTTAAAAGAGATGAGATATGGTGTTACATAATAGTATAACAAATCTAATTAAAAAATTCAAATAAAAAATAGAAATTGTAAATTAAATTGCTAAGAAGATCAAGCATAATGTCCCCAACTAGAGTTGTACGAATCAAAATTCCTATTAAACTCTGCCAAATCAAAAAAAATAAAAATTTAAAAATTGATTATCTTGTAGGATAGTTCTCATCTAAGTGAGTCAAAAAATATTTATCTAATTTTTATTTGTCCACATTTAAAATTACTATGAATTTGCAAAGCTTTTAAACATAAATAATAATAAATTATTATTTTAAATAAAGTAAACTTATATATATAATAAATTATGATAAATTTAAGTAATACAATATAGTAAAATAGAAAGCAAAGTAGATGTCGTAATAGAGGAAAAAGAGTGTTTTTGTAATATAACCAATTAAAACTAAAAAATTCGAAAAATTAGATAAATTATATAATAGTGTTTCATTCAAAGATATTAAGGTGATTGACTATAACATCTTTTATTATTAAATAAGACATGATTCAAAATGTGTTTATAAAATATGCCAAAATACTAGAAAACCAAATATTTGAAAATTTAAATAATTATTTAATTACATAAATCTTGATGAGATAATTCTTACGACAATTGCCTCTTCTCGATCCGACAACATTTTTAGTTATTGCAGATTCTAAAATTAAATAACCATTACAAATAAAAAATTATTATTTTAATGCAAAGTTAATATATGTTAAAGTTAAAATGAGATAAATTGGTGCAATGTAATATAACCAAATTGAAGTGATTTAAATGTCAAATGATAGTAGATCTAGAATTTCATAATAATATAACAAAGTCAAAGAAAAAATTCATAGTAGTGAGATGAAATTTAAGTAAAGGTTGCATTCCATAGTACAAATAAGAGAAAGCATCAAACTCTCAATCATGAGATTCGATGTTAATTTAATTATCTTATAAAACATGCTAAGATATTAAAAACTAAAATGTTTAAAAAAATACTAAAAGAATAACAAATTAGATATGCAACCTCACGAAGAGTCTAGTACATTTTCTTTTGCATCAATCAACATCATGTTGGAGTTTCTATGAATTATAAAAAAATAATTCTAAAAAATAATAAAGTATCATTTTAATGTTTAAATAAATAAACCATGGTGTTCGACTATAACATCATCTATCTTTAAATTAGGTTAAAATTAAATTGTCTCACAAGACCTACTGAAACCATTAAAAATGATAACTTTTTATGTATAAAAATAATTCTATTAATGCTTGTTTCAACATGACTTACCCTCAAAAAGAATTACTACAAGAAACCCAAATAAATAAAAATAAATAATAGTAAATAAATAAATATATATTAAAATAACAATGAGTTAAATTGAAGAAATACAACAAAACGAAATTAAGGAAATGTAATGATAACATAAAAGGAGAATTAGAGTTTTATGGGAATATAACAATATCACAGCGAAAAAGTTGAATAAATAAGATAAATTTTTTTAGGAAAGTTGTATCATATGAAACTACAAAAATCGAGTGTAACAACAATGGTAATCGTTTTCTGTATTATTTGGAATTACTAAGAACCACAAAATTCAAATAGGCATAAATAATAATAAATGATCATTTAAATATTCAGTAAAATTATAATTAAATACAAATGAGATAAATTAAAGTTATATTGATGAAAATGGAGAGAGATTTGGCTCATGGTGTGGGAGATACGGAAAAAGGGTTTAAATGAGTAGGAATAAAGTTAAAGAGAATGAAGAAAGAAAGAAATATTTACTCAACATGGTGAGTCCATGAGAAGTCCACCAAGCCAACTCAAGCACTTAAATAACAAAGCCTTACACGTTTATTTGCAGCAATTAAATCAACATTCATCCATTCATAAGAGCTCTTATAATTGAAAGAATATAGGTAATTATTTATTACAAATGGGGAACCTTCTCACCTACTTCTTATAGGCTTTCAATCCCATATAATTATTTTAATACACCATCATGCTTGTTACCTAACTTTTGAAGACTTTTATGTCAATATCATTCTTTAATAGTGAAGCATGCTTCTTACTTACCACTTGGAAGACTTTTATGCAAAATTAAAATAGCATACTTTTTACCTACTTCTTAGAAACTTCCATCTAAAATTTGGATACCTTCATAATTTTATTACCGCCTGTCCACTTATGATGATGCATGCATGAACCATGACTTCTTAAGGCTATCATTCACATTGTCTCCAAATTTCCACACATGCATTAAATTTTATAGAGCTTTAGCTTTATTGATTTTAGTTTAAGACCCTACAATGGGTCTACGACATTGTTTTGCCAAAATTTATTTTCTATGTATTTTATCATTACCTCTTAACTAAATAGAACTCTAATCCATAGTGTTAAAGTCAAGGAAATCATGAACATGTTATAGATCAAGCTTTTCTAATTATTCATGTGTCATTGAACTATCTCTACACGGTGGCGAATTTATTCAATGAACAATGAACCTTTCAGATGTATCGATACTCTAGGGGGGCTCAATGAATAGTAAAGTACCAACAATCAAACCTTGATATTATAAAATAATTGGATCTCCTCTTTTTCTTCGAGGTGCACTATTATCTCAAGAAATTGGTGAGGATCTTTGCTCTGATACTAATTTATGGAGTCAAAGAGGGGGTTTGGTCTTGGAATAGAAAGTGTGACAAAATGGTCTAAAAAAAGGAATAAAGTAATATATGATGGAGAAGAAAGCAAGGATTGATTCACAAAAGTGAATCTAAGTAAAGTAAACCAAGCGAACTCAAGCACATTAACAACAGAGCAATGCAATTTCATTTACCACAGCTAATTTGCCAGTCAATCATTCGTGAGAACTTCTTTAAAAAGGAGATGACAAGTAAATATTTATTATAAAAATAAATCTTTTTATCAACATCTTAAAGGTTTTCATGGTCCTATAATGATTTTTAGTTTAGAATCATGCTTTCTACCTAACTTTTGAAGACTATCATATCTATGTAATTCTTTAATACATAAGTAAGCTTCTTACCTTTCTTTTAAAGACTCTTATGCCTAAATAATAATAGCGTAATTCCTATAGACATCTTAAAGGCTTTGATCTAAAATTTGGATACTTTCATTAAACTAGAACAAACTATGCACATATGATGATGCAAGAATAAACCATGACTTCTTAAGGTTATCAATTACATGATCTCTATACTATCATGCATGTTAAACTTTAAAGAGCTTTGGCTTGCTAGATTCTAGTTTAAGGCCTTTTCATTGGTCTTTGTTGTTATTTTTCCATAATATCTTTCATTTGTTATGCACCAAATGTGATATAATAGAATGAAAGTGATGCAAATGTGACACTAGAGGTGAATTATGGTTTCACAATTACATAAACAAAATCAAAGCAATATATTTGAAAAAAAGATTTAAACTATTCCAAAAAATAGCATTCCTAGATACTAAGGGGGCAAAGAATAACATCTTGAACCATCAAATTGATATAATAAAAGCAAATTGATGTAAGGGTTACAAGATAGGAAATCTAAAGTTACATAGCAATATAACCTATCAAATTTATGAGTAAAAATCCATTTAAGATTTCGCAAATCTTATAAAATAAAATTTTTAGAAAAATAAAAGACTATATTAAATTTGATAGAGCTTATCAAAATGACATTAATAATGTTGTTTCATCTAAATTAAACTCTATATGCAATTACTATGAAATAAAAAAATTATTTAACATAAATTATAATAATTTATTATTTTAATTTAAATTTAATATATAACAAAGATTAAATGACATAAAACTAAAGAAATTTAATATAACCAAATAAAAGTGATGTAAAGGACACACATGAAGAAAATAAGAATTTTAATAATATAGCAAATTCAAAGAAAAACTTTGGAAGAAATGGTATTAATTATACATGAAAGTTTCACTGAAAGATCCCTTGTAGATTGTGTGAAACATTCTTAATTTTCAGATATAATGGGAATGAAAATGCCACAAAAAACATAATAAAAACTTTGAAATTAAAATATTTTTAAAAAAGAAAATTATTTAAAAAGATAGATCTCAATGAGATGAGTTCATTGACATTTGTTTTTTTACTTAATTGGACCTAATTTTGAATTAATATAATTTTTAAAATTAAATAAGTGTAAATAATGAAAATTATTTTTTTGATAATAAGACAATATATATAAAAGATTAAAAAAATTACTTTAAGTAATATAATATACCCAAATTAAACTAAAATAAAAAATTTATTAACATAAGATTAAATTTAAAACAAAGATAAATGCCAAGATAATAAGAAGCTTTTCTAAAATTTTTTAATAAAAAATCAACTATGACTCGATGTGTGCCATAAAATGTACCATAATATTGGAAAATAAATATTTAAAAAAAATAAATTCCAATTACATAATACTCATGGTGTTATGTCTAATGATGTTTGTTTAATCTTGATAAGACAATATTTTTAATTACTATGAATTATAAAAATAAATAAGCATAAATGATAATAAATTATCATTTTATCTTTAAATATTCAAATAACAAATTATAAATAAGACAAATTAAATGAATATAACATAACCTAATGAAAGTACTGTATAGGAGACACGAGAGAAGATATTGAGTTTCATGACCATAAAATCAAATCAAAGTGAAACATTTCAAGAAATGAGATAAATTATAAGAAAAAATTATATTTGTAAATACAAAGGCATTCGAGTGTAACATACTCGATCATTAAGTAAAACTCAACATATTTCTTAAACCTACCAAAACACTAAAAATATTTAATAAAAAAACATTGATCAATTGGATAGAGAATGTGGAGATGAGTCCTACGATATTTGTTTCTTCTCAATAGGTGCTTATTTAGAATTTTTATAAGTAATTGAAGTAGAAAGAGATGAAAAATAATAAATTATTTTTTAATAACAAATAAATACATTCTAAACCTAATGTAAGATAAATTTAAAAAATATACTACAACCAAATCAATGATATGTAATGGTCACACAATAGAAGATCTAGAGTTATATAATAATAGAGCAACATAATATGAAATAATTGAAGAAATTTGAAATCTTATTCAGGAAAGTTGGACTCCAATGCATTAAGATGAAGTAGTGTAAAGTCTTGATCATCAAAGTAGGTGCAAATTGAAAAATCTCATAAAAAATGCAAAAAAGAAGAAAATAAAACATTTAAATAGATAGATCACACCAAGAAGAGTCCAACAACCTTTCTTTTATTTCGATTGCACCTTGTTTATGCTACTAATAATTATGAAACTAAGAAAGAAAAAATAATAAAAAATTATTATTATTATATTAAGTCAATATATAGTAAACAAAAAATATGATAAATTAAAAAAATATAATATAACTAAATCAAAATGATGTAAAGGTCAATTAATATAAGATTTAATGTTACATGGTAATGTAATAAAATCAAAGTGAAACAATTACAAATTTGTAAATTTTATGAAAATATTGTATTCTTTGATACTATGTAGATCGAGTGTAGCTTATTCAATCATGAAGTAAAATCTATAAAATCCTACAAAAAATAATTTCAAAAAAAAATCAATCATATGATAGAGTTTGAAAAGACGTGTCTAATGGTATTTGCTTTATCTTTTTATAACCTTGTTTGGAATTACAATGAGTTAATGTCATTCCTTCAAAATGGATGAATTTAGAAGGTCACCCTTTAGAAGTTGGAGTGTCCTTAGATTCTCTACCTTGAACCTTATTTTCTTAGAGTGAAAGATGTTTTCAAAAGTTCCCTCAGTGGAAAATTTCTCCCTCACCTACATAAATTTTAAGAAAAGTCTATTAGGTATCCTCATTTTTATTTTGACTTTCCCACTCTTGATTTTTGGGTATATTAATTTCACATAATTCATGAGGTGCATAAAAGTCATCCTTGGGGAATGGTTTATTGAAGTCCTAATAGTCAATGTGCACAGAGGCCTTTGTATCACTTAAACCAAGAAGACTAATGGCCACCGATAGCACCCCATGTTCCTCTCATCAAAGCTAATCGATATTCCCTAAAGGCAACATTCAAGTGAGCTTTGGAGTGGGAAGCTAGTTACAAGATTGAAGCTGAGACTATGATTGTTGTATGTCAGACTTGGAGGTAGATTTATCATATCTTTCTAGATCCACCATAAAATATGGTCTAAAAAAATCAGCAATGCCAACAAGATTGAGTAAGATGAAGTTTCTTTTAGAGAAAGAGGGCATGTGCCAACCCCACATTAAGCAAAGGTTAGTTGCAATTGTATAGTAGTATCTGAAAACATATCTTGGGGGGATGGAAGAATTTGTTCCTTAGCTTGAAAGGGAGAAAAATCAAAGGTATATAGTTTTAATTTTTTTCTTTGATAAAAGTAGGCTCCAGCTTCTCATCGTTTGCTAATAGCTTGCCTCCCACATCCAATATTGATCTTCCTTAGAAACTTGCAAACTACTTTTGATAGTTTATGTAGAAATAAGGTACATTTACAGGTGAACTAATAAATGATAAAGTACCCTACTCACTACAAACAAATGCACTCTCATTTCAGTAGTTTCTTTGTTTGCCTTATAAAAATAAGTCAACATAAATAATGATGATTTTTTATCTTAAATAAGTATATCTTAAAGCTAAAATTACATATAGTAAACCAATGCAATGTAACTAATTTAAAGCAATGTGAAAGTCAATGATAACAGAATTAGAGTTTCATAATAATGTAAATATAATAAAGTAAATAATTTTAAATAACATATTTAATTATATGAAAAAACTGCATTCGAAGATTCAAAGGGCATTGAGTGTAGCACACTTGATCGTCAAATCCTGTATGTATGGAAATGACTCATAGAGAATAAAAAAACTCTTAAAGATAAAAAATAAAAAAATATATTAAAAAGATTTCATTAGATAGAGTTCATAATATAATCATAGTAATATAATAAAATAATATTTAAAAAAATTGAAAAAATGAGTTAAATTATTTGTGAATGCTTCATTCGAAGGTACTAAAGAGATCAACTATATCATCCTCAATCGTCAAATTGGGAATAAATCAAAATATCTAACAAAACATACAAAAATGATTCCATAAAATTATTTTAAATAATAGAAATGTATATCTAGATTGATCTTGTCGAGACCAGTACAACACCATTTATTTCTACAAAATTTGGCTTAGGTTAGAATGTCTATGAGTAAAATAAGCAAAAAACCATAAATAAAAATATACTATTATTTGAATTTCAAGTAAATATATAATAAAGCTAAAATAAGATATATTATAGAAATATAATTAAAACAAATCAAAGCAATGAGAATATCACATGAGAGGAGAATTAATGTGTAATAAGATTGTAACAAAAGCAAAGCAAATAATTTAAAGAAATTAGATGAGTTATATTGAAAAGCTGCATTATACGATGCTAAGAAGACAATTTGTGACATCCAAGATTATCAAGTGCGATATTAATAGAAATGTCTCACAAAATATGACAAACATAATAAAATAAAAAAAAAATTAGATATGAAAATGTACCTTTAATTACAAAAAGCTCAGCAAGACAAGTTCAATGTTTTTTATCATTCCTCGATTCGATCTATTTTTAAATTATTGCACAATATAAAGTTAAATAAGCATAAATAATAATAAATTATTATTTTAGCATTAATAAATATATATTAAAGTAGAAATAAAATAAATTTTATAAATATAATAGAAAACCCAAAGCATCATAATGATCAAACGAAAGAAAATTTAGGGTTATATAATAATATAACCAAGTCAATAAAAAATATTTGGAGAAATGAGATAAATTATAAAAAAATATTTCATTCCAAGATAATGAGGACAGTGCATGCAAAATCTTTAATAGTCAATTCAGGTTGAAAGATAAAATATCTCATAAAACATGCTAAAATAATTGATAATAACAATTAAAAATATAAAAATAGTACTTGTTTTGATAATGCTCATTTAGATTAGTGCAAAGACTTCGTTTCTACTCAATCGGCCATCATTTCAAATTATTGAAAAATCATTGAAGTAAAAAAAGTCAATAGTTATAAATTACTTTTTAAATATTAAAATTTTTAGATACATAAAAAGCTATATAAAAATAGACTTGAAGATAAATAGTAATGTAACCAAATTGAGGAAAAATAGTTAACCTAAAGAGTTGATTTGTCCTATAAAATATAAAAAATTTTTAAAGAAAATAAAATAATAAAAAATATAAAAAAATATATTCTAAATAGTTAAAGCCCAATAAGTTGATTCCAAAGATATTTTCTTCATCTCGATAGGACCTTATTAGAAGTTACTATGAATTATGGATTTGAATAAGCATAAAAAAGTTAAACTATTGTTTTGATAACAAGAAAATTATAATAATTTTAAAAAGTGATAAGCATTATAACATATGCAAATCAAAGATATATAAATGTCATATGGTAAGAGAATTTGTGTCTTAGAGTAGTATAACTAAATAAAAAGAAACACTTCAATAAATAACATAAATCATAAACAAATGTTGCATTACAACATGCTAAGAAAATCAAATATGATATCACCTGTCATTAAGTAATGTATGAGAAGAAAATTTCTCATCATTCATAAAAAAACAAAAAAAATACAAAAATACAAAATTCTATATTTAATTAAATAATGCTTAACGAGTTTTGTCCATTAACATTAACATTGTCTTAAGAGGAGCTTGTGAAGACCTACTACAAATTCTCAAAATTAATTAAAATAAATAATAATAAATTATTAGTTTAATGCTAAATAAATATTATTAAAGGTTAATTAAGAAAAATTAATGGAATGTAATTTAAGCATATCAAAGTGATGTGAAGGTCACATTAAAAGTGAACAGCATTTTCAAAATAATCTAAGAAAATGGAAGAGAAATATTTGATGAAATGAGATAAATTATATAATAAAGTTTCATTCTATGATACAAAGAAGATCATGTGTCACAAACTTGATCATCAAAGTAGGTCCTAAGCAAAAAATCTCATTAAATGTTCCAAAATAATAAAATAGTTATTTAGAAAATGTAAAGATGAATATTTTTCTGCTTAGAGATCATGTAGACAAATCAAAAAATTTTTAATTTGTGACCATTGGACATAGTTTTAAATAATAATGAATTATCAAAGAAAATAATCATAAAAAATAATATATTATTATTCCAAAATTAAGTAAATTTATATTCAACTTCAAATGAGAAAAATTGAAGCATTGATATGCCTACAAATCAAAGTGATGTAAATGTGATAAGAGAGTAGACTTGGAGTTTCATAATAGTATAACTAAATGAAAGCAAATCATTTAAAGAAATTAAATAAAGTTTCAAACAAAGTTGCATTCCATGGTACTAAGGAGATTATGTGCGACTTCCTCATTTGTAATATACTAATGAATCAACATATCTTGTAAAAAATTGCAAAAAACCAAAAAAAATAAATTATTTAAAAGTATGGAAATGCATGTTTCATTGACTAAGACCATCGAGATGAGTCTAATAAATTTTGTTTTGTCATAATTGGACCTAGATTGGAATGCTATGAATCATAAAAGTAAATAAGTAAAATAAATATTAAATTATTTTTTAAAATAAGTTAATTATATATTAAAGCTATAAAGAGAAGTGGAAAAAATATAATATAACCAAATAAGAGTGATGTAAAGGTCACAATAGAGGAGAATAAGAGCTTCAAAAGAATATAACCAAATAAAATAAAAAATTTTTAAGAAATTAGATAAATTATATAAGAGGTTTCACTCCAAGAAATGAAGAATTCAAATGTAATGTCTTCGATCATCAAGTTATTTACAAATCGAGATGTCATGTAAAACATACTAAAATCCAATAAAAATAAAATATTTAAAGATAAAGAAAATTGTTTTTTTAATTATATAGAGCTCATTGAAACGAGTTCAATGATATGTACTTCGTGTCGATCAAATCTAATTTAAAACTACTATGAATTACACAATTAAATAAGAATAAAAAACAAAAGAATTATTTTTTTCATGTTAAGTAAATATATTATAAAACTAAAATGAGAAAACTTAGGGCAACATAACATAGAACATTGAAGTGATATAATGGCTAGACTAGAGGAAAAGTTGAATTTTATAGAAATATAACCCAATCAAAGTTAAAAATATGAAGAAATGAAATAAATTATACTATAAAATTTTAATTTATAATATTAAGGGGAAAGTATGACATTAATGATCATCAAATCAGGTATGAACAAAAAAGTCCTATCTATCAAGGAAAAATGCAAAACAAACTTTTGAAAATATAAAATTCAATATTTAATTTTATAATTCTTGTTAAGATGTGCCCAACATATCTGTTTCATGTTAATAAGACCTCCATTAGGGTTAATATATATTACTAAAGTAAATAAATAAAAATAATGATAAATATTTATTTTAATATGAAGTAAATATGTATAAAAGCTAAAAACAATTAAAGTAATATATTGTAATAAAATAAAAGTTATGTGAAAATCACATGAAAAGATAGCAGAGTTTCATTATAATGTGGCCTAAGAAAACAAAAAATTTAGTAAACAAAATAACTTGTTTATGAAATATATATGATTAGATACCAGAAAATCTTGTGCACTTTACTTGATTGTAAAATAAGGTATGAATCAAAATAACTCATAAAATATTACAAAATAATAGAATATAAATTATTTAAAAAATATTAAATTAAATATTTAATTCGATGGACATTATCGAGGTTAGCTAATAACTTTTATTATCTCTATTTGACCTCATTTGGAATAATTACCAATTTCCAAAGCAAATATGCCTAAATAGTAATAATTTATTTTTTTAATTAAGTAAATGTAGATTATAGTCGAAATGAGATAAATTAAGGCAATGAAAAATTACGAATTTAAACTAAGGGCCATAAGGGAGGAGAAGTAGAATTTTATTATAATATGACCAAATGAAATAAAAAAAATTGATAAAAAGAGATAAATTCTATAAAAAAGATTTATTCCAAGGAAAAAAGGAAATGAAATGTACCTTACATTATCATTAAATTATAAGCAAATAAATATCTCTCAAGAAGTGCCATGGAATCCAAAGAAATAAATTATTCAGATATATACATATACATATATATATATATATACATATATAAATAAATAAATAAATATATATATATATATATATATTATGTTTTGCTCATTGAGATAAGAATTATGATATTTGTTTCATCTTAATCAAACATAATTTTTAATTTTGATGAATTATGAAAGAAAGAAATGCATAAATAATAGTAAATTATTATTTTTAGTAATGCAAAAAAGTACTAAAGCAGAAATGAATAAAGTGAAAGAATGTAATCTAACCAAATGAAAGTGACGTTAATGTCGCACAAGAAGTGAATAAGGCTGTCAAAAATAATGGTAACAAATCAAAGAAAAAAAATTGTTCAAATGAGATAAACTATCTAAGAAAGTTGCATTCCATGGTACTAAGGAGTTTGATTGCTACATCATCGATGGTTAAGTTAAATATCAATTAAAATATATAATAAAATATACGAAAATCCTAAAATAAAATTTCAAATATTAAAATTATTTAATTAGGAGAGCTCATTAAAATAGGTCCAAAGAAATTTTTTGTCACTAGTGGAACATGTTTAATTAATATAAATTATCAAATAAAATAAATATAAATAATAAAAAAATTATTATTTCAATGTTAAATAATTATACAAAAAGCTAAAATAAGGAAAATTAATGAAATATAACACAATTAAATTAAAGCAACACAAATATTACATGGAACAAAAATTAGAGCTATATAATGTGATAAAAATATAAAAATAAAAAATTTAAAGAAATGAAATAAGTTATAATAGAATGTTATATTCAAAGATGGCAATGAGATAAAGTATAACATCCAGTATTATAAAACAATTTATAAAGATAAATGTATCCTCATCTGTGCAAAAAAAATAAAATTTTTAAAAATACTAAAATGAATAATTAATTAGATAGAGGTTATCAAGATGAGTCCAATGACTTTTGTTTCATTTAAAACAAACTACATTTGGAAATACCAAGAATTACCAAAATATATAAGCATAAATAATAATAAAGTATTATTTCAAAATTAAGTTAATTAATACGAAAGTTGAAAAGGGATAAAGTGAAGTAATATAACCAAAGCAAAATGATTTAAAGGGCACATGCACAAAATTAGAATTTCATTGTTGTATATCACAATCAAAGCAAAATATTACAAGAAACAAGATAAATTGTGTGGGGATGTTACTTTTCAAGATATTAATGTGTTTGATTATATCATCCTTAATTTTTAAATTTGGTATAAAATTAAAATGTCTCATAAAAAATATCAAAGCCCTTGAAATTTAAATATTTTAAGATATAAAAATAAATATTTATTTTGATAGAGGTTGCTTAAACTAATCTAATGATTTTTTTTTCATTTTGATGGACTATAAAACTCTTAAACATCAAATTAATTACAAATCAATGTGTCTCTTACAGCATACAAAAATAATTGAAAATAAAATAAAAAAATATAGAAATAAATATTTTGTTAGATAGAGCTACTCAAGACAAGTCTAATAACATTTGGTTTTTTGGAATTGGATGTCATTTGAAATAACTTTAAATTAGCAAAGTAAACAAGAATTTGTTATAATAAATTATATTTTAATATTAAGTAAAAATATATGCTAAAACTAAAATGAGATAAATCGATGCAATATAATATAACAAATTAGAACAATGTAGAAGTCATAAAAGAGGACATTTAGAGTTATATTGTAATTTAAAATAGTTAAATGAAAACTTTGAAAAAAATGAGATTAATTTTATTTACAAATTATTATGGATGATACTAAAGTGATTGAATGTGTCATCATCAAAAATCAAATTAGGAATGAGTCAAGCAATGTCGTAACTCATGCTAAAACAATAGGAAACTTATTTAAAAATATTAAAATGAATATTAAAATGGATAGATCTAATAAAAAATTATACAAAAACATTCTTTCATATCCATAAAAAAGTATTGCTTATTATAGTCTTGGGTTTAGTAAGAATATGAAGCTTACATAATGCTTTTTAGGTTAATGGTTCTTAGGTTTATAGAATATTATGTATTGCTCTGTTTATATTTTTTTAAATTGCATCCTAATTTTTATTTTTAGTTGAAAGAATCATGGTATATGCCATCTTAAACATATTTTATAAAACTTTATATTTCTTTCCATGCCTAATAGAATGTTTGTGATAAGGAAAGGTTTTTTGTCATGTTTCGGTTCATTTAAAGTTTATTTGTATAATGTTAGATGGATGTGTGATGTTTGAAAACAAACTAGCCATGAATGTTATTTTACAATTTTTTGGAGGTTTCCTTATTTAATACATGATTTTTGGTTGAGATATAATCAATTAATATGAATATCTAATTGACATACATTGGAAGTATTTAGAATTATTGAACATTGTGGACAAGAGCTTAGCTATAAATAATTTAAATTAGATAAGAAAACCAATTATGAAATTATAGAAAATCATAGAACAAAGACTTAGGTAATGTTCTCCTCAACCATAAGTTATTATTATGACTTGAACAAGATTTCCTTCAAACAAAACAAAACCATGGAAGAATTTTCCAAAATATATAGGAATGAATGACTCAGGTTTTTCACTAAAGTTTATTATAAGGCTCCACCATGGACATGGAATGCAAAAAATGCCTAAAATATCATCATAGATGGCTTCCAAGGTAAGTAAGCTCATAGAGTTTCTTATGGGAGCATTTATGGTGCTTCAATTGACCATAAGAGAAGGCTAAGGAAAGATTAGGTATAGATTTTGAGAAAAAAAGCTTTCAGATTTGTTGAGTAATAAAAGGAAACTAGAATGGAACTTAACCTCACTAAAATTCTTAGTTGGCCTATATTACACTAGTGAAATTATAGGATAGATGCGAACATAGAAATTAGAAGTTCGAACATTTTACATTTATAATTCAAAAGTTTTAATTACAAATTTGTATGTCCTTGATTTGAAATTTTAATATTTAGGATTTAAAGTTGAAGTTCCTTAGATGTGTGAAACTCGAACAGAATTTAAGTTTGAGAACAAAAAATTTCTTTATATGGATGAAATTAAATTTACACTAAACGGAACATCAGAAAATTTCTAAAATAACATAAGAATTTTGTTGGAAAAATTTCTAACAATTAATTTTTTTTTTGAATAAAACTTTTTATTAAGCCTTTAACACGAACTAAATGAGAATATCAATTGATGAACGTATCAGTTAGACCTAAATAAGAGTCATTAAGATGACTATTTTAACTTTAGAAGTTGTGCTAACCTAGGCCAAGGGACCTATGATGACTTAGTTTTTTGGTAAACCTTTATCAAGTTTTGTTGATAGTCGAGATTAATAGTAGCCATTAATTAGGGTGTTATGCTATCGATTAACACCCCAAACAATTGTTTTTGAGGTGTAGAGAACTCAAGATATGCCATCGAGAAAGATGGGAAACACTAGTTGTTTTATGTGGAAAGAGAGGGTTAGTAGTGAAATTAATGTAAATCATTGTTAAAGTGGAAGAATTATGATTGAAATAATACAAGCTATGGTTTTATAAATTATGGGTAAGGATTTAACACAAATCCATTAAATTGCATGGGGAACATACCCAAAGAGGTATATTAGTCCTTAATTGAAACCCTTAGTTAAGTAATTGGTAAAGTAGATTTGTAAGAGGCATGGATAGTTAACAAATGATTAAGGATTTGAAGAAATCATAGATGATATATTAGGGCCAAGTGTCCTTGGTTAAATGCAAGAAAATAATATTTATGTTAATTAAGATTATCTATTGAAGATGACATAGAATATGATGTTGTAGACCCCTAATGATGTCCTCTTATGCAACAGTGAGACAAGTTAGATATATACCAAATGGTTGGACTCCTGCTAGGGAGTTTTGATTCCTTATTGGTAGTGTGCCATAAAAGGATGTTACTAGGGATTTTTTATCTTCTTGTATACTTATAGTGACACATGGTTGATGATAATTCTAATAGCCCTAGAATGTGGTCCATGTAGTTAGTTGAGCCTAGATTGTGAACTATTCGATCATCTGATGAGATTAGAGTGCAAAACTTGTGTCATGTATGTCAAAATCCAATAGAGAGAATCAATTTATTTGTGGAAAACTGGACATCCAGTTGCATTGATAATGACATTTTTTAGGCTTGCTAATTGTGTTTGTGGATATTGTTAAGAACTACATAAGGAAATAATATAGACCTTAAAAAACTTCACTATTAAGTTACAATATCATTATCATTTCATTGTCATTCTTATTTTTAAATAAATAATTTTAATTATCCAATTTTTGCAATTAGTGATGATGAATATTTTTAAAAAATTAAGGATGATAATTGATGATGAAAAATGATTAAGTTTTTGTTGATATAAAGAACTTGAGGCATAACCTTTGTAACAACATTTTTTAATCATCTTTGTTAATAACCAGAATAATGCATTAATGAAAATATTTTGCTAATAGACGTTCACTCCTTGGCCATGTCATTACGGTTTAGGGTCAGAATCTCCCAATCTAATCATTATTCTTCTATCTTTCACCCATGTTAAACCTTATTGCCAGACCAACTAGTCAAGCAAAGTTAGCTAAAGAGCTAGTTCACTCCATCATAAATAACTTGCCAATATGTTTTAGCTTATTTATGGAATGATAAAAACTTGTAATTTACAATAAAGCATATCTATACAAATTCATGTTATCAAATAAATCATTAAATGATCTGTAAGCCTTCTAAAAGTGTAAGTTTATCACATTAGATTTAAAATAAAGACTTAAATTCTATTGCAATAGTCTCATACATTCTAAAGTCCAACAAATATAAGTGATAATGTTGTGATAAAATAAAAAAATTATAACATCATAAATTACCAACTAATGAAAAATCTTTCAAATTATCGACCAAAATGCCTCTTTTTAAACTAATGTGTTACCTTTTTTTTTTGCGTTTACAAATGATATAACGGAGCAGAGTGAGCCATTCTTAATAGGGAATCCTTAAGTTTTCTTGTAAAAACAATAATGTGATAATTTAATAACATATCTAATAGAATAAATTTATTTGTATAGCTAATGATATAATAAAAGATATCTCAAGTAGATGTTCTTGTCTCCAATCTCATTACAAATTTCCCCACTACATTATAGAATGTTTTCCCCAAGGGTCTTTAGGTGTCCTCAGTAACTACATACAACTTTACTAGGTGGCTTGCACTATGGCCTACTATTATGTCCTATAGTTTAGTGGGAGTCAGCCAACATGGGATCCTTAACAAAAGGTATGCAAACCCTTCATTGAGGCTCTACAATTCATGTGACTACTTGTGTATGACTCTAGGAATCAAATAAATTTCAACGCACTTCCTACTATATGACACTCACGTTTGCAAATTAGTAAGAATCTTACAATCTATTATATCTGACTAACTTAACTTTTATTGGTAGGCTATCATCTAAGTTTTATTTCATGATAACCTCTACCATAAAAATGTAAATTTTCTTATCAAGTAAAATAATTACTTATTGTTTCATCATCCACTATTAGATGGTTTATTAGATATCTCTTGTACCTATAATATATGATTTAAGAAATCCTTAGGGCTTTCTTTAAAAAATTAATCATCTATAAAGATCATCCAACATCTTTGCAAAACCCTAATGGATAGTTAGCCTAACTTAAAGTTTTCAGCAACTCTTCTAGACTATATAGAAAATAAATTGAGCAATCACTCAACCTAAAATTCTTGACTGAATTAGTTAAAGTTAATGGTTTTACTTTTAATCCTTGATTGATATGTGTTGCACTAATAACTCTCAAGCATAATAAGAAAATGTTAGCCACCACACCCATCAAAAGCGCCTCTCATATGCCATATTCCATCCAAATTACCCTCTAAGGCACCGATCAATGGTTTAAGGGCATAATTTACTACTACTAAAGATCTCACTAAACATTCCAAACTATATTAGGGTTTAGCCAAAACCAAATACAATCATCAGCCTCCTTGAGCTCAAATAACACCATTTCCAATGCAAACCGTAAGCTCTTTATTTTAACTAGCCATGATTTGTCATGAAATCAAGAACTTCATCAAATCAAAGCCCTAAATTAGGTGGTCTCATTGTCACACCATCTACTTGATATCCATAGTCATATTCTATTGTCTATCTTTTATGTTTCATTATGCAAAAGCTATAATCATTAAGAGTTATTTTATCATAATTTATGCTTACTTATTGTACAATCCTTAATCTCATCCAAGGTATTTTCAATTGTAAACTTACTTTAATGCCTTACTAGCAATACCTAGGTGCTTAACCTTAGCAAAGATTCAAATATCACACATTAGTAGTTTAAATTAAAAATTCTAAATAGTCATGTTTGTAGTAAACAACATTGAGATTTCAAACCTATTGCAACAAAATTTTAAATCCCCAACAATCTAACACCGATCCTTCATTTCAATTGTGTAATTGCAATAAGCCTTGAGACTTAATTTGAGTTGATCAAATGTAATTGTTTGACTTTTAAATTTTTAATTCATATTCTCATCTACATTGAACATAAAAAGGTGAAAATTTAGACTTCTTTTATGGTCCACCAATGCCCCTTCAACTTTTTAGTTCACACCTAATCATTGTAATCCCTAGTTTTTTACATAATTGGTATAATCACAAGGCTTGTAATAGCAACTTTCAAAACTAAAACTCAAATAATAACTTCACGTTGATGGTTATTGTTAACGAAACATAACACACCAATATTTCATTATATTATAAGTTTTTTCAATATCTCAAATTGAAACAATTACCATAATTTTAAAATTTTGAACATGGGAATACATGTATGTACTCAGGATATGCTTATAGTAGAGCTTGATTGAAAAATTTTAACACTAACGTTCAAGAAATATTTCTAGCATAAATTTCATATTGAATTCAAATTTACAATATCAATTTACTTCTCTCAATTATGAGATGTATTTATAGTTGTATAAAATAAATATGAATAACATGATATTATTTCATTGGAAACCTAATTTATTTATGGAAGTTGTCATTCCAAAAAAATTTTGGCTTTCTTGAGTAATCAAGGTCCCCTTTTATGATCATAAAAATTCAATTCTTTGGGGAAAGTCACATGATAAAAAAAACTTAATTTAACCTCCAAAATAGTTACATCATGAACAACTTAGAAATTTAAGATTTTTATTTCCTCATGCAATGCAAAGAAATAACACATTTACATAGCAAGATTTAACCACATAGTTTATTTGTATTCCAACATGAAGTGATGGCAACAATTAAATCTCATTATTTAAGCATGTATTCAAAACATTATCATTATTTTCATTTTGACAAGAACTTCAACATTGCAAAATAATTTGACATTAACATGAAAGGGTTTTAGTCAAGCGTGTCACACAATTTCTAATTAGCTAAATTTATAAAATTCATGCCTTATTCAAGAAGGTAATTTTAATTAGACATGAACATGCATTTTAACTATCAAATGGCATATCATGAACCATTTACTATGATGATAGGTGAAGTTCAACTTGTAAAATTTTAGCTTTAAGGTGAAAGAGCAATAGATCTCAGTCCAAATTCTATTTACGTGCTTCGTGGATATTTACTTAACTATTATTATCCTAATGTGCTTAGAGGTTTTTATACCAAACCAAGGGTTTCCTACCCTAGAAACAAAGCAAAATCTTACGCAAAATGGGAGTATTGTCTACTTCTTGAAGGGAGCTCATGGTCGCACTTTTCCTTTCTTATAGTTAACTTCTTTTCATTAGCATTTTTTGAAATACATGATCTTAGAAGTGCTCAATGCTAGAAGGTGATAACACTCCTAACCTTACTACTTCTTAAGACCATGTATAGTTGAGAAAATAAATCTTAAATTGTTGGATATATTATTAGAATAGTTATCAAATATCACTTTATCTTTTTACTAAGGTAACATGCATTCTAGTGTTTATGTTTCTCTTTAATTTATTTTTCCTTTACCATTTCTATCTAAGTTGTCTCCATTTCTTTGATCTTATGCACTTCAATTCCAATGTCTAGGATCAAATGTAACTCATATAATAAACTTGATTTATTTCATTTTAAATGTTGTACTAGTATTATAGCTATTTTTGTATAATATAGTGTGCTGAATATGTTTCTACAAATTGCTAACAACAAATGTCATAACTGTATGACCTTGAAATTTATTTTAGCATAATGAAATGGCATACTAATTCTCATGTTGAATCCCAAAGATTCTTATTTTAATGCTTCTCCAAGCTTTATTGTGGAAATATGATTGTGCTAACCATAGTATACAATCTTCAACTCATTTCATGTTACTTGTTTAACTTATAATAATTTTTTCTTATTATCATACTTGTATGAACCCAGCTTTCTTACCTACAATTGTAAGAATTAGCACTTCTGTAAAACTTATCTTCAATGTGGCAAAATTTCTTTTTTATGGATTCATCATTGAAAATATCATAAAAAAGTGGTCTTTTACATGGTGTTTTAAAAAAAATTTATTCAATACAATTATGTACTTTCAAATTTATATAAAAAACTTTTAATTTTTATGATTAAGAAAAAAATAAAATTCAAATTTTAAAAGAAAACAAAAATCTTTTCTGTGATTCAAATCAAACTAGAACCTTTATCGACCTTAACCATGTTGAACAAAAACACTACTATCAAAAAAAATTATCTTAATGTTTTTACTTACGTTTGACCTCCAAATTATTACCTTTTATGGGTTCAATAAACCTAAACTATTGTGAGCTCAACCAAAAATATATTTTCTAATTAGATCAAACCAAACTCAGCCTTTCATAAATATTGAACCACAAATCCCAAAAAAAAAGAAAAATAGAACAATAAAAAAATTCTAATAAAATGTACAATTACTAACATTTATTGATAAACAAAGTATGTCACAACAAACTCAGAATTTTGAAGTGACTTGAGAAACTCAAAGCTTAGAAGCATTACCCATAGCTAAAAGAGCTTTAAAATTTATGTTGTACTAAATTTTTGAGTGTTGTTCAATTATTTTACACCAATTGATTATTATGCAATATGTTTTCTAGATCTCAAATTTTCTTATTGTTGATTAGAAACTTCATTCATAACGGTTGGGTGTTTACAGAAATAGTTGGATAATAGCTATTAGAAAGTCGTGGAAATGAAATTTTACAAGATGCTATCAAAACACTTTAAAAATTCTTCCAAAGAGCTTCTACATTGACAACAATAATAGCATTGGAATTAGTAATTAGATGGGATTTACTGCAGGACATGAATCTATTTAGAATAATCTAGCATATGATATCAATGATTGAAATAATGAAAGAATTATGAATGGTTGAATAAGGTAGGCTTATATTTGGACCATTAAATCACATCGTATGAGATATACATCAATTAATTCATTAGTAGTAATTGCCATAACGATCTTAGTCATAAGATTAAAAATGAAGAGATTTGAATTATTGGATTCAAGGATAGGTTAACTGATATGGAGAACAGAATGCTGATCGCTTATTAAAATTGGATGTGATTTTTGTCATTTGATATATGTCATCGAACATCGCCCTGCATGGTGAACTTTAATCCATCCAATCAATGATCAGATTATAGGAATTCATGTTTGCTTAGGTAGGTGCTAGGCATGTAAAAACACATTAGTCCTACAAGGTAGGATATGAAATGTGTTTCATTTTCATAAATTGTTACACAGTTGTAATGCGAGCTAAGAGTTTGTTAGCTCCAGCTGGTGCGCTTAAGATTTCAACACCCAGGGCACAATTATCCTATGAGTTTAGCATATGTACGTTCAATTAATCCCATTTACCCATGTTCAAGATTTCTTAACTCAGTCCATCCTTTAACTTACCCAATTAAGGTTCATGACTACACCCTAATGAAGATATGGCTCAACCATGCTTTGCTCCAATGGTCTCCTGACCCAACGTTTTTCTGGCCCACTCGAGCATGATCAACTCCAACACATTTCACCTTAATTAGGCATTAAGTTATATATATATATATATATATATATATATATATATATATATATATATATATATATATATATATATATATATATATATATATATATATATATATATATATATATATATATATATATATATATTATGAATATAAAATAATTTTTGTTATTTTTTTAAATTTATCAAAAATAAAGATTGGCTAAAAAGCAAATGTGGGACTTAATAAAAGAAAGTATTAAGAGATAAAAAATGCAATCCAAGATGTCCTGTAAATAAAGAAAAGAATTGAATAATTCAAATGCCTCGATAGGAGTAGGCTAATATGAGTGAATTGAAGCTCCTTATGTTTATAAGATAACAAACAAACAATCTATTTCATAAAAAAATAAAATCTTTTTAAATTTGATGTGTATGTCATCAATCCTTTTAGCTTGTTGGGCACTAAAAAGTGCTTTGAGGACCACTAGTTCACCATATTTAAAGTTGCATGGTTTGTTCTTCAAAACTAAACTTAATTCCTACCAAAGAAGCCCTTTTAAATAAATTATTAAACATTTATAGCTTGGCACACCAAACATAAGTGTGACCTAACAATTTCCCTTTTTGATTATGACAACACATAAATGTTTACATATAACATATAATAAGTAAATGGATATATTTAAGAAATATTATTTTTATAAAATGTGTTAAAAATCGAGAGCATATGCTCCCCCTTCATACTCTCCCTTAATATGTAGTTCCCCTTATTTTTAGATTATTTTTAACTTTGTCTAAATAATGATCATTATGGACCTTTGGCACCATAAAAAAAGAGCCACAATTAACAAAATTTACTTTACACCTAGTTGTTGTTGCATGATTTTAAGAAAATTTTTTTTTGTAATGATTTAGCAATATGACTATAAATTTTTGCTTTGAAGAAACATATTCAAATTTAACTAAGCCTTTAACTACTTGATCTGTAATAATATGATATCTTACATTTATGTGCTTGGTCTTAAAATGATGAACTTCATTCTTTACTTAGGCTATGGAACTTGTATTATTAATTCTAATAAAAATGTGTAAGAGATCTAAGCCATAATGTTAAAGCTTTCATCCTAGCTGTAACACTTGAGCACCATAGCTTCTAACTTCTACATACACGGTCCCTGTAGTCAACAAGGCTGTGCAAGTTTCTTATTGCTTGTCCATGAAATTAGATAGTTTCTTTGGAATTAGCATACACTTTAGATACTTTTCTTACATAACAGTTAGCCTGCAAAGTCTCAAATAGTGTAACCTATAGGATCACATGAACTAGTCTTTCTTGGGTAAAATAATCTTAAGTTTGTAGTACCTTCTAAATATTTAAACATTGAATTAACCACCTATAGGTGGTCTTTGTTAAGATTTGATCATAGTCTAGTACATAAGTAATGTCTAAATAAGATGTGTAGTGAACTAGTTGTGAGATATGGTAGAGATGTCATAAGACCACTTTAACGTCTTTAATCAATGGTTTTCCCTCCCTCATTTAATATGTTCATAACATAATTTTTTGAATATTTTTTAAATAATTAGTTTGTGAAATAAATATCTTATATTTGTGTTGTTTAGTTTTTAATGCTAAGAAAAATTCATCTCACCCACCATGCTCATCTCAAACACCATTGCCATTAAGTTACCAAATTCTTTTAACAAATTTTTATTTGTACTTCACAAAATTATTTCATCAATATAAACATGTACAATTAATAAAAGAGCATCTAGTGATTTTAGTGATAGAATTTTATGCTCTTTTCTTTCCTAAATCTAGTAAATAATTATGCAATCCATGATACTATGCAAAAGGAGCTTAATTAATGCGAAAAAGAACCTTCTTAAACTTATATACATAATCACTTTGTGCATGGGTCTCAAAACCTTGGGTTTTTCTACATGCACATCTTATTTTAATATAACTTTTAAAAATGCATGTTTTAAATGTGTTTGAAATGACTTATAATTCTTATGATGTGAATATGCTAAGACAAGTCTAATGGCACTTAATCGTACTACTGACACAATCCCTCTTCAAAATCAATTCATTCAATGTTGGTATATTTATTAGCAATAACTCTAGCTTTCATTTTGATTATCACTCCATTTTAACCAATGTTATTTTTAATACCTATTTGTTTTCAATCACTTTTTAATCATTAGTCCTAAGAAGTAGTTTGCACATGAAATTTTTCTAAAATTGACTTAACTCCTTATTCATATCTTAAACCCAATAGTCATCCTTAAGGACTTCTACAATAGATATTAACTTTAAAAAAGAAAGATATGCATTATGACTAATTCCCTCTCTAATCCTAACTCATTGATTAACATCTCTTATAATTAATTCCTCTTGATGCAAATCTTAATAATTTCAATTTTTATGTAATTGATGAATAGTCCTATCTTCTATTTTATTTGCACTTTCACCATGTTTTCTCATTGAATTCTATGATTTTTAAGGGCTTTACATCCATCAAATATTTTAGTGTTTTTCTTTTCAATAGACTCATCAAACACTAGATATGTTGTTAATGTTATCTTTTAAGCATCAATGTTGTAAACTATATAACCCTTTCAAAAAGTGGTTAATCCTATGAAAATTCTTATGCTTGCTACATCATAAAAATAATTCAAATTAGCCCTTTCATTTTTAATAATGATGTATATATACCCAAAAAACATGAAAGCAACTAACATCTGATTTCTTATCTTAAAATAAATCATAAGGTGTTTTCTTAAGTTTAGCTCTTAAATTATTCTATTTATTATATAAAATGTTATGTCAATTATCTTAGCCCAAATGTACTTTGGTATGTTATATTTGTCTAACATATATCTATCAATCTCTACAAAAATTCTATTCATTTTTTATGAAACCTATTCTTTTGTGGTGCATTAGCACACTTAAATTGATAACTTACAAGTTTTCCACTACAATAGTCATAAAAATCCTCATTCCTAAACTCTGTATTATTATCATCTAGAATACAAATTAGTTCGTGATTGGTTTACCTTTTTGTCATTCTTATAAAGTTAACAAAGGTTTCAATTGTCTCACTATAACCCCTAAGAAATACAACCCAATTATATCTAAAAAAGGTCATCAATAATCATAAATTTGTATTTCTGTCCACCAAAACACAAAAGTTGTACGGATCCATAAAAAGTCTAAATAAATTATCTCTATTGGTATACTGGTGGTTAGATCATGTTATGTTTTGAAAGAAGATTTAACTTGTTTTTCTTGCTTGTTTCACATATTTTCTAACTAGCCTTTTTTCACTTGGGAAGGCCTCTAACTACACTTTTCATGTTCAATTTTTTTAGGAAGAATAACCTACATGATCTAATCTTCTATATTACAAAGTCTTCTCACTTGAATGTGAAACTACGCATTCTAATCTACTAATTTCTAATTCATATAATTTAAAAAGAGTCACCTTTTCTTCTACCAATGAGTAACATTTGATCATCTTTTAATATTTTGCAATATTAAGTATCAAAACTAGCACAATATTAGTTATCATAAAATTAATTGATACTAATTATATTAATTTCTAATCCTTCAGCTATAAATTCATTTGAAAGTTTAAAATTAGGCATACCTACATAAGTAATTCAAATTATGTTCACTGTAGAGTTGTATGCTTTTGTTTGCCATCTATTTTGACAACATCCTATTATATAAATTTTTATTAGTCTCTAATCATATGACACTACCATCCGTTATCTAATACCCAAGAGAAAGATCTTAATTTCTCTCTATGTATGGCTATATAAATTGTAAATTTTAATGCAGTAATCAGAAAATGTCACTTCGATTTAGATAACTTGTATGCTTATTTCTAAAAAGTAAATTACTTCTAACTGATGAATACTCTAAATTTTCCATTATCTATGCATAGAAATGTAAGTAAGCTTGGGTTGACCACTAAATTCACTGTAAAAGTATTTATATTGTCATTCTTAATCACCAATTTGAAACATTATTTTGAACTAAAGATAAAAACATGTTACATTTGAAACATTATACATATGCTCAAAAGAAGACGTCAGTTTATGCTCACGAAAATAAATATGTTGAGCATTAGAATTTTTTGTATATTTAGGAGAATAAATCTTTGTTTCTCAATTAGTGATTTTTTTTTCAAAGAGTCATCCTCATATTTTCATTTTCTAAATTTCTTTCATGAAATGACTTTGAAGTTCTTTTTTTCATAAGTTTTTCATTTTCTTATAGGTGTAATTAAAGAATGTAAAAATTTCACAAGAACAACTTACCTTGTTCACTTCTTCTTCGTTAGAAGTACTTGGTTCAACATCCCTTTTCTTGAAACATATCATACGTACCTGCTTATCAATGTGCACTCCAAGTAGCTTGAGAAAACAACCCTTTTCTTCACTTTTTTCCTTTTCTCTTCCTTCCTTTTGGTGTCATTGACTTGCACACATTCTAGTCTAACATGTCTGATTTTACCACATCTATAGAATCATGGAGCTTCATTAATGTCCATTCTTTTCTTCTTTTTTTAATACCTATTTACAAAAAAATTTCCCAAATCTTTAGATAAATGTTTAACATGAAAATTCAGCTATTATTCTAAATCCATGGAAGAGATGGATAATGTGTTTAAATCATTTTTGCTTGGCTTAAATACAAATGATTTTTTTCTATGCCCACCCATTGGCCTATTTATGAACACCCACATTTTAACCATTCTGTTCACCTTAAAATCTATCATGAACAATTCTCCAAGTAACAAATCTAATGTCCTCTATTATTCTATGAAGAGCATAATGCCACATGGGTAGAATTCCTATCACTTTTCTTTGAATATCTATAACAAAAAAAAAATTCCAAAATTTTATAATCTATTATTTTTTTAAATTGAATGAACATGTTCTTTTTCATTATAAAGATCTCATAGTCATGTGTATGAATATTTATTTAGTTTCATTAACATATGAAATGCCTTCATAAATTACCCCTAACTTTTTCCAAGCATCACTTGTGATATGCAACTTCATATCTACATTCAATTCATTAGGATATTTGCTACAATGAAGGTATTTGAGTTCATTAGCATTTAATTATACCATTCTCCTTTGGCCATAACAAAGTTTGCTAACTACATTGATCTCATTAGTGTATGAGTCTCTTGGAAAATTGCAAGGATTAGTTGTCATATCCCAATGCTTTAAGTTAGTTGATTCTATAATCATTCTTGATATTTTTTTAATATAAATAAAATTTACCCTTAAATATTGATGTAGAGAGTGAATTTTTAGCCTTCACATAATGTTACACCAATGTTAATCATAGTGTTGTCATACAAAAAATAAAATTGAATAAATAAATTAACAAACATAAGCATATTTTAAGTATGAAGAAACATAAGATAGAAATTGAAATTAATGTGCCACAAAATTATAAATTAAACTAAACTTAACAAAACAAGTAAAATATATATGATAGATCATCCAAGTGACTTGACTAGCTATTTGTAGTGAACCTATTGCTACACAATTGAAATCAATTGAGTGTGCATGAATCCTACAAGAGGGAAAATAACTATGGGTTTTAAAAGTTTTTGCTATTTTATGATATATTTATTTTTAAAAAACACTTTGTAAAAATACTTTTTCTTTCAAGAAAACCTTAGTATTCAAATATGTTTATACAATTTGTATTTTTTATGATTAATAAAAACATAAAAAAGGAGAAATCTACATCAAAATATGTAGGTACTTGGTTCAAACTATAACGTAAGTCCATGCCAACCATGGTTAGAAATAACATGACTATTACAAACTCACAACATGAGAATTTTCATTGTTCACCTCTATCATACTAGCTTTTGTTACTTCAACATAACCCAAGATTTTGTCATCTCAAGCATAGCATAGTTCTTTGACAAGATCAAACTAAACTCAAGTTTTTAGTAATGTTTGATACAAAACTTAAAAGAAAAAGAAAATTATAGTAAGGACAAGAACTTCTAATAAAACTATTCAATTTCTTTCATTATTTTATGAATAGAGCAACAAATAATGACTCAAAATTATGAAGTGAAGAAAGAAAACTATTAAGTGTTATGATCTGTTGTGAGAGCTTTGAATTTCATCTAAAACTATGTTGTAGTATGCTTTCAAGGGATTATATAAAAGTAGAACATTATGTAGTGCTCCTTTTTTATATCAAAATTTTTTTCCTATTTATTAGTCATTTCATTCATAATAGCAAAAATTTTGTAGAAATTTCTTGATCATAGTTGCTAAAAAGTCAAGAAAAAGTGATTTTATAAGCTTTATCTAAAAAGCTTCTAATGGTTTTTGCATTGACACATTTAACTACGAGTGGATTAGCCACTAGATTGAATCAACTAGAGTTATTGGATTGAATTTGAGATGATCTCATTTGTTAGATCAACAAATGTAAAAATGAAAGTATTATGTATGGTCGGATAATGGAAGATTAGATTTGGCCTATCTGATCATGTCATATTAGATCTTAATCATGTAATTTACTAATAATAGAAGCGGTAATCATCTCAACCATATAACTCAAATTGAAGAGCTATGAGCTACTTAATCCAGGGAAAGGTTAATTGATCAGCTAGAAAGAAAGCTAGTTGTCCATAAATTGGATGAGGTTTTTGTCATCCAATAAGTGTGTAGAACCATCACTTACATGAATGTGAACTCTTGGTGATCCGATCAATGATTTTATTGTGAGACTTCATGCATGCTTCAGCATTGAGCCATATGACTAGGAAAAACATTTTATTCCCTCGTGACAAGATTTTAGAAGTGTTTTTACCTTTGGACATGTGCATTTTGAGCTAAAATGGAGTTTTACCCCATCATTTGGGCCAGGGATTTTATCTCACTGGCCACTTGATTCAAACATGTTTAACATATGTTTCCTTGCACATTTTTTGAATTTTTTCCTAGTCAATCCTTCCCTTACCTTATGTCATTTGGGTTCATGCCTACACCTAGACCATGATGGTGCTTGAACCTATATAGTTCTGGTTGTCTCTTGACTTGATGCTTCCCAAGCCAACTTGAGCTTGAAAAACTTTAGAGCTTTGTACTAGGGTCACAATTTGGTGTTAGCTTAACATAAATATATATATATATATGAAAATAGAGTTATTTTTACTCAATTTTGCTCTTCAAATTTAACTAAAATTAAATTAAAAAATTTCATAAGTGAGATTTAATAGAGGAAATATTTGAGTTTGTGAAGAATTGAAAAATACTTGCCAAATCAAGGAAATGATGAAATAATTATGATTCTTAAAATTCATTTGCTGTTTCTACAAGTAGAAAAATGTGTTGTATAATTAATAATTAATAAACTAATATATTATATCACAAAAAATGAAAACATTTTAAAATTTGTTGTGCATTTCTTCAATTTTTGAACGTTACTAAATTCTTCGAGTTTCGTTAAAGGCCAATAACTTTCCATCTGCAATATTGCATGTCTCATTCTTCAAAACTAATAGTGATTCACCTTAAACAAATATTTTTGAACAAAATGCTAAATAATTATGGCTTGAAAAATCAAAAACAAAGGTTATCTTATTCACTTAATAGGGAGATATAATTTTTAAAGTTATGCTTTCTAAGTCAAGAGCTATTAGTGTCTTACAAATTGAATTCCTAAAATTAAAATTTTAATTTTGACCTATAACCAAGACATAAAAGGATGGCTTTATGATTAAAGGCATGCTAGAAGTGAGATTATTAATTATCTTATGATTTCACAAGAAAACTGAGTATTCTTGTGTAATTTTTCTTCCTTGCTCCTTTAACCATAAATAATAGAATTTAGTCAAAAGTTTAAGCATGCAAGCTTGATGATTAGGATATTTTGAAATAAAGATTTCAAAAGAACAATCCATGTAGAAGTGAATGCCAAGTTCTTATAAAATTTTGTTAAGGAAATATTTAAATCAAAAGTATTAAAGAATATGAGTGCTTTATGTTATTTGCTAAGACTTCATGATATATGGTTTGCATTTTTACAAGTTTCTTTAGGACATGATTGCTCCATAAATACTAAATGATATCATGATTAAGAATGATGTGCTTCAACTTTGAAACATAAGAACTATGTTATGATAAGGACATTGATTCATAACCATGATTTCTTGATTAAAAAATTACTAGAAGATTTTTGTTCTCAATTGATGTAGACAAGGCTATGAACATTATGTTAACACTTGAAAATAATAGCAGAATCCTTTGTATTCTTGCCGCCAAATTTGTTCTTTACTAAGGTATTCACAAGAAGCTTTTGAAATGTTTCTATTAAGTGATATGAGCAACACATTTATGCCCTTTTCTAATTCTAAATGGCTTCATTGGTGAACATAGCTCTTAGTTTTTTATGCAATGCTTGGAAGGATTTAGTTTTAATCCATGAAAGATGGCTACATTTGTTAGGGTCATTATTTGTTGACATAAAGAATTTAGTTTTTACAAGTACTTAAGGAAATGAATAAAAATAGATTATTTGATATTGTTATTATCATATTACTGAATGATAGTTTGAGTTTAAAAAACTTGAGGTTCATAGTTAATATAAGAAGGTGGGTATATTACTAGCTAGGATTTTTCATAAACCTATGGAAGATAAGCCTTTCTTTGCCGTAGACAAATAAATTTGTTTATGTTGAGGTTATTACTACTTGAAGGTCCTGTTGATAGACATATGTGATTAACACATGTTGAGCTTTTTATGGTTGTGAATGATAAGGCCATTGGATATTGAAGCACATTCTAAATCCCTTTGATGAAAGTTGAAGGGCTCACATTAAGCCTTAGAAATATGCAAGGCTTCGTAAAGGATTTAAGTATGTTTGTAATGTTGGCCAAACCCTTAGCTTTTTTTCATTTTTTGGATGAGATCATAAGTATAAAAGATTAGTTTCTTAGACATTAGGCTAAAACTCTAGATGGTTATTTGGACAATATGTGTGGCCCAAGGGAGGCCTTTAAGAAAGGTGCAGTGGCTTATGTTTACCTATGGCATTTGAGAGTTACTTGGAAATTTATGTCAAGCTATATTTTGTTTATGCAATAAAAGCCTAGATATTATGCCTAAATTTGAAGTCCAAAGGTGTGGACCCAAATAAAAACTTAATCGATAGCTATGAAAGGCAGTCGAATAATAAAATGCATATTAAATAACATTATATCTTGTACTAACTATAGTATTAATGTTTAATTTGATAATGGTATAGGGTTTAGAGAGAACCCTAATGTAGCCATGTACTTGATTGTACCTCAGATAGTTAACTTAATGTTTGTAGAACCCTAGTTAATCAAAAGAGTTTATTTATAGTTAAAGGAAACCATATATTACCAAAGTAATTTATTTTACCCCATATGGTTGATTTAGGTTTTAAAGAAAATCTTATGATATTAATTCATTGTACCATATATAACTAATTTAGAGTTTGAGGAGGCCATAGGTACTTCATTTATTTTTGAGAAAACAATAATAGTTCCTTAATATTAATAAATAAAGGATTAAATAATGCCAATAGGACATGAAATTTGTCCTAATGGCATTATTAAAATTTCCATAAAATGGACCCTAGATTATAAACCTAAAACAAAAGAATGAAAGTTTGATATTGCTCCACCATGAATAATGAGGTGATCATCTTGCATGATTGGTTGAACATGAAGAAGGAGAGTAAGGTCAATCATAAGAGGCTTTAAGTTTGCACAAGTGCCATTTATACATTCAATCCTATAGGGAAAAGTTGCACATTTAGTCCCTTAGGGATTAGCACATGTGATTGACATTACTAATTATGGAGTACTAGCTCATGTGATGAAATAGGGGTGCAAGTTCTTGTTATGAGTTTATTGAATTTAGAAAGGGTAATGCATTGTTCATGAAACACCTTGCATCTTTTTCTTAGCATCAAAACATCAATCATCAACTTAATTAGCTAGGTAGAGATATAACTAATGAGATTTTAATCTTGTCTTCTCACTAAGAGAAGAAAATAACAAGGTCTTGAAGAACATAACATTAGTCATTCCTTTATGTATGGCAACCAAACAATAACGAAAGGAGCCTTCGTAAAGGCCTTCCTTAAGATGCACACATCACCTAGATGACCATTTAGGGTTTCATCATGTGATCGAATAGCCCAATAAATTTAACTTATGTTCTTACCTAATAAACGATGTAAAGCCAAAGTTTTATCCAACATTGAAAGAATAATGATTTCCTTGTTGAAGCACTGTAGATCTCTAATGATTAACCTATGCTCCCCTAAGTTCTTTGAAACTTTTTACTTAGAGCTTTACTAACATAAGTTACTATCCATAACATGCATAATGGCTCACCAATTAATACTAAACTCAAATTTGTAAGAGCATCAATTAGCAATTTCTTAAACATGAACATAATCTTAAAAACCTAAAGATAAGCATACCTTAAATTTGTTTATCTAAATTTTTAAATAGATTTTTTTTTCAATTCTAATGCTAACGAAGCCCTAAAAAGATAAAGTTGAACAAGGATTCAGTAATAAGATCTTAACAATATTTATTATTCAAAGTTTATCACGGCCCTAACTTTTTGAGACGTAGCTAAACTTATTTTGAGGCAGAAAATAAAGCCATTCCATGCTTATTGACCAGAAATTAAGGCCCATGTTAACCTTAGAAGCCATATATGTTCACTTAGGAACTTGAACTAATGCCTCACATGCTGTAACCAAAATAACACTTCAAGTTTCCCATCCACATCCAAGGTAAGAAGGTACTTGGACAAGAGAATTTCATAGGTTTTGTGAACTTTATAAGTATCATCCTAAGGTTCGTTGTTTAACATAAGTCTCAATTTGTATTAAAATAATATTGCCTATTTCTTAGAATTTATTTCGAATTATAAGTGTAAGTCATTAATATGTTATGGTACTCTAGTAGGAAACATAAATTGGTTACGCATAAACTGAGATATCACATCATAGAGGAAGGAAAGCATGGAAGGGAAGCTCGAGAACTCCAATCAATTTCAGTAATCTGGGATCAAATTTTTTTATAGGACTTATACATTTACTTAGCTTCCCTTTTGTCATTCTAATTAGTTTCCAAATTGTTAAAGATATATATGCAATGTATGAGGCCAATAATTATTCATTAAGATTTTGATTTAATTAATATTTTCCCTTTAAAGAGGTGTAAAGGATGTGTAAACAAAGGCTGCCTTGAAACAATGTTTTAAATTTCATTTAACTTTTATATTCAACCTCTAGTATTACAATGATGTGTACTTTTTTAAGTTTCAAAGTCAAGAAATTTTTATGTGAATATGAATAAAGACTTAAGTTAATAGAATAGATGTCAAGACACTTTTTTAAATCATAACAAAGGATAAATGATAAAAAAAATTGGTTCATGATATTTCTTTAGTATTTGAATTTTTAGCTTGTGGTTCATGTAGTATTAGATAAGTAATATAAAAACATTATTTTGTATATTTTGAGAATGAATGTTGTCAATGAGGCATTTTTAATAAAAAAATTTCATATTAAAAGTAATGTATTTGTAGTAGTGGTTAAGAATAAATTTTAGTTGTGATATTATTAGAATGATTATTTGTATTTTGTTAAATTTAAGTTATAAAATAAAAAATATTGAATGATATTTTTTATTTTTAATATTAATATATTTGTGAAATTTATATTTTTGATAAGCACCAATAATCATCATTCTTAAGTTTTAGAAAGTTATGTAGTTTCTTCAGTTAGTTCTTGTTGATATTTGTAATAAATGAGTATTTTATTTCAAAACAAAAATAGATATTATTTATTATTTAGTTATGACCTTATTCATATGAGTTGGATATCTTTTGTAGTTTATAAATTAAAGTTATTTTAAAAATATAAAGAATTTGAAGGTCTTATAAAAATAAATAATTGCTTTAATATAAAAATTATTTGAACTAACAGAGAAGAAAAATTTTTATCTAAAGAATTTGATTTTTTTTCACAAAAAAATGAAATTCATAAGCAATTGTTTATTAGAAAAGTACCAAAAAAAAATAAAATTGTAAGAAAAGAAGAATAAAAAAATTATTGAGATTACTTATATTGAATGAAAAAGAATTATAAAATAAATTTTGAACAACTCTTACTATTTTTCTTTATATTTATGCTTTGATAACTTTAAATGAATATAACAACTTCAATATAAAGTGTAAAAAATATATTTTTTCTTTCATGAAATATAAGTTTTTTTCTCATTGATGTTATTAATTTATTATCATAAAATATTACTATGTGAATTATATTATTCTTTATGAAAAAGTCCACTTATTATTTTTTTAATAAATTATATTGTCTTTCTTTCAACTTTCTTAATGAACAAATGTACAAAAACTAGGCTTTGAAAGACTTTTTATTTTGGAGTGTGATTAACTTCAATATTGCTATGAGGATCAATTTTTTTAGACCAATCGAAGGAGAATTTGTGATTTTATCATAGTTGAATCTATGGACACATTATTCACACTTGTTCACCAGTCATCATCAAAGCGGATGATTTCTAAAATATAGTTTAATGAAGGACGGTAGCTTTTTGGCTTTGTCCAGTGCACCACCCGTCATGTATCCACCAATATCCAAAGCATCCACCATTCCCACATGCCTCACATGTAGCAAAAAAAAAGTTAGAATGTCACCTCCCCTGCTTTGCATGCTCGCTCGAGTATTCTTTGCTCCTTACAATAAAAGCTCCAACCATGCCGATGCGAACACCCTCCACCTTTGTCCTCCTTAAGCAGAAGAGTCAGGTGCAGAAGCACTCGCAGTATTTGAAAGAGAGATGGATATGTGATCCATTCTATAGGTTCGGCCAACATCAGCTTGCATGCCTTTCTTCACTTATAATTTGGTGTTTTTAGTGTTCTTTTCCCAACACCGGTTGGGGGTGGATCTATGCTCGATTTTGAGTCGAACCTCCTTAAAAATCTTTTGTGTAGTATTCCTTCTTATTCTTGATTAAAACATTTAAGTTTTAATTGAAATCAAAAAATCGAAAGAAAATTTTATTTACCACAATTCACCCCCCCCCCCCACCCCTTCTTGTGGGATTGTCTTAAGCACAAAGAACTTCAATTGGTATAAGAGAGAGGAATCCCAAATTACGTGAGTAACATCACGTAGGAGATCCAATTGTGTTAAGTGAAGGCTTTTACACATTCTTTGTGGTTTTGTGATTTTTTCTTTCATGGCTTCCTCTTTGGTTGATATGCGTGCAACCTTGTGTGAAGATTTTTCTTCAATTCGGCCTCCCTTGTTTAGAGGAGAATTTTACTTATATTGGAAAATTTGTTTTAGAATTTTTATTCAATCTATTGATTTAGAATTATGGGAAATTATGACTAAGCCTTGTGAACTTCCTAGAAATTCTTTTACTAATGATGTGAAGCCATAAAACCTCGAAGTAACTTATGAGAGCACCTCACAAGTGAAAGAGACGAAGATCAACATCCTCACCCATGACTATGAGCTTTTTAGAATTAATTCTGGTGAGAGTATTAAAAGTAAGTTTTTAAGACTTAATGACGTAACAAATGGCTTGATAAATCTTGAAATGCCGAAGGGCATTCTCAAATGGTGACCTAGTAAGGAAAATTTTAAAAATTCTTCTAAAGGAATATGATCCCCTTGCAATGGCTATTAAAGTGGCTAATGATGTCAACAAAATTTCATTGGATGAACTCCTTGGTAAACTTCTCACTGTCAAAATAGAGATGACTACGAGACTTATGGAAGAGGCTTCTACAAGCAAGTTAAAGCATGAAAGGAAGAAGGAAGAACCTAAGGCCTTCAAAGCCACCAAATGTGATTCAGATTCCACTTCTACCTCTTCCATAGATTTGGAGGATGAGGTAAGTTTTCATGTTAATGGTTTAGTGAAAAATTTTGCAAATAGTTTTCTTAATAAGAAATGGAAGAAGATGTGCAACAAGGAGAGGAAGAGGCCACCAACTTGTTTTGAGTGTGGTCAAACCGGTCATTTTAAACCGAAATGTCCAAAACTCAAGGACAAGCATATGAAAGAGGAAAAGAAGAAGAAGAAGAAAAAGATCTTGAAGAAAAAGAAAGGTTTCCAAGCTACATGGAGTGCTTCTAAAGATTCAGATGTTTCAAGCTCATGTAGAGGAGAAGAGATGATTTGTTTTATGGCAAATGAGGCATCTTCAATATCTTCAAGTTTAGAAGAAGAAGAAAATAAGGTAAGCACTTAGACAAGAGATATTTTAGAAAGCAATTATATTGAAATTATGAATGCATTGACTTCTTTAATGAGTGCTCATAAAAAATTGAAAATGGCTTACAAAGAAAAAGTTGAATTATTGATTTGGTTATAAAAGAAGATGAAAAGAAAAGAATAGAAAATCAACATATATGTCACGAAAAGGATTCTCTTATCATTGAGAATACTTCTTTAAAGCATGATATTTTACTTTTGAAAGAAAAAATACGATTTTTTGAGCATGCTAGAGTAAGAAAAACTTTACATACTTCTTATACTTCACATGCTTTTTGTTCTTCATATGTCTTCAATTTTGAAAAACCTAAATAAATAAGCATGCCTTGGCCATCAAATATTGTTTGTTTTTATTGTTGCAAACCTGCACATACTATGAAAGATTGCATTTTTAGAAGAAATATATATTCACAAAAACAAAATTTTAGATGGATTATTAAGAATAAGAACATGAAAGCTCCATTTAGTGCACAACCAAAGCTTTCTTGGGTTTCTAAGTGTAGAACTTAGAAGATTAGAAAAAAATATCTCCAAAATATTTGAAGACATTCTAGGATATTTTTAAGAAGTTTATAAAACTTAAATTGATGATTAAATTTAGTGGTATGTTTCTAATTTAGATTTTGCACCCTTTGTAGTCAAAACCAAGAAGAAAATAAAAATCCACTTCTTGGGTATTCATCTATTAAAAAAGCATATAGAATCTTTAATCTAGAATCTCATAAGGTAGAGAAAATAATATATGTTTGTGTTTCATGAGTCTATCCAACTAATTCATAATAAGTCTTTAGAAGATGAAATAAAATTAGTAAAGAACTTAGATTTGAATAAGAATGAAGAAAAATTAGAAAATCTTAAGTAGAAAAAAACAAGTTACATAGAAGATGGAAATTTACAACCTCACATCCAAAGGATTTGATCATTAGGAGATGATTTACTTATTATTTAGATTTATGTTGATGATATTTTTTTGGTATAACAAATAAAAAAGAAATGTAGAGAATTTTGAGATTTTATGACTAAAGAATTTAAAATGAGCATGATGGGTGACCAAAATTTATTTTTCTTAGTATTTCAAATAAGACAACAACTTCAATACTATGGTTTAGAAGTCACACATATACCTATTAGAATTGATAACACTAGTAAATTAGCATTAGCCAAGAATCAAGTTCATCATTCTAGGACTAAGCACATCGATGTTAGCTATCACTTTATTAAAGAACAAGTGGCCAAAAGATTAGTAAAATAAGAGTATGTTCCCACTAAGCTTGAATTGGTTGACTTTTTTTACCAAACCCTTACCATCTGAACAATTTAAAACACTAAGGGAACAATTAAGAATTTTAGACATTGCTTAGTGTTCATACCCCTTTGATGGTGTCAAAGGGAGAGAATAGTTAGGAGTTAGGGGAACCATCAAGATAGGGGGAGCATGTTAATTCTTGATTTTCTCCTTAAAAATTTATTTCTATTTTTTTGTCACATTTTTTTATTTAAAACATTTATGTCTTATTGTCATCAAAAGGAGGAGATTGTTACACCATTGTGTTTGATGAGTCAAGCATAAATGTTTATATCTCATATGGGCTTACTTTAAGTGAAATTATTAATATTCAATTAAGTCAAGCCATGAACTTTGAATGTCTAAAAAAGTGTTCTTCAAGACTCTTGAAGTGATGGCAAGCTTCAAGAAAATTGAAGGCATGCACCAAAATCTTTATACTTGAATATCTATTTATTTTTCTTGAAGTTGATATGTTCAAATTTTGAGATGATGTGGCACACTAGTAGTATTAATATTTGATAATTTTATAAGTTTAATAATTTTTAAATTTTTTTTGGGCCAAGCATTGTTGATGAAAAGTATAGACATGGGTATTTGATTTTTTTAAATTATTTAAGAATAATTTTTCGTGAATTTCTTTTCATAATCATTTAGGAAACTTGTTATACTATCATAATATAAAATTTTTTTGGTATACTTATATTCAAAATTTTGGCACAAAAATTCTCAAATAATACTATAAAACCACTTTAGTCTCGAGAATTTTCATTGTAGCGTTGAGCGAGTAGACCTGACCCGACGGCTAGTCCATCCAGGCTTTAAGGATTTAAAAAAGAAAATAAAGTAAAAATTCTTTAATAGACCCGAAAGGGGCAAGCGAAGCCCAAAGGCCGAAGGAAGAGCTGCTGAACGGAACAAGTGAGAAATAAGCACGCAGCTGTTGAACGGAATCAGTGCGAACTCAGTTCGTAGAGAAAGCTGACCAGAGCAAGCACAAAATCAAGCCAACCAGGACCAAGTGATGAAATCTTGGTCGAAGAAAGGGGAGCCAACCCCAAGGGCTCGAGAGACAAATGAATCGAAAGTGTTATAGAGAGCAATGACAAAGACATTTGGATGATGTGGGACAAAACTTCCATTC
>JAIUJO010000017.1:6381194-6391194 GCA_023846275.1 Vanilla planifolia | reverse complement strand
TTTTTTTCTTTAACTTCTTCATCCTCTTCATCATCATCATCTTCTTCTCCTGCTCCTTCGTCTTCTTCTTCTTCTTAATCTTCTTCTTCTTCTTCCTCCACCTCTTCTTCTTCTTTCTTCTTCTTCTTCTTCTTCTTCTTCTTCTTCTTCTTCTTCTTCTTCTTTTTCTTCTTCTTCTTCTTCCACTTCATCTTCTTTTTCTTCTTCTTCCTCTACTTCTTCTAGATCTTTATCAACTTCTTCTTCTTCTTCTTTTTATTCTTCGTCTTCTTGCTCCTCTTCATTTTCTTCTTATTTTTCTTCTTCTTCTACTTCTTCTTCTTTTTGTTCTTCTTCTTCTTCTTCTTTTTCTTCTACTTCTCCATCTTCTTCTACTTATTATTATTATTATTATTATTATTATTATTATTATTATTATTATTATTATTATTATTATTATTCTTCTTCCTCTTCATCTTTTTCCTCGTCTTCTTCTTCTTCTTCTTTTTCTTCTTCTTCTTTTACTAGTTTTACATCTTCTTCTTCTTCTTCTTCTTCTTCTTCTGCTTCTGCTTCTTTTTCTTTTACTACTTATTCTTCTAATTCTTCTTCTTCTTCATATATTGCATCTTCTTCTTCTGGTAATTCTTATTCTTTTTCATCATCATCATCTTCTTGTTCTTCTTCTTATATGACTTCTTCTCCTTCTTCTTGTACTTGTTCTTATTCTTATTCTTCCTCTTCTACATCATTTTCCACTTCTTCGCTTCTTCTTTTTCTTTTCCATCTTCTTCTTTTTCTTCTTCTCATTCTCCTTCTCCTTCTCCTCCTCCTTCTACTTCTCCTTCTCCTTCATCTCTACTCCATTTTCTCCTTGTCCTTCTTCTTCTCTTACTCTTTCTTGATCTTCTTATTCTTCTTTTTCTTCTTCTTATTTTTTATTTCTTCTTTCTTGTTTCTTCTTTCTCCTTTCTTAGTACTTCTTCCTACTTCGTTCTTCCTTCTTTCTTCTTCCTTCTTGCATCTTCCTTCTTACTTCCTTCTTCCTTCTTCCTTCTACCTTCTTCAATCTCTCTTTTTCCTCTTGCTCTTCCTCTTCCTCTTCCACTTCTTCCACTTCTTCTTCTTCTTCTTTCTCTTTTTCTTCATCTTCTTCCTTTTCTTCTGCTTCTTCTTCTTCTTCTTCCTTTTTCTTCTTTTGTCATCCTTCTTCCTCCTTCCTTCTTTGTTCTTCTATCATAGTTTTTCATTTTTTTATATTTTGCTTCCTCTTCTTCTTTGTCTTCTTCTTCAATTCATTTTCTTCTTCTTCTTCTTCTTCTTCTTCATCTTTTACTTCTTCTATTTTTTCTTCTTATCCTTCTCCTTCTCATTCTCATTCTCCTCCCACTCCTTCTCCATGCTCTATTTCTTCTTCTCCTTCAGCTTCTCCTTTTGCATCTCCTTTGCCTTCTCCTTCTCTTCTTCTTCCTCTTCCTTCTTCTCCTCCTCCTATTTGTCCTTCTCCTTCTCCTCCACCCCCTCCTCCTTCTCATTCTCCTTCTCCTTCTCCCTCTCCTTTCTTCTTCGTTCCTTCTTCTTCAATCCTCCTTTTTGTTTCTTCCTTCCCCCTTCCTCCTTCTCCCATCTTCCTTCTTCCTTCTTTCCTCTTCCTTCTTATCCTTTCCTCATTCTTCCTTCTTCCTTGTTCCTTCTTCCTTCTTCTTACTTCATTCTTCCTTCTTTTATCTTCTTTCTTCTTCCTTCTATATTCTTTCTTCTTCTTTCTACTTCTTTCTACTTCTTTCTTCTTATTTCTTATTCTTTCTTGCTTTGTCTCTAATTTCTCTGCTTTTTCTCCTCTTATTGTTGTTCATTCTTCTTCTTCTTCTTCTTCTTCTTCTTCTTCTTCTTCTCTTTCTTCTTCTTCTTCATTTTTCTTTATTCTTTCTTCTTTCTTTTTTCTTTTTTGTTCTTTCTGTTTTGCACTTCCTTCCTCCTTCCTCCTTCCTTCATTCTCCTTCCTTCTTCCTTCATCCTTTTTTCCTTTTTTGTTCTACTTTCTTCTTTCTTCCTTCCATTTCCCTTCTTCTTCTTTCTTCTTTCTTCTTCTTTCTTCTTTCTTCTTCTTTCTTCTTTTTTCTTCATCTTTCTTCTTCTTTCTAACTTCTTTCTTTCTTCTTCTTTCTTCTTCCTCTTTTTCATCTTCTTCTTCTTCTTCTTCTTCTACTTCTTCTTTTTCTTCTTCTTCTTCTACTTCTTCTTTTTCTTCTTCTTCTTCTTCTTCTTCTTCTTCTTCTTCTTCTTCTTCTTCTTCTTCTTCTTCTTCTTTTTCGTCTTCTTCTACTTCTTCTTCTCTTATTTTACTTCTTTTTCGACTTCTTCTTCTTCCACTTCTTCTTCTTCCTATAATTCTTCCCTTCACCTTCTTCTACTTCTTCTTCTACCTCTTCTTCATCTTCTTCCTCCACTTCTTCTTCCTCATCTTTTTATTTTCCTTCTTCTTCATCTTCTTCCTCTTCTTCTTCTGTCCCTTCTACTTCTTCTTCTTCCACTTCTTCTTCCTCTTCTTTTCTTCTTCATCTTTTTCTTATTTTTCTTCCTTCTTTTCTTCTTCTTTGACTTTTCTTTTTCCTTTTCTTCCACTTCTTCATCTTCTTATTCTTATTCTTCTTCTTCTTTTTTTTCTTCTTCTTCTTCTTCTTTTTCTTCGTCTTATTCTTATTCTTTTTCTAATTCTTGTTCTCCATCTTCTCCTTCTTCTTTTTCTTCTTCTTCTTCTTCTTCTTCTTCTTCTTCCTCTACTTCTTCCTTTTCTTCTTCTTCTTCTTCTTATTCTACTAATTCATCTTCCTATTCTTCTTCTTCTTCTTCTTCCTACTCTTCTTCTTCTTCTGCCTCTTCTTCGTCTTCTTTTTGATCTTCAACTTTTTCTTATCCTTCTTCCTCAACATTTTTTCTTTGGCTTCTTCTTTTTCCTTTTCTTCCACATCTTCTTCCTCTTATTCTTATTCTTATTCTTCATCTTCTTCTTCTTTTTCTTTTATTCTTCTTTTTCTTCTGCTTCTTGTTCTTCTTCTTCTCCTTCTTCTTCTTCCTCTTCTTCTTCTTCTTCTTCTTTCTCTTCTTCTTCTTCTTCTTCTTCTTCTCCTCCTTCTACTTCTTGTTATTCTTCTTCTTCTTCTCCTTCTTCTCCTTCTTCTTTTTCTTCTTCTTCTTCTCCTTCTCCTTCTACTTTTTCTTCTTCTTCTTCTCTTATTCTACTACTTAATCTTCTTCTTCTTCTTATTCTTGTTCCATCTCTTTGACTTCTTTCTCCTCTTCTACTTCCACTTGTTCTTCTTCTTCTTCATCATCTTTCTATTCTTTCTCTTCTTCCTCTTCTTCTTATGCGGCTTCTTATTCTTCTTCTTCCTCTTCTTCTTCCTCTACTTCTACTTCTTTGTTCTCTTCTTTTTCTTGTTCTTCTTCTTTCTCATCTTCTTCTTCCTCTTCTTCTTCTTCTTTTTCTTCCTTCTTCTTCTTCTTCTTCCTCTTCTTCTTCTTCTTCTTATTCTCCTTCTCCTTCTTCTTCTTCTTCGTCTTTTATTCTTCTTCTTCTTCTTCTTCTTCTACTTCTTCCTCTTCCTTTTCCATAAAACCAAATTCCTACCACATATGAAATCCTTAATCTTTAATCCCTAATCTCTTATGCCTAATCTGTAATCTCTAATCTAAAATTCTTAATGCCTACTCCCTATACCCTATTCCCAAATCTCTACACCCTAATCCCTTATTACTACTAAATAATACCTAATCCCTAATCCTTAATCCAAATTAACTAATCCCTAATACATAATTCCTCATTACGAACACCTAATCACTCCCTCCCTAATCCCTAACCCTTAAACCCTAATACTTAATACCTATTCCCTAGTCCCACCTGCCATAATCTATAATCCATATTCTCTAATCACTAGTTCCAAATCTCTCCCCACTTAATCCCTAAACCCTAATCCCCAAACCCTAATCCTTAGCACCTAATCCTTAATCTGTTTCTTCTTGCTCCTCTTCTCTCTGCTTCCTATTCTTCTTTTTCTTCATCATCTTCTTCTTCTTCTTCATCATCGTCTTTTTTTCTTCCTCCTCTTCTTCCTTATCTTCCTCTTCTCCTTCTTCTTCTTCTTCTTCTTCCTCTTCTTCTTCTTCTTTTTCATCTTCTTCTTCTACTTCCTTTTCTTGTTCTTCTTCTTCTTCTCCTTCTTCTTCTTCTTCTTCTTCTCCTTCTTTCATCTTCTTCATCTTCTTCTTCCTCTTCTTCTTCTTATTCTCCTTCTTCTTTTTCTTCTTCTTTTTCTTATTCTATTTCTTCTTCTTCTTCTTATTCTTATTCTTCACCTTCTTCTCCTTCTTCTTCTCTCTTCTCTCTTCTTCTTCTTCTTCTTCTTCTTCTTCTTCTTCTTCTTCTTCTTCTTCTTCTTCTTCTTCAATTTCTTCTTCTTCTTCTTCTTCTTCTTCTTCAATTTCTTCTTCTTCTTCTTCTTCTTCTTCTTTCTTCTTCTTTTTCTTTTTCTTCTTCTTCTTACTCTTTTTCTACTTTTTTTCTTCTTCTATTCTTCTCCTTTTATTTCATTTATTCTTCCTCTTCTTCTTATTCTTGTTTCATCTACCTCTTCTTCTTCTTCGTCATCTTTTTCTTCTTATTTTTCCTCTTCATTCTCATCTTCCACTTCTTCTTCTTCTTCCTCGATCACTGACCTAACTCCCTCTCAAACTAAACTCCCTTTGGACTAGTGCAAAGATTCACTCTAAGGAATTGAAGAAAAGCTTCCTTTTATATCGTTCGTGCCATTTCTCTTCCCTACTCATCCCCTTTGCTTTGGTAGCAGAAGTCAGGAATCAAAAATATCGAAAGAAGGACACTTGATTATGAATTCACCATCCCTTGAAGGTCGGCTAACTTTCTGCGAATTCGATCGATTCGACTATGACTGAGCCATCTCTAAAACTTCTTGACCCGCTGAACACGAATCACATTTGGTAGGTTGTGTTCCTTCAACACTCTGTTCAACCACCTTTTCTGGATCACTAAGCTAACTTAGAACCAACTGATGTAGTTTGCTAGGTAGAACGCTTTGACATGACCGGCGCCCCAACCCCAGGTCACTTTCGTTGAATGGTAATGCCAACTCATTCTAGTTCCCCTCATTTCATATATTTCATTTGATAGTAGAGTAGTGTCATTATTACATAATACCCCATGGGGCTCCCTTCTAAGGATCACGATTCTAAACTTTAGAAAAGTGCTCTCAAATTCATGAAGTGAACAGCCCAAACCTCTTTGTTTGAAGGTTTCCTAGGAAGCTTCAAAAAGCAAGTAGAAGCTTTGCTTTTTGTAATTCCGAAAAATAAGCAACAATGATTGGAAAAGTTGATCTTTGATAGCAAACATAGGGAGGGTTCAGAAAAAGTCTGATCATATATAGAGACTAAAACTAGTGCATAGGGGTAGGAGCGAACGTAGCAAAGTGGATGAAAATGTGGATTGTGAAACAACCATGCATAACTTTAATTCCCGTTATTCACCCATCCAATTCTTTCCAACCAATTAGATTTTTAATGTTTCATGATAGGGGTGGAAGGGATGGGGGTTTTGACTTTTAAGCAATAAAAAACTTCCAGGTAGGTAGCCATCCTTATTATTAGATTGCTTCTTCCCTAAAAGTTGTAGTTCTAGATTAACCTATTAAGTCAGTACTTTATTTTCTTATCTTATTTTTTTAATAACATCAGCAAGAAGTGTAGCAGAGACTCGCATCTCTGAATTTCTACCCAATTCTTGTCTACATGTCTCCCAGGTCCTACAGTCTATAGTGGATAAGCTGATAAGCCATAGAGACTAGTTGTTCCCCCTCCATGTTCTTGCCTTCATGACCAAGGCTAGGAGGACCATCACCCAAGTGTAAACATTACTGAGTGACCTATCTAATGAGCTTGGTGACCTGACTAACTACATGGAGAGGTTGATGTGACGTTAGTATGGCAGCCCACTATAGGTTCATGACACATGCTAAGGAGAAGCTTCAAACAACACGTTGTTCAGAGTCTCATATTGTGTGGAGATGATGAACATAATTGAGCGAGAGCTTATGTTGGTAGAGCACGAGCTTGCAGAGGCATGCCTTGGTGTTGAAACATTAGAGGCCAAGAGGACATCTTCTAGAGAAGACCTTGCTAGGATGTCTACCTCTACATCAGATCTTCATATTGCCTTGCATAATTGTAGAGTCGTAGTTATGGTAGTGATGACATTAGGAGTTAGGATATCTTGGCCAAGCTGTGTCATCATCCTATCTTTTTTGAGGTCCATAATGTTGGCAACCTCTATTTCTTTTTTAGTAGGAATTGTGTAGGCTTTGATAATTACTAACATACTTGCATATTTTTCAATTTTCAACTGTGAATTGATACAGCACTTTACATGTTTCTACTCGTTCAATTTCTATGATGAGTATCTGCAAACCCTTATAGCAATTGTTGATATTAATATAGTTCTCAGAGGGGCCACCCTTACTTCAAGCTCTTGAAGTAGCATACAATAGCCTCTCAAAAATGATTGGTGGGCAAGAAACTTGAAGGTGATGATGAAACTAGTTTCTTGCGTTGATGAGATTGGTGTGTTGCCTGCCCCAGTCTAAAAATGCTGATGAGAGTTTACTCTACCAAACTTGAGTAGGTCATGGGATTCACTCTTGGCTCTGAGGCCAGGGTTTGCCCCCTATGTCAAGAAAGTAATGAAACAGACTTCCTTCCCATATAATGAAATATGAGTAGCGGGATGGGACCGTCATTCAGGGGACACTTCTTTTTCTTGAGTAAAAGACACCTCCTAAATCAGAAATGGTCCTTCTCATTAATGTTTGAATGTGTTGCATCTGGGTCACATTCATAACCCTGATTACAACTAGCACCAGGTCTCTCGACTTAAAAGATCATCTCTGAATCCTTTGATCTTAGGCTCTTGATACACTTGGCTAATAGATTTTAAGCCTTTGTCAAGAACTCAGTCATTTCTTCTCCAGAGCATCTAGCTCTTGGAGTATAAGTTGCACTCTCTGGTCCTCTATAAAGCCTTCCTGAATTGTCACTCTAAGGGTGGGGATTTGGACTTCCAGTGGGAGGACTGCTTTTCAACCAATGTCAAGGCATAATGCATATGGTACGCATATGGTCCTACGAGAAGTTTCTTATGAAGATCATTTCTAAGAATAAGGGCGATTGGAATGAGAAGCTTACACGATGTCTTATTTACTAACAGCCTCTTCATGCTAATTAGCCATAGCTTTGAAAGGTGTGGAGAAACAATGTTGCATCTGAAACTTTCTACAAAGTTGATATATTTGTTGATTTTTCAATGGTGTTCCATTCCATTATCGGAGATTAGGTGAGTGGGACTTCGAACCGATATATTAGATGATTTTTATCCACATCATTTCCCCTTACTCATTTTAATGGTGTGGCCTCTGCCCACTTGAAAAAGAATCTGTGGTAGCCAGAATATAACATATACCTCTTAGATGTAGGTGGCTGGATGTGGCCAATCACATATATGCCCCAAACCTTAACTGAGGCATTACAGTCAAGTGTCAAGGTTCTGATGGTTATCGAATGAATATTGCATGTATCTTACAAACGTGGCATCTCTTGAAGAAATTAATGGAGTCTTTAGACATGGCGGACCAGTATTACCCTAATTACCTCAATGATGGTAGAACTTTGTCTCTGATTGGTATGCACCACAAACACCAGCATGAGCTTCCTCCAAGGCTTCTTCAGATTCTTGCTTTAACAAGCGTCTTAAGAGGAATCCATCAAAGGCACTCCTATAAAGGACTCTGTTCTCACAAGAGTCTTCAACAGCTCGACGTCTAATATGGTTTCAAGTGTGCACCTTCTTATATAGAATCCCCTCCCCTAGCTTAGATATTCAAGAAATTGTTGTCACCAATCCTTCTTATTGTTGTGTTTTCTATAAATTGGATTCCCTTTTGGTAAAGATGGTAGAAGCCTTTATCCTTCAACGCAAATGTACATGGTCTCAAATGGGCTGAGGGCTATAGCTGCTGCTTGGCTGGCCAGTGCACCAGCTTTATGGTTATAGCTTCAAGAGTTTTGTTCTATCCATCAAACTCTGAATCCTAATATGAATTCTTTTACCCTACGGAATAGGGGACCACCTTCGTTTGTTCATCGAGAAACCGGACCCCTTGTGCCGAACCAACAAAGCATTCCATTGAATGAAGCCAACTTCCCTCCTAAAAAGCCACTTTCGAGGGAGAACTCATGCTGCTCGGCTCCTGAATCCGAGAGACGAGACAGAAGATGCATAAAATGCAAAGAAGACTATGGATGCAAAGTGATCCTCTATCTTATGTCTAGGAGCAGGGAAGAGACCACCTTCAATCAACAAAGCAATTATTTCTTGCTCGACCAATATGTGTGAAGGGAACCCTCTTCCAAAATGTCTTTAAAGGTGGATAATGCAATGACTATTCTGCTACGTTCACTTTAAATTTTTTCGACTAATGTGATGAAAGAAAGCAAGGAAACTCAGCTTTTTTTTAGGTCAAAATAATCGGGTCACTAATGTCCACTCGTCAAGTAAAGCCTCAACTTTTAAGATTCACTAAACCTACCTTTTGACTTTTCTAGAAGCTCTACTATCATAGATTAGAATGTTAGATTCTCCATAAGCATGTCTAACCAACAAATTCACAACTACTTGAAACTAGGGTACAAAAAGCTAAGGTACTTCTAGTCCACCACTAAGAACTTCTTGCCATCAAATTAGCTTTGATCAACTTCACCCTAACAACTCGACTTGCATAATACCATGATGCTTAATGTGAATGCCCTTCGAAATTTTCCTTAGGTGCAATTACACGAAGACCCACACGTGACATGACCTCGAGCAAAAAAAGACAGACGACAAAAAGCAATCCCTTCCAACTAGTCAACCTGCAGAGTTGAACACAATAGTGACTGCGACCAGGTTCTTCTATCAATCTTTTGGCCCTTGTTGAACTCCTTATTCTGTAAACCTCTCACTACTTGATCTGGTTGAACCATATAAGAGCCCAACCTGATTCAAAAGTTCTCCAAAAAAGATTCCTAGAATCCAGTCTAGTTAACCAGTGGGGACCCCAAGGTGTAATCCTCAAACCCAGCTCCCCTCAATTGTTAAGTGAAGTTCCCCTTCTCTTCGCAAAGAAGAGAAGGATGGCGAGTGGTAAGATATCATTTATTACATGAATTACCAACCTGTTGATTCAGAAAGTTCCAACTACAAAGAATGGAGCCATGTGAAGCGAGAGTGCCACATAAGATTCATATGAATTCAAAGAATACGTATACGTCGTGGCGATGAAGTACATCAGTGGATGCCATATATTCTATGTATTCCTTAGATATATTTTCATAGGGAGGATATAGCCCATGAAGATGCCTTTAGAATCAACTTGTTCATTAGTACGCTAAAAGAAAGCGCATTCAACTACTATGTCATGCTTCCAGAAGGCTTCATCAACCATGGGCTGAAATGGAGTGAAAAAGAATATTGCACTGTTTCGATGAAGATTACTCTATCTCCATAGCCCATTGTGTTCAACAAAACAAACCAAGTGAGTCAACACAGGGTCCCCCCTCCAGGGTATTTATTTTTGGGAACTTCTTTATGATACTATAATATAATATCAATAATGTAAATATAAGATTCTATTCTAAGAAATAGTCAAATAGAACGAGGTGCACGAGTACCTTTGTGACATCGTACTCTTTTTGGTTTGATTGTTTTTTATTTTTTCAATCCATTGAAGTTAGTGTCCTTATGCTAAACACATAATAGGTAAGGAAAGTGTATGCTACTGATCCCCAAAGGGGGCCTGAATTGGCAAACTCAAGAAGGACTTAGTTCGCATCCTTTCCTTACCAAGTAGAGCGAGCATAGAGAATGAGATATGGGTTTCTCCATCACTTGGGCTAGGATTGCTCCACGCCTCAATCA